>CM076578.1:698074431-698299420 GCA_034641835.2 Pinus albicaulis
AGCTTTCTGGCTTCACCGATGCAGATTGGGCAGGGAGCCCAAGGGACCGGAAGAGCACATCAGGAGGGATCTTCAGCATTGGGTCGACAGTAGTTTCCTGGTACAGCAGGAAGCAGAGATCCGTGGCACTCATTTCAGCAGAGGCCGAATACATGGCAGCAAGTTTGGCTACATGCGAGGCTATTTGGATGAGGAAGATCCTGGTCGGCTTGTTCGGGTTGCATTTGGAGCCTACTGTGATTTACTGTGATAGCCAGAGCTGCATCAAGCTCTCGGCTAATCCAGTATTTCATGATAGATCCAAACACATCGACATCAGGTACCATCATATCAGAGACTGTGTTCAGCGGAGGATCAGGATGAAGACATCTTGACGAAGGCGCTCACCAGGAGAAAATTAGAGTTTCACAGAGGCAGGATAGGGGTTGCAGATAATCCATATCTTGCTGAGAGGGAGTGTTAAAAATGCAGCAAGATGATGGAGCTTGGTGAAATGAAGTCGCCTTCACCAAGTGGACCTGCAGGCTATTTTTGGCGCAAAGTCTATTTTTAGACTATGTCTATTTTTAGACATATGGATCATGGACCGGGAGCTGCAGTATGCTATTCTTGGATGATTGGTCGAGTTGGTAAAAATATATGGACCTCTATTTTTAGCATTTAGGTCAAAGTCTATTTTTAGACTGGCGGGCTAAAAATAGAACAGTCAAATATTATTTACCCTTAATAATATTTGGACTCTAAACTTCAGTTTACTCTCTTGGAGCACTTCAGTTTGACCCCCGGATGTGGGGCATGCAGCTTCCAAAAGGATTTATGCTTTTCCTATGGGTTAGTTGAGCTAATGCATGGTTGACTTCAGTTAGAGCTCAAATGGCGGAGTTCGGTGGAGTTGATGCGACAGTTAATGGAGATGGTGTTCTGGTTAACTAGTTGAACTATTTGTATTTATTTTAACTGGCTAATACACTAGAGATGAGTTGTGTGAATTAAATATTATTTAATTCACTAATTATTAACTCATTATTCAACTAAAGAACACATCAGTTTAACTCAGTGCATGGACAGTTCAGTGGCGACAAGTGAAAGAGGTAGATGAAAGGGTCGAGATAGCTATCAGTTGTGACATTAGTTGTGCATGAGATTTGCACCACACTTGGAGGAAATTACCAATGAGAATTGCGCAGTTGGAGCTAGTGAGATTCGAACTTGGATCTCTCATTAGACCAGCCTTGATTGCGCAATAGAGGCAGGCAATTAGTGGATGAGTTTTGAACCTTTGACTTGTTCAAAACCAATCTGGTTTGTGTGTAGCTTTGTGAGATAGTATTGAGTACTTGTGAGGAGTATTGTGCTATGTATTTGCTGCATGTTCTCTCCATATAATATACAAAATAGCTGAGGGGTTTTCAGCTATAAGCTTTCCCCATACATACTGTGTTAATGTGTGTGATGAATTGATGTGGAATCGCTTCTATTCTTTCCGCATGTGACGATTAATTGTAGAAGAGATTATGTGTTATGCATGCAATTCGAAATTGATGTGTGATCAGGTTAATCTCCATTGAATAAGTGATTTATTCAGCAAATTTCTACACCTCTTTGGTTTCACAGTCATGCTCCCAACCTGAAATGAGTTATTTTACTTGAGAAGGAGTACCTGACATGTAGATATCAAAAATATTTTCAATAATTTCTTCCCCTCCTGTTTGGGCCCTCTTTGGACTTACTCTTGTTCTTATTTCCTTTTTCCTATGCAAAATTTTACACTGCTTTACCTTTCACCATTCTGTCTTACAGGTGGAGTACCAATCGTTGGATTAACTGACACTGTCGAGGCGAGTACGAAAACATGGCTAGACAAACACCTATATATGATTTAAAAATACCTGTGAAGTGTAACATAATTTCAATAATTTATTTAGTTAAATAACAGAGGAAAAGATCCTGATTACCGAGAGTAGCATCCTCATTTTTAGCAGTGTAATGCATGTCATCATTCCTTATTCCAATCATCCGTAGAGCTATGAAGGTTGCAATAGGAAGGCTAGGAGAGGCTATCATTTTCCAAAGAAACAAAAATTTCCTTAACTATTACGAAAAATCATGCATGGATAGAGTGTTTCCATTCTCCTGCATCGTGTGTACTAACACATGGAAGAGACTCCACTTAATAGGACTGAAACCCCACAGAATAGGACAAGAACCCCACTGACCAGACTCAAATCCCATAAAGTTGGATAAGAACCCCTAGAAATTGGACCGAAACCCAACAAAACAAATGGATTGACAACAATCCAACCCTTTCGAGACCAGACTTTAGTAGTTCCACCATTACAATTGGGCCCAAACCCCTCCTCTTTGTAACATTGTAAAAAAGCTGAATAGGCAAAACCCTGAATGGGGTATCTAACAAAGTGCTACCCATGAAAATGTCATTGGAGGCCATACACTGAACTTCATAGGATTGGCAAGCGAAGCTGTGAAGGTTACAGATAGGGCAGAAGGCCAGTCTAGTAATGGAGATGGGGGAATGAGTAATAGGATAAGAGATGAGGAAATTCAAGATGGGGAAAAAGCAACCAGAGCCGATAGGAGGCCATGCAGAGCCAATTGAAAGACATTCATATTTAAATTGGGTAAAATAAGGGTCAAGGAAATGAGCGACCTTCGTAGAAACTGGGACGTTAACACCAAGCTCCTTAACAATAACTAGAATATACTAGAAAATAGAAAAATAAAAACCCTCAGCCCCCATACAGAAGAGGTAAGTAGGTTTAGAATAAAAAACACAGAAGAGGACAACAATAAAATTTTCATATACTCCCCAATCCTTAATACAACAATAGTTCAAAGGCTTAACGACTGTAAAATTCCGCATTAATTTCAGTAGGTTGTCCCAAAATCCATGTACATCAAACAAAACCCCCATAATTTTTCATATCTTTCATACGCAGAAAATAGAAATGAGGTGAAGACATGAATTATGTTTCCTATCGCAGCAACAGACATGATACAAAGGCTATGAACATACCCGAATTTAAGCACCACATAACCATCATCCAGCCCTTCAACTGCTCGCAGACTTCCTTTTCTAATCTCAACTTCATGTTTAACTACCAGACCATATTACCACCTTCAACATTACCACCTTTAGCCTTCGTAACATTCCTTACATGCCAGCCCTGTTTCCAACGCCCTTCTGACACCGTGAGTTTTCTACCACCTGCATTTAATTCCGTCATTATTTGGCGTGGGTGGTAGTACCCACCATCGTCTCCTCATGTCCACATCAACTATCCATGTGGTACGCACGAGCTCGTGCCACCTCGTCATTCGAATTAACCAGTTGGCACCCCGATCGGGGATCCCGAGTATCATCGTTATCCCTATCAACAATTTCCTATAGAGATTGTAGCTTCTCCACCTATACCATTTTGGCTTGGTTGATGTCCAGTTGTCACACCCCCGTGAGTATAACTCTAGTTCTCCAAGTAGTCAGTTGCTTCATTCCCTGATCTGCGAATATGTGATGAGATAAGGTAACCAATGCTTGGAAGAATATCATTTATTTCCTGAATTAGACGAGTTGTTCACCAGCTTCGACTAATTTTCTCCCAACCTGTCCCCTACTGCAACTTCTACAGAACACTTGTTACCATGGCTGAATCCCCCTCTACTATAGTCCTATGATATTGTTCTCTTACAACTATCAAAATTCCTTGTTTTACCGTTGTGATTTTGGCTTCGTTATTTGTAGCGAATCCAAAATCGGTCACATAAATTCTACTTACTAAACCCTTTGAATCACGAAATATACCTCTTTCTCCTGCTTGACCCAAATTACCTTTAGAGGCCCCATCATAATTAAGATTAATAACCTCCTATTGTAGAGCATTGAATTAATCGTGCGGATGTCTTCCCAAAGGTTTTTGTTTCCATGAGGCTGGGGCGAGCATTTGGGGTTTCAAGTTAAGCATAGCTAAAATCCTATCCTCATGCCCATTAGCTTTCTAGCCAACTTCATGCCATTTCTCGGTGAGGACAGTTTCTCTGATATTCTCGAGAACCACTTTCCATATCTCTTCAATTTGTCGATACTCATCTCTGAATGTTCTCCAATTTCTTTCTTTCCAGGCGAACCATATGAGAAATCCCATAAAGATTCCCCACGCTATGTTAAGAACAAGGCTTTTATACCCTCCTTTTCTCCAGGCTTCAATTGTATGCCTGAGGCTCTTGTTGTCCCTATCTGTTTATTGAAAGAGGGAGGAAAGGTTTTTCCACAAGGTCTCAACGACAAAGAAGTTATTCAATAGGTGTTCCAATGTTTCTACATTCTTCTTACACATAGCATATGTCAGTCGGCCAGGAACTTTTAATTTCCTTACAATAGTTAAGGAAATTTCATTCTTCTGTTCTGAGATTATTTTCCACAAATCTCTACCCCATTGTATCCATATTTACCAGAGCTTAGCTCCCATAACTTGATTTAGCAAATATGGATCTATTAACCCCAAGCCTCCGGTCCTTTTTATTTTCGTAAGCTTATCCCATGAAAGGAGAGCCCATTTACAGGCTTGTTGAGATCCTTGCCATAGGATGTTTTTAAACGTCTTAGCCATATCATTACAACAGATTTTAGGCATTTCCAATCTAGAGAGTTGATAGATGGGAATGGATTGTAAGACTGTTCTTAACATACCAACTCGACTCAGAGCATTAAGCACCTGAAATGCCCAATTTTGAAGTCGAGCTTATATGCGATTAATGAGATATTTCCACCCAGAGACCCGAAGAGAATTTAGATTGAGAGGGATTCCTAAATATTTCATAGGGAAGGATCTGATGTTGAATCCCAAGGTAGGCAATAGGAATCTTTGGGAGAGAATATTAGTATTAAATATAAACACATTTTATTTGTCATTATTGATAAGAGTTCCAGAGGCTTCCATGAAATCTTTAAGAATGGATAGAATTTCCTTAGATTCTTTTAGAGTGGCTTGACAAAAGAGCATAATGTCATCTGCAAACTGTTGGTGCGAAATTTTTAAACCTGCCCCCCAAAGATTAAGGCCTTTAAGTTGGCCTCCCTAGATCTTACTTTTAATATGTCAACCAAGGCCTTCTACTGCAATAATGAAAAGGAAGGGGGAAAGTGGATCCCCTTGTCTTAAACCCGAGGTAGCATTAAAGGGAGTTGAAGGAACTCCGTTAAGAAGAATAAAGTAATTAAGAGAAGAAATAAAAGGCATTATCCAATAGATCCATCTTAAATCAAATCCAAACACCTCAAGAATAGCTTTAAGATAATTCCACGACCTCCAGACAGGGCTCCTCTGCACGACAAAAACAAATGGATAAGGTTGTGGAGGAGTACGGGGACATATTCACCTCACCCACAGGGGTTCCTCTGCACTGTCAGGTCAAGCACTCGATTGATTTGACCCCCGGTGCGCCGCTACCTAATGGACCGATATATCGGCGCTCTGTTCTGGAGAATGATGAAATCAAGAGGCAGATTCAGGAGCTGTTGCAGAAAGGTCACATCATACCAAGTTCATCGCCCTGTGGGAGCCCGATCGTGTTGGTACAGAAGAAGGATGGGACGTGGAGACTCTGTATTGACTATCGGGCGCTGAACAAGATCACTGTCCGGAATAGGTACCCAATCCCAGGGATTGATGACCTTCTGGACCAACTCAAAGGTGCAAAATATTTCAGCAAGATCGACCTGAAGTCTGGGTATCACCAGGTACCAATTGAACCCTCCGATGTGTGGAAGACTGCCTTCAAAGCCAAGGAAGGCCTTTTCGAATGGCTGGTCATGCCTTTTGGGTTGACGAATGCTCCCGCCACCTTCATGAGGATGATGGATGAAATCTTGCGGCCATTCACCAACTCATTTGTAGTGGTGTACTTGGATGATATTCTGATCTTCAGCCAGACTTGGGAAGAGCACCTTCACCACATCCGACAAGTCCTCCAAACACTGCGGCAACACAAGTTGTGTGCCAATTTGGAGAAGTGCACTTTTGGCATGACCCAGGTTCAATATCTGGGATACATTATTGATGAAAGGGGGGGTGCATGTGGATCCAGCCAAGATCCAAGTCATTCGGGATT
Organism: Pinus albicaulis; assembly: GCA_034641835.2. Lineage (NCBI taxonomy): Eukaryota > Viridiplantae > Streptophyta > Pinopsida > Pinales > Pinaceae > Pinus > Pinus albicaulis. Next base: position 698,080,558 of record CM076578.1, read on the forward strand.
GGCCAGCCCCAACCACTATAATAGAGCTTCGCAGCTTTCTGGGTCTTGCTAATTTCTACCATAGATTCGTGTTGGGATTCTCTCATATCACATGGCCCTTGAGTCAAGTCACCAAGGGAGGAGCGAGAGAAAAATTCTTTTGGTTGGAACCTCAACAGAAGGCGTTCACAGAATTGAAAAATCGCCTCTATTCTGCCCCAGTGCTCACATTACCAGACTTGCAACAGCCATTTGAGATCGAGACAGATGCCTCTGACTATGCTATTGGGGCAGTTCTTACTCAACAGGGACATCCAGTGGCATATCACAGTGATACATTGTCTGAGACAGCTCGCAAGTATCCCACCTATCACAAAGAAATGTATTCCATTGTGCAAGCCTGGCGACACCTGGTTTCACCTCCATCTCAAGAAAGAACAAAGGGGAGAAAGTCAAAAAGCCTCTGAAACCATCCACCAATACAACCCCCACCAATACTGCCTCGACCCAGCAAAACAACTTTGAAGTTCTGAGCAATCTTGACTCATTGGAGCACCTTATAGTCTCCCAGGCCCCCACTGATCAAGATCCGTCATTATTAAGTCAATCTTTGATTACAACCAATGCCCCAAGCACAACCTCAGATTCAATCCACGCCCAGGCACTGCAACACAAACCATAATCCTCTCCCATTCAGATTAATACCAGCCACACCTCACTGCAAACCCCTCAATGCACAGAAATGAAAACAGAGCAACCATCCTCAACCACTTCAAACAATCCTTTGCAGGAGATCCTTGGCAATCTAGATCTCCAAAAGGTCAATGAGCAATGGTCCAAACTGGGAGTCGATGCCATTCCCCAAGAACACTTGGAGAAGATAGAAATGGCATACCTGCAGCTGGAATACATCAACCAAAATGCAGCCAAAAGGCAATGGGGAAATAGCAACCAAACGAGCATTCAAGCCAACCTGGATTTGGATCAATACAAGCCACAAGGACCAGGAAGAAAAAGAGGGCGCAAATCCACAAGACACCAAATACAAGAACCAGGTAGATGCCTAATCAATGAAGGAAAAATCAGGGCCTTGGTCCTATCTGCTCCAAAGGTAGCTCAATGAAAATCACAACCTGGAACATCAGGGGGCTCAACGGCACCACCAAAAGAAGAATCTTGAAAAACCACTTATTCTCGGTACACCCACAAATCATACTTCTTCAAGAATCCAAATGCTCTCCCAAAGGCACAGAGACACTCAAAAAACTCGTTTCCAACAGTCATCATTGCAAAAACCAAAGTATAATTTGTTTTTGGTAATGTTGACCATGTCACTCAACCTCACATGGAAATATTTAATGGGTGAAACCTTGGTTTCACTCATGGTTTTTTATTTTCATCACCTACAAGAAGAGCTACATGGATGATATATATCTCCCATCGGTTGTGGCCCACTATTGACATATGCTTCCTAACTTAGGTCAACACTACTACACAGTACAAAACTTGGCATACTTCTTCCTTTTGGTCTAAAACACCTATATAACTGATTTTAGCCTCTACAAAATCCTATTAATCTTATGTAGGCCTCAACCAAACCTATACCTCTTCCTGCACTAAAACTATTGAGCATCAAACAATCCCTGTAGGTATCAAGCAATGATATTGTGATGAGTCCACAAAAAAATTTGTACTACAACTATTTCAAATTTTTACCATCAAAAAATCCATGCACACATCAAACAATCATATTTTAATGATTCCATAAAACAATTTTCACTACAATGGTTGACCATCAAACAATCCATTTTGGCATCAAGCAATTGATAATTCCATCAAATGATCCATGTACACACCAAAAAATCATATTGTGGTGAGTGTATGTTAACATCAAGGACCACACATGATCCCTTATGTCAATAGGAATTCCAAAGAGGATCACAAGAAATAAACAAACCATTTTTCTATGTCTACCAAGATTCCTAGATAAACCTTCTGAAGAAAGATAATAGTTCTCAAATGAGGTTATTAAGTAGGAGGTGGTTGGAGTTTCTCCTATTCCCTGTCATCCTTACGGCCTTCATTTACATATCCAGTTCATTCCATACTTCTTCCTAGGATTTGGTCCTCATTCTCGAGGATGATGCGGTTGGATGTTGTCAAACCTACTTCCTCACCCCGTCACTAGTTTATTTCTCAATCTCTTTTTAGTGCTACCCAAAACCTAATGCAAACCCCATTTACACTTTATTTCGAAATTTCCCTCAAAAATGATAATTGTGTGTAGGGTTCCTTCTTGAAATTCCCATTTTATTTCAATCAACTAAACCACTATGGTCTTCATAAACCAATAGGTATCAATAGTCTTAAATAATATTGTTTCCCTTGTATGAGAATAAACTAGGTTAGATTCCCAACCCTTCACTTATTCTAGGATCTAATCCTTTGATAAATTATTTATCCTTTGTCAAAGCCCCTTCTCTAATTCCTCCCTATATATTTAAGCTTTAGTTGAGAATTATTAGTACATATATTTTTATTCATATATAAGATAAATATTGTAATTTTACAAATCATTAGGATATGAAATTCAATTATATTATTATTTCTATATCCTTTAAGGTTGCCTTAGGCATATACAAGCATGATGTGATATATGTCCTCCAATGTTGGTGAGGTCATGGGTTTAACTCTATTAATCCATAAGGCGATTTGCTTGGATCATAGTCGTTGATTATTTAGCATTTTTACCACTTCAATGGTGGTGAAATATCCAAGGGTATCCCATGCTTGGTTATTATTTATAAAATATATTAATATTTTAATAAATATTTATTATTCCAATTACTTTTTTTATGTGTTCAACTTACAACTATGGTTATTGTTGTTCTTATTGCTACTACTATTATGATAACTATTAGTTTTATTATAACTATTTTTCTAATTATGTAGTCAATAGTACGATAATAATTATAACTATTGAAAACTATATTATATTTAATATCCATGTCGACTCGTATTAATGATATTTAAGAAACACTCACACAAGGTTGAAAACAACATGATGTCAATAAAATTATTCCACACATGTCTACTACAATATTTTCATGCTATAATAGTAAAAATAGGGAGGGTTGGAGAACTCACGAGAAATGGAAAAACTCTCGAATGAGAGTTTGAAAACTCTCGGACGAGAGTTTTTCCAACTCTCATCTGAGAGTTTCTCCAACTCCCATCCGAGAGTTTGTCCGAGAGTTTTGTGACCACAATTCTCGGATGAGAAAATGCGAAACTCTCGTCCAAGAGATATTTAACTCATGTTAAACTTGACCAAACTCTCGTCCGAAATATTTAAAATTTCTTGGACGAGAATTTTGAAAACTCTCGGCTGAGAAATTTAGTTGACTTTTTTCTCGGCCGAGAAATTAAAAATTTCTTCTGAATTCTAACCATCCGCCAAAAACTGTTTCCCAACTTCACGATTTGACCCTAATATGATCACCCCGATACAAAATAGTTAATGACACCCTGTGCAAGATTAAGATTGCACTTAAAACCATTTAAGGAGAATATTTTTTCAAGTCCATCATGATTGATAAGAAATGAAATTCTATTTAAAATGTTGCACCTATCGAAGTTCAAAAGAATCAACAAGACATGCAGTGTCCAAATAGAGAATTTCACCAGACATCGTGCAAATGAATCAGCTACCTTCCTGCAGTTACAAGACTTTTAGCATGGTGTGGTCAGGGCGTGACACTCCTCAAAATATTTGCAAATGATTCCAAACTTTCTAAAGAATATTGATAAGCCCATAATCCAATTTGAATGTGTGGATAAACTCTACAACCTTGGTTTGGAACACATCTTTGCCTTGTGTTGTTCTAAATGAGCACAGTCATATTTTTCTAGTCCAACAACCTCCAAGATCTTAATAACATACTTGGTAGGATCAAACTGCCCCCATTCAAGACCATGGCGAGCTAAACACTGGAATTTGCGATGGTTATTGTGCCAATCCTCTCCAAAGGCAAGTGAAACAACCCACCAATTATTCCTAGAAATATACCCAGTATTCCATGCCCGAGAGCCCCAGACATGAGCAACTAAGTTTACAAGACAAGTTATATGATAAACTCAAACTATCTGAACATCCATGCCCCAAATCATGAAAGGAAGGCCTCCTAGAGCATATAACAGTAGCTCAATTGCAATGGGATTAATTATATATGTATCTTGGATAAATATATAAAAGGGATGCATATATAAGTCAGAAACATTGTTTCATGTACCTACTCTGTCAAACACATTTTTTTCATCACACATCCAGCTCATGTGACTGAACCAAAATCCTTCACTCGGTATGTGTGGATCCTTGACTGACTCACAATATTGATGATGATAACGATGTGTACGGACCCAATCCAATGGTTTACCCTACATGGCCTATACACCACAGTGGAAAATAATTACTCTAACCATTTGGAAAGTTTGAAGATCCAATGTGAGAGATTCTGGTAGTACGACGGTGTGATTCCCAGCAATCCCATGACAACATACAACACTGCAAATGCCCCAAATTCCTTCCAAGTGAATGTGAAAGGCGCAAACAAGCACAGAGAATGTATGCCAAACATAGTCTTTGTTGTCCCTATGTCTCCTAAACTCCACTCTCTTACCTCCAATAGAAATGGCTTTCTTTTCTGCTTCACCACCACATCTGACAGTAGAATTCTGCCAACCTCCTCCTCTGCCACTGCAGAAACCTGCACTCTAGTTGTGTTCCTCCATAAACCAGTTGAATTATTTCTCCTTCTAAACCCATAACACCAACCAAATATTCCTTTTACACACATTGGTTGAGTATTCTTAGATGATGCAATGCATGAGGATGCATTCACTCTTCTTTTGAGTGTCATACCTTCAACAAACTTAATTTCTCCTCCTCTTATAGCGGTAGAAAAAACCAATGATAATGCCAATACTAATGCTGCCATTTTAAACTAACAACATATACATAAAAGAATTAGATGAGATTAGTACTTGAATGTGTGGCTCCTCCTTTGTTGAGAATGGAGTGTAATTGTTATCGCATTAAGTTATCTCAAATCCAGAGAGGAAAAAATAAGGTATTTTACATTTATAGGTAGTTGGAAGAGGTTCAAACAAAATGCAAGCGCCCAATTCATATCCTGTGTATGTGGAGCTCTCTTTTCCTCTCTCGTCCATCCATGTTTGATTAGAACCTATAACTGGTCACCTACACGATATGATATTTTCTACATTCCAATGGTCGAGGTCCCACACACCATCCAATTTAGAACCAGATTGGTTAGTGTGTATTCTAGGGAAATGTTTATGCAATTGCAAACCATGATTTTTCAAGAGCGAGAAAGTGAAGGAATATTAGTATTTATACATTGTGCTTCTACCTCTTTCCGATCCCAAACAGATATCTTTACCTTATTCCTGTAGGTCTCATTCAAATACGAACCCGAATGAACAACTTTTGATCCATTGAGATAGTCTCAGGTAGAGTCTTGCCCATAATAAATATCGGTAACCTATTGGATTCAAACAGTGAATTGAAATCGGGAGATCGCCAAATGAAATTCGACCATCATGAACATAGGTTCCTCCATGTCATATGATGAAACCCCAAATCTTCAATAACCTCCTCACATTGCTCAATCCATCCTTTATAGTTCTGAGATCTCCACACATACCTCCAACTGATATGCTACCCCGCTTGATTTAGTGGCAGGAGAGGGATAACGTGCGGGAAAATACAAATAGGCTATAAGTCTAAAGGCATGATATAATTTGGAATATTTTACAATGTGCAACAAAATAAAAAGAGGATATAAATCTAAAGGAGGGATAGAATTTGGAATATTTTATAGCTTAATATTTTTTTTTACTTGGAATCATAAATGGGCACAAGAGGGAAAAGGAATGAACGTAAGTGAGTGGAGTGGGTGGGATAATAATGGCTTATCTCCATTCTTCGAGCTAGCCACATTGAAGTGATATACATTAAAATTCTACATAAATCAATTATAAATTAAGTAATTATTCCTTATTAAAGAGGGATTTTAAATAAATTGTTTATTTATTAATGTTAACTTTTAATTCTTAATATATTTTTGTTAAAGAGAATTATTTAAATTATTTTTGTATCAAGATTTTTGCTAACTCTTCTATATTATATTTTAATTTGCTTTAAAAATGTTCAAAATATGCTTTCACCTTCATGTGTGGAGGTTATTTATTTTCATATTTAAAGAGTTTTGATGTAGAATTTTCCTAAAAAAATTACAATTGTGATTGTGATGGTGAGAAGGTACTCTATAATAGAGTTAAGGGTTATTTAGAATAAATATGAGATTCTTTCCCATTATCTAAGACTAATCTTTGACAGAATGGATATACATACCTTAATTATCACATAAACAAGAGGTCAATATTGTATTTATTGCTTTATCTCTGTGGAGGTTTACTAAACAAAGGGAGTACATCCTCCTACGTGACTTTGATTGTATCTCTCTTAAAGGATTTTCAAACATTAGGAATTAAATCTTCATCACTTTAAAGAAGTAGTATTGTCGAATATACCAAAAACATAGTAGGATTCTTTCATTGTGGAAAAAATCAAGTACATATTCGAGGGAAGTATTCCTCTATGGATGGTTAACAACTTTTTCAATAACTACAAGAAAATGCTTCAATCTATATATTTAATGATCTTTAGTCATCATCTAAATAGTTCAAGAATCAAATAAATTCCAATCTAAGTTCTAAGTATATGGTAAGCTTGTACTTTAGAGGTTGTCTTATTGTAAAATTTGACAAATATGGAAGGTGTGGCAAGGTATTGGAGGAGGGATTGTCATTTTGGGACAAAGATAATCTCTTTTTAAAGGACAGTTTCTAAAATTGAATCCATCTTCAATGTTCATACGTTGTCTAGCTTTGAGTTTGGTTTCCCTTTCATCCTAGAGATCAGAGAAAGACATGCAATGTATTATGAAGTTACGAATTTCTCCGGTTTGTTTTTTTCCTTGTCCTTCATCTCAAGTGTCATTTCCCTTACCCTCCTTAGACGAACTAGTGAAGGAGAGCCTTGCCCCGACGACGAAGGAAGGTCAAAATGATGTTGAGAATATCTTAATCCATCTGTAATGTTAAAATTTAGAGACAAAGGAGTACATTGTAGATGGATTCAAAGACCCCTTTGTCTCTAAATTTTAACATTATAAATGGATTCAGAGACCCCTATAGTGAAATGAAAAACTTAAGTATCAAAATTGCAATTTTCCATTTCCAGAGTGACACAATTAAAAATTACTAACATAAATGACTAATTCATATACTTTTTGTACTTATTATTTGGTCATATTTTTATTCTTGGACGATACTAGTCATTTATGCTAATCATTATTGATTTTTTCACTTATTATCTAGTCATATATTTTATTCCTAATCTAAATTAGTCGTTTAAGTTAGTCATTTTTAGATAGGTCACTTAAAATTTCTCAAATTTAGTAGTAATTCACTTGAAATAATTGTGGTGACTAACGTTTTTAGTCACCTAGTCACTAATTTCATCATTTTCTACTAGTGAATACTTCTGATCAACAAGAATAGAAGAAGCAGAGAGTGGAATTATAGGGGGAGTTTTGGAAAATTAAGCCTCCTACATTCGATGGAGAGGTTGAAGAAGTGGTGGAAGATTCGATATTTAACATGAATAAATATTTTCAAGTATATGAGTATAAAAATAAACTCAAAGTTCGTTTGGCTATCTATCAATTGTGGGAGAAAGCTACCTTATGGTGGGAAGAAGTGAAAAACATACGTGGAATTGAAGATCAGAATGTGACCTGGGATGAATTCCAACAATAATTCAAGGAAAAATATCTAACATAACGATTTTATGATGAAAAATCTAGAGAGTTTCATGATTTAAGGTTGGGTCAATTATCTATGGATGATTTCATCACTAAGTTTACTTCCCTGTTAAGATACGTACCATATTTAAGGGATGAGAAAGAAAAGTACAATGATTTTTTAGTAGTTTTCCTTCCCACACGAAGGAGAGAATTGAATTTGTAAATCCAAATACAATGGCTGAGGTAATTCAAAAAGCACAGATGTGCTATCAACAGTCCAAGGCCAAGGGTGAAGTTGGCAAAAATTGGCCACCCAAGAAAGGACAGAAAAGTTCCTCAAACTTTAAAAATAGAAGATCTAGAAATTATAAAATGGTAGTAAGGAATTAAGCAAATAGGAAATTTGGGAAAAATTTGCAAAGACCCAAATGGGCAGCTGAAGAACAACCAATTGAGGCCTCCAGTAGACCAGATCTGGGATAGACCCAAAATCCACCATTACAATGTTGGGGTTGTGGTGAGGCACATTAATTTAAAAATTGTCCTCATCATGGAAGGAATGAAGTGGTAGCCAACCTACAAGAAGCATCTACAATTGGGGATGTTGCTCGAAATATACCAAATATCAATGTTGCACTAGAATATCAACAAGCAGATTTCCAGAAAATTATGATAGAACTATAAGGTAAGCTACAATCCAAAATTGTTTCCATTTTGGTTGATCCTAGTGCCAGTTTAAGTTATATAAATCCCCGAGTAGTTGAAAATTGTAAGTTTCAAAATCATAAATTTAAAAACCCATGTCTAGTACAGTTGGCTACAGGAGAAAGGAGAGGATTTAATGCCAAAGTATCAAATTTTACTATGGATATAACATAACAACATATAACCGTATAACTGAATATCCTACATTTTGTCTCATACGATGTTTTTCTCGGAATGGACTAGTTATAAAAACATTGGTCATTAGTGGACTACAAGGAAAAAGTTATCCGTTTTAAGGCAGAAGATGGAACCTGTCAAGAAATACAAGGAATTAAGAAGCCACTTCAGTTACGCCCTATTACAACATCCCAACTGGGTAAGTGTATTATAAAAGGGTGTCAACTTTATGCAATTTAGGTGGGGATTCCTATCACAAAAGACAAGACCCCTATGATGGAAAATATACTAGTTGTCCAGGGGTTCAAGGATGTGTTTCCTGAAAATATTTCAGGACTACCCTCGAAGCGAGATATTTATTTTATTATAGAATTAATTCCTGGGGCAGCCCCTGTGTCACGAACACCATACAGAATGAGTTTGCCTGAATTGATACAGTTAAAAATGCAGTTTTAGGATCTTCTGGACAAGGGATACATTCGGCCAAGTGTGTCCCCTTAGGAGCACCAGTGTTTTTTGTTTAGAATAAGGATGGTACGATGCGGATGTGCATGGATTACTGAAATATTAATAAGCTTATTGTCAAAAACAAATATCCATTTCCTCATATAGACGATCTTTTTGATAAAGTTAAAGGAGCGACAATATTCTCCAATATTGACCTGACATCTGGATATCACCATATTCGGATCAAGGAGGAGGACATATCCAAAACGACCTTTCATACTAGGTATAGGAATTATGAATTTTTGGTATTACCTTTTGGGTTAACTAATGCACCTACAACTTTTATAAGCCTAATGCATGGTATCTTTCATCCCCTTTTGGATAAATTCGTTTTAATCTTCATTGATGATATACTGATTTATTCTAAGAGTATCGAAGAACACAAAGAGCCTTTACGCCTAGTGCTGAAAATGTTGTGGGAACATCAATTCTACGCCAAATTTAGCAAATGTGACTTCTATAAGGACAAGATCCAATATTTGGGCCATGTGACATTAGCTGAAGGAATTTCAATAGACCCCGAAAAGATAAAGACAATTACGTAGTGGATATTTTCTATAAATGTAACTGACATACATTCGTTCATGGGCTTAGCTAGTTATTACTGATGGTTCATTGAAGGCTTATCTAAAATATCCTTTCCCATTACCTCCTTACAGCACAAGGGGCATGTTTTTAAGTGGAATAAAAACAGTTTTGAGCGATTAAAATAATTATTAATCACTTCACCTGTGTTGAAAGTGGTAGATCATTGTAAATAATTTGAAGTCTGCACTGATGCTTGTAAGGAAGGAGTAGGAGCAGTATTAACTCAAGACGGAAAGGTTATAGCCTATAAATCCAGAAAATTAAAATACCATGAGCATGTGTGCTCTGCCTATGACTTAGATTTAACAATAGTTGTGCATGCCCTTCGAGTTTGGAGGAACTACTTTCTGGGAAAAAGGTTTGTAATAAGAACTGATCATAGCAGCTTGACTAGCTACTTTAAACAAGCTGATTTAAATTTCAGTCAAGCAAGATGGAATTTGTTTCTAAGTGAATTTGATTTTGACATTCAACATGTAAAAGGTAAGGAAAACAGTGCTGCATATGCCTTAAGTAGAAAACTACATTGCATCTATGAACTTTATTTTAATCAATTTTAATCTAAGTTCCTGGAGAAAATCATGGAGACAGCTGAGAGGGATCCTGAATATCAATTTTGATGGCAGCAAGCCAAGCAGGCTAAAAAACAGGGAAAACAATCAGATTATGAAATCAATGATAAGCATCTCATGATATTTTGAAGAAAGATATGTGTTCCAAACCAGATGAGTTTAAAGGAGTTGATTTTAGATGAATATCATCGGTTTCCATATGCGAGACATCCTGGATATCAAAATATTTTGACAACAATTAGGAAATACTATTTTTGGCCCGAGATGCGTAAGGATATTGTTGAATACCTGACCAAATTTATGGAGTGTTAGCAAGTCAAACTGGAGCACCAACACCCAACGAGGTTTCTTTAACCTATTCATGTACCATGGAAATGGGAAGTAATCTCACTTGATTTAATCACAGGATTACCAAGGATTAAATGACATAATGACTCGATTATGGTGGTGGTGGATAAGCTCAGCAAAGTGGCTCATTTCATACTCGTGCAGTCAACTTACAAGATCGTACAAATTTTTGATATTTTCATGAGATATATATTCAGATTCCACGGTATTCCGAGAGTCGTCATCTCAAAACGTGATGTGAATTTTGCATCATCATTTCAGAAGGCATTGTTCACTGGCTTGGGGATACATATCCAATTTAGTATTTCCTATCATCCTCAAATGGATGGACAGACGGAGAGGCTGAACCATATATTAGAAGATATGTTGTGCATGTACGTAATGTAGCAACCCAACAAGTGGGAGGAATATTTACATCTGGTTTAATTCGCTTATAATATCATATATCAATAATCCATCAAGATGCATCCTATTGAATCATTGTATGAAAGACAATGTCGGACCCCCATAAATTGGAGCAGTCCAGAAACCGAATTGATGCTTGGACCGAACATGTTAGAGGAGATGGAATGAGAAGTAAGAAAGATTGGACATAATTTAAAAGCATCCCAAGATAGGCAAAAGGTGTATGCAGAACAAAAAAGAACTTTTTGAGAGTTTGAGATAGGCGATCACGTGTATGTAAGAATTAAACCCAAGAAAAGCACTCCAAGGTGGAATACTAGTGCCAAATTGGCTCCCAGGTACTGTGGACCATTCCATATCTAGGAACATATAGGTCTGGTTGCATATCAATTGGCCCTGCCCAATCATATATTGGTACATAACGTGCTCAATGTATCTATATTGAAGCAATACATACATGACCCAAAGCATGTGATACACTGGCAAAGCGTACACATAAGTTGTGTTTACATTGTAGTTACAAATAAGAAGAGTAATTAATTAAATTGATTATAAAATTTGTTGTTTGTAGGTAGAACTAGATGACAAGTTGTTGGTAGAACACCAGCGTATTCTCGATCAGAGAGAAATAACACTCCGGAGGCGAGTTATCGCCCAAGTTAAGGTGTAGTGGAAGCACTTTAGCCCGGAGGAGGGAGGCTACCTGGGAGGATGAAAACTCTATTTGAGAAGCATATCCTGAAATTTTTTCTATGATCAAGTAACACCGAGGATGGTGTTTACCTTTAGTGGGGGAATATGTAACAACCTGTTTTATTTTTAATTATGCTTAACATACTTTTACAAATACATTTGAATTATTAAGTGAAAGAGAATTAACGAATGTGAGTATTCATTAATAAGACCTTAATTTTTATTTTCATAAATAACAAAACTGAAACTTATCTTGAGTAATGGATTAGTTGAATGGTAAAAGTATTCCAAGATTCCAGAGTAAAATATAGAGGCATTTTCTGATAGTTACTTTTACAAAAAAGGATAAAAAGGAAATATTGAAGGGGGAAATGAGTTCTGTTCAGAAAGGAAAAAGATGGCTAACAACAGCATGTTGTGAAGAAGAGAGTTGTCTAGAGCTAGGAACACTAGTGGAACTCTGAATCCTTAAGGAAGTATAGGCTAGACGGAGGTCCTGAGGCCTAACTCCTCACATTTTTCCTGATTTCAACTACGCTGGTGCGGAGCACAGGGGAAGAAGAGGATGTGATTGCCTCTCTCATGGTTGGGAGGAACCATCAGTTTAATCAGGGTTATAAGAGATAAGTATCTGCATATACTGTTATAGGTTTAAAAGTTAGAATAAGTTTGTATATTAATTTATTATTTCTGCTAACTGTTATCTCTGATGGTTGTGAGAGGTAAGGCCTCAATAGATTTTAAACAAGTAGATTGCAGGATCTAGTAGTTGAAAATAACAATAGCCAAGAAGAGTATTATAAAGAATTCTATATTGAATAATATGATGTTGGAAACTTTAAAAAAATGTTTCATATCAGAAAAATAGATCCAAAAATAAAATGTCATAAGAATATGCTAAATTCCTACACTGTTAAATGATAATCCTTGAACAGTAAATAGTAAAATAACATTATGATTATCATGTAATGAAAGTAAAAGAAAACATTTAAACTGACAATACCATAGAGAAATGCGTATATATTTATATGCCAAAGGAGGGATAAAACTGAGGAACGAGGCTCAGGGGTTTAGAATCGAGGTCATGGTGATAAGCAAGGTCATGGTCCCCTGGCCATTAAGACCTGAGACCCAGAAAAGAAGACAAGTCTAGAGAAGAGTTGTATCTCTATTTACTATTCATAAAGTAAAACTTAAAATAATTGAAATGTGTACATATTTCATAATAAAGAGCCATGGACAATAGATTACAAAATATGTATTTAAAACCATAAAAACTTATAAATATAAACCAAAATGTTTATAGGTTCAGAACCAAGATCCAAACCAACCTTACAACATTATCAACCTATATTAAGAAGGATTCCATCGAATTCTATGTACATGAATAAACCAAAAATCATAATATGAATCCTTCTCTATGAAAACAGGAGTTTCCGTTACCAAAATCTTCCATAAAGTATATAGTAAATACAAAATGTCCAGTTTTATACATGACAGACATAGAAAATTCACATGCCCTCCTCAGACTTGATTAGGGTAGACTTAGTCAAGACAACGGAAGGATAAACAAGAAACAAAGAGAAAAAATCGTCAAAAACTCATCAGCTAAGCACAGAAACACCCATCAAATTCCTTGCATGCCCAAGGGGTACAACAAATATTGTTATACCTATGCATGCAGAGGGTTTAAGCCCCTCAGTAAACAAGAAGTGTAAACCGTGGCCATGAAAAGCAGAGAATGTCATATTGAAGCCTACCTATATCGTTTTCTTGGAAACCAAGTGCCGAGGAGATAACCCCTCCATAGATCCTAAGCCTCCCAACCTGTGAAATAACAGAGAGCAAAACTCGTTAAAAGTCATGGTAAACCAGAATTGGAAAACATAGAAATTATCCAATATCAAGCAAGAGGAACACAACATAAAAATATATGTATAACTACCTGTAGCGGTCAAGGTAGGAGCCAAAATCCTTTTCAATTCGAGAACAAGGACCAACAACAAGATGAATGCTAGCACTAATCCAGAAATGAGTGGCTTCATTGTCCCTGAGTCGAAACAACCTAGGGATAAGAATTTGTCTAAAAACAAAAACCCTCACCAAGGTACAATTAAGACATTAACCTATGTAAGAAAAACAATGCAAACTTTTAGGTAAGATAACGAATAAAACTTGCCTAGCAGTGTTAACCTAGTAGGCACAACAGAAATGACATAGGGAAGCTCTGTGTAGCTAGCAGTTTCATCACCGTTCGAATCTGCCGAAGACCGCAACCTATTATGGATAGAACCTATACAAGTTGAAAGAGCCTGGTCCGATGAAGTCAAGGACCGTTCCAAGGCAGAAAGGGAGGCCATTACCACTGAAGCAGAGGGAGGAGCTACAGAGCAGAAACAAGACCTAGTTGTAGAATAGGAAAATGAACCAGGTAACGGAGCTTAGGGTGGTTAGTTACCCTAACCATCCCCTTGAAAACTCACAGTTGTCGGATCAAGGAAGCTCCAGATCAACGGTGGTAGACATGGTTAGCATTAATGCTCGGTGTCAGACAACTATTGACCTCCTATCGAGGTGGAACCTTGGCATTTTATCCAAAATCATGTTTAAAACTTTGCATGAAATCTATTACGTATTTATATAATCCATATTACAAGGTGATAATACATATAAGGTCGAATCAGAAGCATATGAATAGATATGTTTTAATGACCAAATAATTTCCAAAGTACAAATTTAGATGATAGGTACTTACATCCAAATCGAGATGCATAGAATCCACGTGCTAAGCAGGGGGGTGAGAGAGACATATATAATTAAATATCCAATGCAATGGATTATATTATGTGTGTAATATTTTCAATTGTGAATTATTTTATTAACTGTTATTTAATTTTAGAGATATGGTTGTATTGTGAATAAAAATGAAATGTGGGAGTATAGTAGTAATAATTTTTTTTTTAATGAGAATTAGTATAGCAGTGACACATGGTTACCTAGTCTTTATGGATTACATGATTCCATTACACTTACAAAGTATTTATGGTTATGTTTTCTCCAAAACTTTCCAGTTACAAATCTTTACTTTCTGTAAAGGTTATTAAACCTCCATGTTTTCATTTTCTATTACAATTTATATTTATGTTCTGTAAAGGTTATTACTCCTCCCTGTTTTCATTTTCTATTACTCTGCAAATAGTACATATATAATTGTGTTCCAAAAGTATATGTTTTACTTTCACATGTTCTTATTAGTCCCTGCCCCCTTCGGGGTTGTAGGGACTATTGTAATCAGCAGCAAGATTTTGATTAGTCCCTGCAAAGTAACCAAAATTTATTAGTCAATTTAAACCAATTTTTCTAATTTTATATCTTAGTGCACCTTTTGGTTAACGTATGAGCTTCGTCTTGCTGTTATTTGAGCCAATAATAAATTTTGAGGTCTTATTGGCCTCATATCGAGGCAAAATGTTATCGCACAAAAGTTAAATTCCAAATGATATCACGATTTTAAGATTCGTGAAAGTAATGCTAACATTAATTCGTAAACAAAATGTTTACATTCTAAAAGCATATTTTTTAGTGGAAAGGGTTTGAAAAATAAGTGATACGTGTTTAAACACACATTTGTGCATGCAGTTGCAAAGTACTCCACTTTTCTAGCAACATTCCACCGCTTTAACCCATCTCCTTCGCTAGCTAAGTTTTCATAACAAGTATGGGAAATCCTTCAAGGTTTTTTCACTATTTTCTTTCATTGAATTTTTCAAAAACCACCCACCCAGGTCTGTTCCTATTCCTTTTGTACATATGTGTGGCCTCTACTGCTAGTAGAACCTAATGGACTACACGAGCCCTTCGACTCTGGGGTTTCACCTACCTAGCTTTTGACTATGGGGTTTCATCTGGCTAGCCGTGACCTGCAATTCTCTCGGTTTTCATGTTTGCAGCCAAGTTTTGCCGAGCTTCTGACTTTGGGGTTTCATCTCATTGAACCTGGCCTCCAATTCTCTCGATTTTCATGTTTGCAGCCGAGTTTTTCCCTACACTGTAATGTATACTTTCAACAATTTATTTTTTATAAGGTTTTTATTTCATTTTCCTCCATAAATTTAATAGCTTTCATCTATGTCTTATACATAGCTTGAATAGCTAGCATTTTAAGCTTTACATAGCTTAAACAACTTTTGGCTCTAGGTTTCATATATTTTTAAAAACATTTCCATTTCATAGCTTTAAACTCTGGGGTTTCATTTGCAGCCATAGTTTCATTTGCAACCATAGTTTCATTTGAAAATTTATCGACTCCTATCGCAAGCGCACAACACAACTACCTTGAGAATGATTTAAGGTTTTTGTTTCACACTCTTTTACGGTTTTGATCTAATACATATTGTTTTTTTACCTCTCTTTTCATAGGAGCAGAGGCATCAAGGTCGATGACATATTATATCTAAAAGCAGAGTCACTAGAAATGTGGAACTGCAACATCGACAAAGTTCAAATGATGAATAACTTGTAGGCTCCATATATAGCTTCTTTTTGCAGAATAATCCAACGAACTGTGTTCTGGGTTTTTAATTTGTCATTTTTAAATTTATATATGCATAGTTATCACCCTTCTATTTAAATTCAATTACATTTGCTCTCTAGTTAACTTGTAATTTATGTTTCCCTATTGTTCTTTGTAGCCTTTGTGAATACCGAAGTTTTCTCCAGCAACTACAACCATTGTTTTTGCTTATTCATAGGTAGATTCCTTAATTCCGTGGTGGTTATTCCATCAACCCTCTAAAGTTTTTTGCAACTCCTAAATTTCAAAAATAATTTTTTCTTCTAACCTCCTCTTTTATTTTTTCTTGTTTTACATAGTCGTTTACCTGCTCTGGTGTTGCGCCTCAGTTTTGCAGGAGATTTTTCTTCAGGCTAGACTTATGCTAAACTCCAATGGCTTGCTTGAATAAACTTTATGTCTTGTCTGATTCTTAATATATTCCGACCATCTCGCTAAAATGACGGGGTTTTGCAAATCGATAACATCTAGCTTCAACTTAATTTTTTTAAGGAAAAGTTTCAACTTACTTATTATACCTAAAGATGCCTATTTTGAATAAATTCAGCAGCAACAATACAGTTACTTCAACGATTATGGAGATCTCTCCGTGTTTAATTTCACTTCATATCATCTCATGTCCATTAGAGAAATAAATCGAAGGGGTATCAAATTGATGACTTCATAGCAGGAAAACATGCCTTTTCTTTGCTTTGCACCCAAATTTTTTATTCTCTTCAACTTATTACTTGACCTCATAGGTCTATCTTTTGATTTTATTGAATTGTCAAGTGACTAACATTTACAGCCTTTCTTGCCAAGGTTTGGTGTTAAACATTCGTCATTGTTGGAACAAATTCTTCCATTGCTAGTTCTTTTATATTCTATGTCTATGGTTGTCTTGGTTTAATTTTCGAATGATAAACATATAAACTGTTATTCTTCTGTTCGCATGCAATTTTTCATTATATATATATATATATATATATATATATATATATATATATATAGATATTTGGGATAACCCTTACTGAACATGTTCATGCATGATTTATCTCTATGAAACAATACAAAATGTTCATGCAGGATTTTAAAAGGGCATACAAACAAGATCCGTACAATGCCAATTAATCCATCCAGGAAAGAAGAAAGAACAATGTCGGTGCTAAAGCTTGGATATTCTACTAAGCTTCCCATCACTCAGATCCTAACAAGTGAAAGGAATAGCAGAAATACAAAATATATTAAGAATCTAAGCCTAATTCCTTATGCAAATCCAAGAGGGTACAAGCCCAAATGATGGATCCAAAAGAGTAAAAAGACAAGTTCTAGTGAATTAAGAAAATTCAATTGAATAAACTTACACAAATTTATGCATCATGGCAAATCAAAATCAACTCATTCCTCTTGTGAGAACCTGCAATCATACCAGCACATGTTCCCTAGACGTCATCCCAATTTCAAATATCTTATACGACATCCCAATTTCAAATATCTTAGGCAGTGACATCTCCAATTGTTCTGGCCTCTTAGTTGCAACAAGAACTATAAACCTAGCAGCATGATCTATTGCAAATCCATCCCACATAGTCATGAACACTGTAATGATATTTCTATCAATATCCTGGTCATAAAAATGTCTTTGCCTTAGAAAACCATTGAACTCATCATGAAAAAACAAAGCAATGAAGTAGGAACAAAAGAAGACAACGAAAAATTTTATGCCAAACCACGTGGCAGTCGTTACATTATTCATCTCTGCCTGAAATTGAAGTGTGTCCAACATGCATTGTTTCTCCCATTCGACTAATATTGCTTACCACCACGTCAGCCAGAAAGATAAATTTGACATATTGAGGATCACAAATATTATTTTAAATTTAAATTTAATAAACAAGCCCAAGTTTGAAACTAAATCTGTGCATGAACCCATGTGGGGGGCTACTATCATTGGAATAAAAAGTTCAATTAATATTCTTCCCAATGTCTAAAACAATTCATAATATTATCATGAAAATTTATAGTGTCTAAAATAGTTCATAATATTATATAGTCAGTGTTAAGATCATATATCTGTGTCTTATATCTAATTTTCCTATGATTGTGTCCAACAAATTTTCTTATCTCAGACATGTCAAATTCTTTTTCCTATGATTGTGTCCAGCAAATTTGATTATCTCAGACATGCCAAATTCTATGTTAGGCTCTCGTGTCATGATATCTAATATTCTTGTGACTACATCCAACAAATTTTCTTATCTCGAATATGTCAGAATTATTCTTGTGACTGCGTCCAACAAATTTTCTTATCTCGGACATGTCAAATTATGTGATAGATTCCTATATCATTGTCCTGATATTTGATATAATTTGTGGCTTGATATTTAATATTACTGTGATTGTTATGATTGTTTCAAGCAAATTTCAGTGTAGCAACACTTCAAACTTCTTATTTTTCATGGTGGTTAATTTAGTGATTCATAATTGAAATTGGGTTACATCATCATGAGCATTATAGATATCGATGCACTTCTTTCCACACATATTAATATCTAAGATTGTTTTTATTGTATAAATTAACCTATATATTTTTATGTCTGGTTTTTCACAGTAGAAAAAGTTGATTGATCTCAATAACGAATTTGACTGGATCTCTATCACACCATAGATGTCTTCACATAGCTTCTCGGCGGGTAGCATTTTCAGAACATTGGCAATTCTAGTCTAAAACAATTCATAATATTATAATGGAAATTTAACACCTAAAATAAAATGATTAAGAAAGAAATCGAATAACATCCCAAAAAAAACATGAAAACTAGTTGTACGGTTCAAGCTTCGATACATTATGAGATTCTAATGATGAGTGTCTATATGATTAGCGATGTAGGTTATAATCAATTCTATACATTAAGGGCAAGTTACATTATGAGATTCTAATGATGAGTGTCTATATGATTAGCGATGTAGGTTATGATCAATTCTATACATTGAGGGCACTAGAGTCAAAAAATCAAATTTCAAATTTCAAGAACAGAGACTTGCTGCTTAGCAGCTTCCCTTGTTTTCTATGCTTCTAGTTTCTACTACTATATACATAATAGTTGTTATATTTTCTCTTATTGGTTTTTTTATTTTTATTCTTTCTTATCAATTTTCATTACTATATAATAATCTTCCAAATGTATTACAAAAAATTATATAAATAAAATATATAAAAAACAAAATAACTCTATAAAAACCATAAAAAAAACCTGTTTAAAAACTCTAATTGTTTAATGTAAAAAAACTGCCACGTCAATGTCCCTAACCGGCTCCTACCACCATTTAAAAGTAACTTACGACTCTTTGAATTCCCGCCCATGTTTCATTGTTAAATGGATTGAACCGCTGAATGATTTCATCATGTCGATGGCCTCAACTTCCATGTTAACCTCCCAACATGGATTCACCCACTTTTAAAAATTAACATTCCACTCTTTCGACTCCCACTAATACAGTTCTATTATATTCTATCATAAAAATGTATTAATTTTATTCTGTGAAAATGTAAATTTTAATATATATATTTTTAACAGAATCGGTTGCTATTTTGTATTCAAAAAAAGAGGAGGAGAAGCTCCTTCTTTACATGCTAGACTGCTTGCATTGCAACAGAGGAAGTAGCTACAACAAAATGCTACATTTTCCTTCCTTCTAATGTTTGAGAAGAACTGAAATACAGACAATGCATATATGCAGACAAACTAGGATAAAAGAAAAACGAACTTAAAATACATGCTTAATTATGAAAGTGGAGGTAAATCGATGATGATATGGTGCCCTATTGAGGCATATGTATTGTCCTCATTGCCGGAATTCCTCATATTGTTGGAGCTAGAGCTAGGATCAGTGCGCTTCTCCAAGATGCATTTGAGTATTTGAACTGATTCTTCAGTATGAGCACACCGATTGGAGAGTGCATTATACTGATTTTGGAGAAAGGTGACCCTGTGGAGAAAAACATTAACATCTACTTCATGATTTTCATCTAAGATCTTAACCTCTATTTTCAGCTTTGAATCTAGGATTTTTTTATAAGCCCGGATTTGTTCCAACTCAGCTTGAAGATTTGCACAGTGAAGGAAATCTTCGTTGCATGCCATGCTGGAGGCAAATAAGTTGCAGAAGGAAGGTGTAGATTCAGCAATAAGTAAGGAGCAGAGATGTGCAGAGGCTAAAAGAGCGGAAGGCTGAGGAATGAGAGGGAAGAGCGCCAGAATAGCGGAGCGAAATGGAGGAACACAAGATAGAAGGGTCAGGATGGGAGTGTAAGGGGAACCCAAAGTCTCAAGTAGAAGAGCTTTGCAAAGGGGGAAATTACCACGCATACAGAGAACTAAGGGATGCCTGATGGAGTGGGGAGCAGGAGTATAAATAGGACAGCGCGGGATGAGGGAGGTAGCTCGGGGGGAGACCCAAAGAGATAAGGTCATGGAGAGGAGAATGGAGGTAGTACAAAAAAAATATGAGGAGCGCAGAGAATTCTGAGTGAGGGATCAGAATAAATCTGGAGATTTTCTGTAGTAAGATCATGGCAAAGGCAAGAGATATGTGACATTATTGCAAAAAAATTTCCCCGAGATTTGAGCACAAGCTCTATTTGCGAGTTGATCAGCATCCTTATTATTTTTTCAAAGGATGTGATAGAAGGGTGTTTCTTCCATACCCTTTAATAGGCTACGACATCTACAGATTGTCTGATGGAGATCGATTTTATTTGATGGTCGAGCATGGTTCATCAAATTGATGATAATGGAAGAATCACCAAAAATCGTAGCGTTAGAAATGTTGAGCTTTTTTAGTTGATATAAACCTTGGAGGAGGGCAAAGGCCTGCGCTCTATTGTTGGAGAGGGTGCCAAGGCCCCATTCAAATGTTGTGAGAATGCTACCATTTGCATTTCTGATGACACCTCTCGCACCTGCAATGCTCGGATTCATTTTTGATGCTCCATAAAAAAAAAACAGAAGGTCTTGCGCAGTTGTTTATCCATTCGGTGAAGTCCTCATCTTTGAGCCGAATATTCCATCTTATGTCTTTTCTAGAGGGTTGATTTGAAGAAGGCTTAAAGCTGCCAGTTCTATCCCAAAGGTTGCCAAGGAAACTCCTTTCCTCAACACAAAGTTCATTGAAGTCGATTCTACTGTTGCATTTGGCAGATATTGTTTCAAGGGTAAGGCTCCAGGATTTGCTGCAAACTTTCCTAAAATAAAGCTCTTTGTCTTTGAATATCTTCCTGTTCCTAGTGAGCCAAATATTCCATAATACCACGTATGGCAGAGTGTCCCAAACCCTCCTCGAAAGATTTCTCTTATTTTTCCCCCAAGGTTAGTTGCTCTTCCAAGTTTGGAGAACCTCTACTATGGTGTCTTGCTTCTCCCAAAGCGGCTGATAGGAAGAGATAATTTCAATCCAACAACGTGCAGCAAAAGTACACCCAATGAAGAGATGGAATGATGTCTCTTCAGCACTTTGACAACTGGGGCACATTTATGGTCCGAGAACACCTCTTTTCTTGAGATTTTCTGAAGTTAAATTTTTTCCTTTTAGGAGCGTCCATGTAAAAATATTAATCTTTGGGATAGCTTCCGATTTCCACACTGCTTTCCAATTGGGATAAATAGTTGCAGGGTAATAGTCATTGTAGAGTTTCTTGTAGGTTTCTTTGATGGAATATGTTGAGCCAGAGGGGTCCCAACAAAATCCATCAATGCTGTCTTTTTTTTAAAGGAGCAACGCCATAGAAGTGAGTTTGCAGGGTGCAAAGATCAACTTCAAGATGAGCAGGGAATTTGGGGAAGTTCCAACCAATCCAGTTTTGGGATTGTTCATTCCATTTAGAAAAATGGATTAAGAGGTTGAAGCCCATATTACTGAAATGAGGGATGATGCGTTGGGTGCCAGGTTTGTCTAAGATGGGAATTTCCCCCATAATTCAGTATTTCCCAACATTGATAGAGTTACCCCACATGGGAACTTTAGAGAGGTTTTGGGCTAAAAAAGGAGTGGCTTTCTTGTAGAGGGCCCAGATTTTAGAGCAAGGTCTATTAGGGATGTCATGGTCTAGAAGGTGATGTCGGGGAGAATTAAGGTATTTTACCTCCAAGACTCTTTTCCACCATGCCTGATTCCCACTAATTAGTCTCCAAACAATATTCCCTCCAAAAGCTTTTTTCATAAGCTTGGGAGAGTGAACTCCAATCCTCCATGTTCCTGATCTTGGATTACTTGTATCCACTTGAAAGGATTGTATTTTTTCTTTTCATTTTTCCCACCTTGCCATAGAAAGTGCCTAATGATAGCTTCAAATTTGAGATGGATGATAACAGGGGCTTGAAGGAGGGTGAAGTGATACAAGGGCAGAGATGAGAAACCAGATTTGAGGAGGACAATGCACCCTGCTATATTAAGCCATGAGGAGCCCCATTGTTGCACTTTTCTCTTCATTTTTTCAAATGTAATATTCCATACTTCAGCCTTTAAAGGGCCAGCACTGACATGCATGCCAAGTAAGTGAAGTGGTCCCAATTCAACTTGCAAGGGACACCAAAAATATTAGCAATGCTATGGATGGTTTGGTTGGTGGCATTCCAACCATAAATGCAACTTTTTTGAAAATTAATCAAGCCTCCGAAATAGAACATGAATTTTTCCAAGACAGTTTTAAATCGTTGTGTAATTATACTGGATGCTCCTCCAATCAGAAGAGTGCCATCTGAAAATTGACAATGGTTCATATTTTTAACACCATTTTCGAATTTGATGCCTGTGATGAGGCCATCTGGCCTCATATGATCCGAGGTCCTACTAAATAATTCTGCCATGAGGATAAAGAGATAGGGGGGAAGAGGGCACCCCTGTCTTAGACCTCGGGAGGATTGAAAGGAGGGTGTTGGTCTGCCATTGACAAGGGGAGATATCAAGGGGCCAGAGATGCAAGAATTAATGAGGGCAAGGAAGTTTGGATCAAAACCCATTTTTTGGAGCACAGCAGAGAGGAAAGAGTGCCTGACCCTGTCGAAGCCATTGGCAAGATCGAGCTTTAGGATAAATCCTTTTTCATTGCACGAGATGCTTGAGTGAATGGCCTCTTGAACAAGGAGGATGGAATCAATAATTTTCCTTTGGGAGATGAAGCCTCCTTGATTTTCCGAAATGAGGTTGTGGAGATGGGGCTTGATGCGCAAGGCGAGGATTTTAGTGATGAGTTTGTAGGAGGAGTTACAAAGAGAGATGGGCCTAAATCTAGAGAAGGAGGAGGGGCGATTTTCTTTAGGGATAAGGGCAAGGAAGGTAGATATGGTGTAGCCCCCAATTTTCTTCTTCCTTTGAGTCCATTGTATCATTTTGATAAGATCCTTTTTTTTATAAGATCCCAATAATTTATGTAGAAGCTGATAGAAAACCCATCTGGCCCAGGAGCTTTTTCCGGGTGAAAGGCCTAGATTGCTTTTTGGACCTCTTCTTCGTTGATATCTTTGTTGAATGCGTTGTTTATCTCCTCTGTAATCATAGCTGGAAGATATTGTAAAAGATATGAGTAATATTCCAGCATTTTTGTCTCTGTTAGGAGATCTTTGTAATGCATGGTGGCTGCATTTTTAATTAATTATTGATCTGTCTGGATTTGCCTTCCACATCAATGATGGAGGAAATATTGTTCCTGGCTTTTTGAATAGTAGCTTGCTTGTGAAAAAAAGAAGTATTATTATCACCTGCTTGAAGCTATAGATTTCTAGATTTGACTCTCCACTTCTCCTCTTCTTTTCTATTGGATCTAAAGAGCTGTCAATAAAGATCTTTTTCCTAATTGAAGTGATCTTGGTTGAGGCCATGAATGTCGATACAGCTATGAACATCGTCCAGTTTGGACTTGATTTCAATCTTGGTCTTTTTTGACTCTTTATATTGGGTTTTGGCCCAATCCTTCAAAGCCAGTTTAGTTTTTTTTTAACTTGGTTTCCCATATGAAGGAGGGAGAACCTTCAATGTGTTGCATCCAAGTATTGCATACCAGCTAATTTTCTTGTGAGATATCGTTCCAAAGTGGACTGTATTTGAAGGGAATGGGGCCGAGAGAGCGATGATCACCAAAAGTGAGGGTGATGGGGTAGTGGTCAGAGGCTGAAAAGGATATAACGTTGGCAGAGGCGATGGAGTAATATGAGAGGAGTGTGACAGCAACAAGGATTCTGTCAATCCTCTCCATGATATTTCCTCTCCCAATTCTTATGTTGCTCCAAGTATGTCTATGAATTTTGGTGCAATGTCAACCAGCTCATGTTCTTGCATCATGAATTGAAGCTGGTCTCGAGAAGGGTCAGGATTAAAACAACCTCCTTTTCTCATTTTCATGAATGATTAAGTTGAAATATCCTACCATAATAGTGTTGTTGCTATCCCCATTATCTATGTCTTCTTTAAGAGAGTTCCGACAAAGTTCTTTGTCCCTATAATGATTGGGACCATATACATTGTAAAAAATAATTTTTCTGATCTCTAGCACTTTCAAGAATCACTTTGATCCAATTCTGGGTTGTTGTAGTGTTTTTATGTTTCCAAGTGCTGTGGTTCCAAAGGGTGGCTAACCCACGAGAGCCCCCCCTTGATTTAGTTTGGGTGCCATCATAATGCTTCATTTTTTCCATTATTGTCTTCATTTCAAGGTCTCCCTGCTTTGTTTCCTACAGGAGAATAATTTATGGTTTCTCTTGGTTTATTAAGTCTCTTAGGGCTACTATTTTGGAGGGGTGCCCTAGACCCCTATAGTTCCATGAGAGGAATTTCATCATTACAAAAAGGCAGTTTGGAGAGCTACTTTCCCTCCTTGATCCTTTTGTCCTGTATCCTCGCTATTCTGCCCAATATACAAGTTTTAATAGGGTTCTGAGTTCCAAGTGCTATATCCTTTTGTGCATTTTCATCGTGGTGCTGCTTTGAAGATTTCCTTCTAGGGCCATGCTTTTTAGTTTTTTCCAGTGTTGGGCCATGCTCCTTCACAGAGTTTCTTGTGATTCGGATGGAAGAAGGGTCAGTGGAGGAGGAAGGAGGGTCAAGGATGGTGGGAGTGGGATGAGGAGAGGCAGGCTGGGAGGGAGAGGTAAGAAGGAGGGGATCCTCATATGGGGGGGCAATAGAGGAAAAAGTATTGGAGAGATCTAGCGACGAGTTGGGGGGGCGAGAGGGGGAAGCATTAGCTTGATGGGATGGATCCAGGACCTTGGAATAATATGAGGAGGGAGGGTCAGATTTAGGAGGGGGTGCTAAAGGGATGTTACTCTTGGCATTAGAGGAGGTCTTCTTTCTCTTGACATTTTCCCATTGCGAATCAGTCTCTGGGCTTTCAACATCAATAATTTTTTAACAACGATTTTCAAAATGACCATATTCGTGACATACCTTGCATTTAAACAGGGTCTGCTCATAGTCGAGTTGCTGAATATGCGTCCATTCATCTACTTTTAGCTTGATAGCCTCGGTGAGGCCTTTTCCTAGATCCACCTCGACACAGATACTGGCGCAGGATTGCATGTTATCCTTTGGCTCGCTTCGGTCTATGAATTTTCCTACTGCGTTTCCAATGGCTCAAACATAATCATCCCCCCAGCACTGTAAAGGGAGGTGTGGAAGGCACACCCAAACAGGAACAAAATTTGGTACATCTAGCTCTGAGTCAAAATCCGGCATCCATTTGTTAAGGTACAGGCCCCTGGTGTCCATAAAATAAGGTCCATTCCTAAAGATCAGGTCTTTGTCTTCTTTCATCTCGAAATGGAAGGTGAAATAGCCCCTATCGCAAAAGCAAATGGAAATTTTGCCATTGATCATGTCAGTTCAGTTGCGCTCGACCCATTTTTGCACGGTCTTCGGCAAGGGCTAGAGTCCAATGAATTGACCAATAAGGCCCTTCGCTACAAGAGAAAGGGCAGCCATGTGAGGGAGAGAAGGTGGAAGGACAACCTCCTGCATTCCATCAAGATTTTTCACAAATTTGGAGATCGTCGGCCTTGGCCTAGGAGGGGCCAAAGAGTTGATTATGGAAGAGAAGGCCTAGGCCTGAATCAAAGAAGCAGCCACCTCCAAGGAGGACTCTAGAGGGGCCATGCTCGAGCAAGGAGCAGCAACTAGCTGCTAAGGCACCACAGGCAGAGCGCGGGCTCAAAAGCAATGCGGACTCAAGCTAGCAACGCGAGATTTCAAACATTTGATTTTAACTCTAACATTACTCATGTAAATTTTAATATTCATATCAATAATAATATTTAATATTATTTTTAATATTTTTAATTGATATTGTTATTTATTTTTAATAGTAATAATAAAAAAATTAATACTTATATTAGTTTAATTACAAATTAATTAATATTTATTATATTATCCAATAAAATCAATATTTGAAAATAATTTGAAAATCAATATTTAAAAATTGATTTTTTACTTAAATAACATTTAACATGATTTTCAATTCTTTTTCCCATAAGTTGCTTCATCTCTTTTCCTTATAGTAATTGTCCACGGATATTCACTTCACATCCAACCCCGCTGGTCCATTAAAATTATTAAAAAAAAAAAAAAAAAAAAAGTGAAATAATAAAATATGATAAAATTATAATGTTATAATAATAAAATATGGAAAGTGAAAAAGTTAATCAAATTGAATGAAAGTCAACACATCTCCATCCACTCTCAGAGTAAATATATATGCCTATCCGCAAAAGATGATTATAGTGTTATAATAATAAAATATGGAAAGTGAAAAAGTTAATCAAATTTAATGAAAGGTGATTCATATTTTAATATACAAGAGTAAAAAAAAAGGGAAGGTTAGTAAAAAGCAAGAGCCTATAGAATTAAGAAAAAAAATGGAAGGTGGAAAATTTTTTATGGATTATAAAACAGTTGATTTTTTAATTAGGGAATAAGAAAAAATTTGATTTTGAGAAACTAATTCATTTTATTATGATTATAAAATTTGGTGCTATTGGATTGTGCAAAAAATAAATAAAATTCAAAAGTGATTTATAATTTATAATTTTGAAACGAAAGTCAATACTACTTATTTTATCATCTTTCTATAAATGAGTTTTTTTCTTATTGAAAGGATACTTGATACTGAAAGTATAAAAACAAGATAAACAACATAGAAGAGGAGAGGATTCTTAAGATTACTTCAAACTCCGAGCAAAACCATCTATGTTGCAAGTATTGTTGGCATAAACATAACAAATTGAGGAAAATCATTAGAAATAATGGAAGAGGTGACTTTGTAAGATAATGATAATCCCAAAATTATTATTACAACTAAATTTAAGGAGAAACTTTGATGCAATAAAGAATTAGAGGATAAAATAGATAAATAAATTTAAGATACAATAAGGAGGTGATCAACCCTAATCTAGAAAATCAAAAGTATCTCCATGTTCTAATTGATATAAAGAAGAAAATAAAAAATGTTGAGATAAAATTAAACTCCCATGAGCTCCATTGAAGAAAAGTGTTGGACAATTCTTGAAATGTCTCAAGTCAAAATAAATTGTCATTTTTTGTGACAATTAAAGGGTTGAAGATGGAAAACACTCTCTTATAATGTTCTACATATAGTGACGTTAGATCACATCAAATTGTTTGTTACAATATTGACATTTTAAACCTTTTAAGTGATCAGAAGTATGATAATTTAGGAATATTTCTCTTATGGATTTCAGAGCATAAAAATAAACTATAAATCAAGCCAAGTGAATTCTTACCTTTATTAAGATTTGATAAACTAATTTTTTTTTTTTAATGGATGTTAACCACCTCCACCACCATCCTCATCATCCAAATGAAAATTCTCAATTTGTCTTTTCTATAAAAAAAAATTGTTTAGTATTGTAACTTTAACTAAAAATGTTGAAGTATAAGGTTATAATATCTATTATTTAGCGAACCAGTTACAGAGTGAAAGGAAACACACTATTGGTGTGTTTTAGAACCATTATAGCATAGCCACATATCAATTGGGGACTTTAAATATAATTTTACTAGTTACCTTTAATATAAGTAAAGTATTCATGTGCATATCTTGTGTTCAACCTTTCTCATCATTGTATTTTTTCATGTAGTGCTCATTTTGTGGCCCTATTATGTTATGCTTAGTTATTAGATTACATATTGAAAGGTTTATTGTTATGCAGTTTATTTGTTGGTATTATTATTATACATATGAGGTATGGGTATGCTAGCTACATACCCACACCTCACACAAACATGTTAGTTTTTTATGGTCTAATATGATAACTAATTAATGATTAGTTAATGTAAATTATGGTTACTCGTTAAGCTTCATTAATGATTAATAAATACAATTTTATGTTATTTATTTGTTTAAATTACATTGGGTCCTCTCGTGACTCACTAACTTTGATAATTTCACTAAAATTGTTGGTTATTTTATTGTGTATTTATTATTATTTTTTAAGGGGGTTTTTTCTTGTATTATCCTGTAGGGATCCAAAACCTTGAAATAGATTGGGTTAGTGAACCTTGATGAGGGCAAGGATGTTGGTCGTAAGGATTTAAGAATTGGTAAGTGAACCATTAATAAGAGAAAATCTTTTGGAGAAAGAGGGGAGGTTGGGTTATAAGGAAGTAGGGGAAGAGAATGGCAGGGGGGCGAGGGGGATTTTATCATCTTGGTTTCTATTTGAAGTGAGAGGGAGAGAGCAGAGGGAGTTTTGAGAAACTTGAAAGATTTTAAACACTATGTGGATTTATATTTTATAGGAGTTGAGGGAGGTGTTGGACACCTACTAATTTATTCTCATAGTTTGGACATAATAAGGGAAGTGATTCTCATCTTGGACACAAAAGGATATGAAGCTTGTGGAGCTTCCCTAGGGCTAGGAAGTTGGATAGGTTGGTTCTACTTCACTAGGTGGAAAATTCAATCAAGCAATATTTGAAGGACATGAGAAGGAAAGTAGCTTCAATGGCCCCACAAAATCCAAGGTACTCTTCTTACTATAATCTCAATTAATTTATGAAAATGAATACTATTTACACTATATAAATACATGCCTGCAATATGTTGTTAATGAATACACTACTAAAATGACAAATAATCATCTTGGAGAGTTTTTGGAGTGTTCTGTGGTAGATTTTCTTATTAGTGTTTCTGGAAACGTTTCAGAGACCATCATCATGAGATTTAAG
Source organism: Pinus albicaulis (assembly GCA_034641835.2). Classification (NCBI taxonomy): domain Eukaryota; kingdom Viridiplantae; phylum Streptophyta; class Pinopsida; order Pinales; family Pinaceae; genus Pinus; species Pinus albicaulis. The sequence goes on from CM076578.1 coordinate 698,110,212, forward strand.
GAGAATCTTAAGTTTTTATTTAGTTGATCACCATATGTTGTTAAATAATAATTAACCAAGAAATGTTGAAGTTTTTATGTGGGTTATTTTTGAATTTATGATAAATAATAATTAAATAAAAAATGCTAAAGTTTTTCCTGTTGGCTATACAAAATAATCATCATATTTTGTATTTATGAAATGTAACATAGGTAGAAGAGTTCAAAATTATTGATTCATTGGAATAGGCATCACGCATGATATCTTATCTCATTTTCAAAATTTAAGCCCTAAAACCCACTAGAATATTCTTTAACAGCCATTGTAGAACAAAACTTGATAGACTAAAATAAACTAGAAATACAAAGCTACACATAAATAAACCCATAATAAAATCTAGAAAAGTGAGTAGGAAGCAAACAGAAAAGGCTCTTGGTTACCTATTCAACCACTCATCCACTTGTTTTGACCATCTATTAAACCTCTTAGTCTAGCTACTTGTGTGCCAATAAGAAATGTTTACCTAAAAGATGAGTTAGATAAAAGATCAACCAGCTAAAGAGGTACCAATTGGATAAAATTTAGATTGAATATTCAAAGTATTTGTGTAAGAAACCTTAGGATTATTGAAAACATAATGTCGTCAACTTTTTGTATATTTTATTAAAAAATAATTCATTCAACATAGGATATTTTTAAATTTAAGGGAAATTGTATCATCTATTTAAATATATATAATAATATTACAACGTTGAGGAACAAGTTCAGGTTTGCATGTGATGGTTACATTATTCAATTGATGGCCTATATTAAGAATCGAAGCTGACACCTCTAATGCAATGGCAAAATATAAAAGGCACCCTCTCCCTCACAACACCCAATATTTAGTTGCTTGGAATTCTTGTTGTATTTATATGGGAAATTTCTCACCAAATTGTTCAGCTAAGGATTTCGCCTTAAATGGAGTCCAAGAGCTTATGTCATGCTTCATAATAGGTTGCACCTTGTCGACAATGATCCCTTTGTCTCATCATGAATAACAAAAGTAGTAAATGTTATTATTGGGATGGGGTTAATCCACATACACAAGGGTAGCAAAAACTAAAAGGATCGAGGGAACACTTGTAAGGAGTATGCCCACACTAGATCCAATCTAAATGCAATCAATGCACTACTTTGAGATAGCTTAGACAAGATAAATGTGTATATAAATAAGTTATGAACTAGATGCAATTTTCTAAAACATCATAGGAAAAAAATGGCAAAGAAGACAAGAAAATGAGTTATGGCTTGGTGATTTCTCTGCAAGGAAATCCTTCGATATTGAAAGTAGAAAATGGAGATAAAATTCCCCTTGAATAGTACAACAAGTAATAGACACACCTTAATCATGAAACTAAGTGAGAGAAATTTCTCATCCCTTGCTCGGTCATAGGTAATAGCCAAGTTTATGATCACACATGTTGAATCTTTAAAGAATATAGAATATTACAAATTTTGAGGAGGGTGATCCGAATCTTGGTTGAAATGGGCCTCTTGTTGCAACTTTGTTGATAACTTCTGTTATAGGTGCTCAAATCAAATTACGTAAAAGACCCATTTTATGTATTGAATAGATCTTTCAAATGATATAAGAAACTTTAAATTTTATGACCTGTGGGGTGAGAAAATTATTCCACAAACTCATAGGATGCGTGGTGGCGCAGTGTTCCAGACAGGTGTAACTTCAATTGATCATATATCTCAAACTAGGAAATGAAATCAAATTCCATAAAAAACCCATTTGAGATAATAAAAAATAATTTCAAATGAGATATTTTTCACTCTCTAATATGATATGTGGAGACCGTGGCACTTGCATGAATTTTATTGAAAATTACTGCAAAACATTGTAACAGAAATATGTTTCATAACCCTCAAGGAGTCATAACCTAAAACGAGATTTATGCGGGAACGAAATAAAATAAAGAAATAAAAATAAAAATTTAGATTTATCATAAATAAATATTCATTTCATTAATATCAAAATGATTTAAATATGCTTACAGACAAAATGGACATAAACTAGCTAGGGCAATGGTATCTTATCTCTGAGAATAGATGTGGCAGCTACATCCTCTGAACCATGTTACAATGATGCTCAAGGGCCATTTTTTTTGGACAATAAGAGAAAACCCTAACCAGAGGAGGTGTAACACCAAGAGTTTATGGGCCATGTTAGGGTTAGCTGGGCAGCCAACTACCCAGTCTTAGCGCAAGGAGTCACTCCTCGACTACAAAAGGAGTAAACCTTACACATCATAGTTCATTTCAAATTTAAATTTTTTGAGTGGTGGGATGGCGCTCAAAGAGTTTGAAATTATTTTTATTCTTTTAGACTTTCATGCATTTGGCAAGTTGTGGCAAGTATAAATTGTATGGGTAAATTGGTAGTATAGGGAGTACAGAGTAACAAAGGAAAAGAGATGGATAGTTGGTAATTAATCTAAGAAATATTCATATCCTAAATTAGTCACACAACTATAATGATGGCTCTTTACACAAACTCTGTTTTAGGTAAAGTAAACAATATTCAGAAAGTAGAGTTCATGCACAAAGTATTTCATAGATCTTTCATGAAATCTTCACTAACATGTTCGACACAACATTTATATGATTTTCAGGAAACTAAACAACATATAATTTACTAATATATCCTCTAACAGTTTCTTACTCACATCTTAATAGCTGCTGCAACTCATAAATTAGAAGAATTAACAATGAAGGAAACACACCATACATTAGATATTCCTTGAACCAAAAAGTTCTCCATCGTGAAATGAAAAAAGGAGTTTTATTTATTATATTAAGTCTTTAGGTAGACCAACATCCAACTCTGAAATGGTATTTACAAAGGGTATATATAGAAAGAGAGGCACCAACTCCATCTCTCCTAAAAATAAAGAAACATTATTCCTAACATTACATAGGTGGCATAGGACATTAAAGCTATATCCCATCGAAATATAACTGAAAGGACATATGTAGATGAAAGAAGAAAAGAGAATTTGGGCTGAACTGTTGAGTATGCTGACATGCTGCCCCTTTTTCCATTGATTTGTCTCCTCATGTCTTTGGTTCTTAAATAACCATGTGTCTTCATTAAAAAGAACCTTCAACAACCTCATAACCACTTATCACCATAAATTTTTATATCCATTCCATTATGATTTCTTATCTTTCTTGAACTGGCTCAGAAATTTTGCTGACAGTTGTCAAAAATCATTTAAAACAGGCACTACCAGAAATTCCGATAAAAACCTGTAATTGTGCAAAAAATATAATGTTACCTGAATTTTTGGTACCGATCTATTTATTTTTCAAAAATTCACATCAAACACTTGAAAAATTTGTGCATACTTATACATTTCAAAAACTTGAGCTGCTGTTCAAAATTGCACTTAATAAGCAAAAAGGTGTTTTATTAGGAAACCTTTTCATCTTTGTTCCATATGGGCTGCAGCTTCAACAAGATTGTCCAAGTCTGATTTGTTGTCAACAATTGATCTTGATCCTGTGGCCTTGGTGGCTGCTTCTTTGATGGTGGTATTTTTCTCCTTTAAATCCTTTTGAATTTTTCTTCTTTTTGAGAATTATGTTTGCTGGTTTGAAGGGTTTTTGTTTTTATCTTTTTTCTTGGACTCATTTGTCTTTATTCCTTTAGATTTTCCTTCTACATCAATGACCATTGTCAACAAACTTGGATTATGCAGAGCCTTATATTTGAGCCTGAACTTGTTGCTATCTATGGAGTGTCTTTTTCTGGTACCAATAGCAGGTTTGGTCTCCTCTTTCTTTCTCTTGCTACTGATCTTATACCCTGCATCTTTTAGGAGCTCTTCATCAGACTTAGTGGGCTGATACTCTTTCTGCATTTTTTGTTAAATTTCTGCTTCCAAAATTTCTGGTAGCACCTGTGCTTTATATTTTTCTGCAGTTGCAGACCTTCCTCTTCGAGCTCTGCTATAAACATTAAGAAAAGTAGAAATGTGAGGCGCCATTCTCATGGATTTAGGTTTATAGCTTGATGAGCTCTCTCCTTTCTCCAACTTTCTCTCAACCTTGGCTGAAGGAGTATTTTCTTTTCTTCCTTTAGTCTTATGGATATTATCCTTCTTAGCCTTTCTCTTTGTTCTTTTTACAGGCTGAGGGTGTTGTTGTGAAGCTGGAGACAGTTGAGCTAGAGGTGTAGGTGCAGCTTGACCTGCCCTATAAAACATAAAATGGTCCCATGGTTGATTTATTTTCCTTATTTCTTCATCAAATGAGATCTTGATGATACAAGTTGTATTCTGAAGCAATTGTGTGAGTCTAAACCCCGGCTGGCATATTTTTCAAGCTCTTCATCAAAAAGAACGGAAAATTTAGGGTCTTCATACCTGCAACATGAAACATAAATCTTATATGATAAATAAAATCCATGGTATACGTCCTCTCACAGGTGAGGTAAATTTTTATGAGCTTAACAACTTCATCCCATTCATTTTTGAGGTAACTGCTAGGAATTCCTTTGGCCCAGTTGGGATCTCTATGTCCATCTTTAAGGAAACTATTGAGGTCTCCTCCAATGATGACTTGGCCTTTAAACCACTTTTCTCCTTCCTGTGGAAGGTTGAATGCCTCGACAATTAAATCTGTTGATACCTGTAATCTAAGACTATAAGTGGCTTCTTCCTGTCCATTAAAAGAATGTGTAAACACCTGAGCTACACCTAAGTGAGAGCTTCCCATTCTTGAACACATAGTATACCACCCTGATTGAACACAAAACCTTCTCACATTCGAATTTTCATCCACTAGGTCATCTCCTTGTGGTTCAATTCATTTTAGTTTTCCTCCTCTTTTAGTCATCTTCAATAATTAATAAGTCTGTATTTTAAAATCTGATAGGTGGCAAGTCTAGAAGAGGTCACCTAACATTTTTTGCTATGTCTTCTATGAGATATTGCCTGAAATATGAGACTCCCTTCTCAACCTGATCACTATAAAATTTTGTCTTCTAACAACTAAACTCAAAACTGATAGTCTTCCTTCCTTCTTTGTGGTTTAAAAAAACTACATTGGTTCACCGTCCCACGCAAGATATTTTCATTATGGTAAGTATCCTGGATCATAGCATGTACCATGTGATAGTAATTATCATATTCATTTGGTTGTGTAGCTTCAGATGGCATGCTATAGGTGGCTGGAGATGAGTGTATCTGTAACTGGTAGTCACATCCACTGAATCTTTATTACTGGCCTCAATTTCTGGCAGCTTCTATGTGTGATCAACCAAAAGGTCATCGCATTAAGACTGCAGATCCACGATCTATTCCAACAAAAATCACGTACTTTAACATGAGGATAAATTGACTCAATTGACAGAAAGAACGGAAAAACGACTGGATGTGTTAGCTACGGATTGACAACTAGATGCTACATTTACAACTATGACTCAATCTTAACATTACTGACCACAAACCTTTCCTATCACGTGACTTAAATCATGATAAAGGATTTAAAATGTATTTTAAAACAACGAGTGGCTTGACAAAAAGCGGATGCGTTTTTATTTTATTTTTTTAAAATAGGGGAAGTTACTGGAATTTCTGGTAGCATCATATTAAAGAAAAACAGACACAAACATAATTAAAACAGACTGTCTAAAAAGGGTTAAAATAGGCGCCACCAGAAATTTCGGTAGCGTTCAATTTTTTTTTTTTAGAAACTTACAAATTCTATCCTAAAAAACAAAAAAAATAAAATAAAATCATGACTTACCATAGAACTGTGCTAACATTGGCTCCACAAGGGATAGAGCTCTCCTTGCGAGGTTCTAAGAATATTTTTTAGTTTCATTGCCTTGTCATTAGGCTATGGAGTCTTATCATGAAACACAACAGTATTTACAGTAAACTTAGGCCACCAACAACCTTAGTAAAAGAATTTCTTGAGAAAGAACCCATTGAATGGGCCTCCAAACAGTTTTTTCCCATCAATATGTTGCAACTCAAAAGTATTGTTCTGCAAAATATTGGAGATTCTGAAAGGACCAAGCCATAAAGCATCAAATTTGTAATGCTCACATGGGTCTTGAGGCTATGCATCCCATTTCAACACCAGATCTCCAATCTGAAAATTTTATTTTTTAGTTCCTCTATAAAAAAAATTCTTTACAACTTGCTGATATCTTCTCACCAAATCATATTGTTGTTCTCGCTTTTGGTGCACTTCTATGATCTGAAAAATTCTCCTGGTCATGTCATTTGGCTCATCTTCATGATCTTACATAAATTCAGCTATTAGAATGGCTAATTGGACTTGAAAAATAGCATCGGTTCCATAAACCATTTGGAAAGGTAATGTACTAATAGACTTTTTTAGTGTCACCATGTCATCCCATAAAGAAAATTTTAGTTAATAGTCCCGGACTTTCTTGTTCTGCTCCAATAGTTTCTTGATGATTCTTACCAGACTTTTTTTTTATGATTCAGCTAAACCATTCCCTTGTGGATAGTAAGTTGTAGAGTGAGTGAGTTGAATACCATAATCTTCACAGAAATTTACCAATGGTGTAGCTTTAAAATCAGTTGCATTATCTCCTACTAACCTTGATGGACATCCAAATTTGGTTATGATTCCCTCTAGAAAATTAATGATAACTTTATGAGTAGCATTCCTGGTAGGTATTGATTTGATCCATTTGGTGAAGTAATTAGTTGCAACAAGAATCCAACGATGTTGTCCACTTGATGGTGGACGAATTTCTCCAATGAAATATATGTCTCATTGCTAAAAAGGTGCAGAAACAACTATGCCCTTGAGAGGCAAAGACTTCAAATGTTTATTACCAATGAAATTATGACATTTTTCACATGCTCTCACCTCGCCACATACATTAGAAAATAATCTAGGCCAAAAATACCCATCTCTTAATATTTTGTATGCAGTAGTTCTCTAATAGTGATGACCTCCACACACACTACTATGCATATCAAACACAACTCTCTTGAACTCATCTAGGTCAATGCATAACAACAAACTCTTGTAGGATATTTCCAATATAAATGGTTATCTTTGACGTAGAATTTAATATTTTTCAGCTTCAAATATCTCACTCTGCCTTTATCAAAATTTGAAGGAGGTTTAAAATGTTGCAGAAAATAAATGATATCTTTATACCAGATGCACTCAGCAAGATTTAAATATGTTGCGATGTTTTCTATAGTTTCTAAAATTTTCCCTTATAGATTGTTATCCATGAAATTTAAGCCCAAAGATTTACAATTTTCTTCATCTAGTATTTTGGCTAATCCTTGACCTTTGATTTGTTTACTAGGCTTTATCTCTAAATCAAAATCAAGAACTTTAGTCACCCACTTAATTCTCTTTCCATCAATATCAAGCTGAAGTAATATCTATCTAACAACATATGAATGTACATAGGAAATAATTTGATCAAGGAGAATATAAACTCTAAAAGATTTCAGAGCTTTCACCAATGCATAAGCATGCTTTTCCATCATTCATACTTCAATTATGCATCTCTTAGAGATCTACTGAAAAATGCTATGGGAGCTTCCTCATTTTCTGAATATTTTTGTAACAAAACAACAACAATATAATCCTGAGAGGAAAATGAGAAGATCAAAAAAGGCTTTGAATATTCAGGGCTTACAAACTGAGATGCTTCAACGATAGCCTTTTTTATCAGCTCAAATGAATTTCTGGTTTCAAATGTCCACTTGAATTCTTTTTCCTTCTTCAACATGCAAGTAATATGTTTCGCCACATCAACAAAATTCGGAATGAACCTTCTTAAAAAATTGATCTTACCAAGGAAAGATTGAACCTCTTTCTTGGATCTTGGAAGTGTTAAGTCCTAAATTGCAATCACTCTTTTAGGATCAATTTTAACTCCATATTTAGAAACTTTATGACCCAAAATCTTACCTTATTTAAGAGAAAAATGATAGTTCTTTAGATTTAATAATATACCATATTTCTTGCATTTGAAAAATACTTGTCTCAAGTGTTGAAGGTGTTCTTGATATGAAACTGAAAAAACAGTAATATCATCCAAATAGATGACCAAGAATTTATTCTTTTCTTCAATGAATGAAAATTCCATATCACACTGAAAAGTAGCTCAGGAATTCATAAGCCCAAATGGCATATTTGCATACATGAATTTTCCCCAAGGAGTAGTGAATTTTGACTTCTCTCAGTCTTCAGGCCAAACATAAACTTGATGATACCCAGAGAACCCATCTAACATCAAAATTTTGTCTGACCCAGTTACCTTTTGAAGAATATGATCCATCTTTGGCAATGCATAATTATCTTTCTTGGAGCATTTGTTAAGATTCTTGACATGTACACATAATCTAACTTCACCACTCTTCTTTCTTACTAGAACTAGATTAGCAACCCAATCTGAGTATCTCAATGGAATGATGATTTTAACATCCAAAAGTTTTTTCACTTCCTTCTCCATCACAGGTAACAATAATGGATTGATTTGTCTTAATTTATTTCGGAGTGGCTTAGTACCATCTTTCAATGGTATTCTATGCTCAATGATAGTTGTATCATATGCCTTAAGATCCTCATATTTCCAGGAAAAAACATCAAAAAATTCACAGAACAACATGTGGTATTCAGTCTTTCTTTCTTCTGATAAAGCTTTTGACAACTTAACATACCTTGGTTATGTTTCTATTTCTGTGCCCAAATTGAAATCTTCCAATTATGCTTCTGTTTCAACTAATTGTGGTTTGACTGAAACAACATTGTGATCGAAGAGCTTCTCAAGTGGGATTTATCCCTTGGGAATATGATTGGTGGGTAGTTGAATGATAGGCTAATCAACAACCTGTTTTTTCATATTTTTGGTATCTTGAAAATCAACATCATTCTTCATGAGATCTTCATCCTGATCAATGTTTAAGACAACAAATTCTTCAACATCTTCAATGAATCTTCTAATCTCTTTATCATCCACAAAAACTTTCCAATGTTTGAAATTTTCAAGAATGTTAGGTATGAACCTAATATCCACTTCATATTTTAGCTTTATAGGTATTGGAATCTTGAATCAGCTTGCTAAAATAGAAAGTGAATCAACCAAAATATTACTTTCCCTTGGAACAAAATAAATGTTAAAGGCCAGGAATGAGTCTTCTATAATGATCTATACTGCATTCCGATAATCTCTAAGACTGGGATGCTTAGTTTGATAAACATTCTGATTTGTTGAATAATAAGTTCAACATCTCCAAAAACAGAAATTTCTGAAATATTCATGTCTTTTGTTGTTGTTAAACCAATCAACAGAGCTTCATATTCATCCACATTGTTAGTTGCTTCAAATTCAAATTTTAAAGAAAAAGTGGAGCTCCCTTTCAAAGTGGAAATGAGAACTATTCTTACACCAACTCCTTCTTTATAACATGAGCCATCAAAATAAATTTTCCATGGCTCAAAACCCTCATGAATGACTTGTTTTTCAACAGGCTTAAAAATCTGAAATTTTTTTGCAAGCATGGCAGAATTATCCATATGCAAAGTTCTTGAACCTACATCATTTGTTCTTGCATAAACTGGATGATTAGTGGGGTCTTTACTATCACTAATGATATATAACATGTGAGATTCTCTATAAAGTCTTATTTGTTCTCCTCCAAAAACAGGGATAGTAGCATTAGTGAAATCCATTTGAAATGTTCCTCCCAACCTTCTAATCCATGGCCTAGAAAGTAACATGCCAGATATAAGAGGAATGTCAGCTACAACAACATCCATAACCAGCCCTCTCATAGGTAATTGAAAGAGGCTTACTACAAGGTCTTTCATTACACCAAGCCATTGAAATTTCCAGGAATCAAATGAGTAGAGATCTTGGTACTATCTAGTTACTTCAAGACCTATTTCATCCATGACTACCTTGGGCATTAAACTATGTGAGGCTCCAGATTCCATTAGGCAATTATGCAAGATCGTATCATGAATATTCATAGATAGATATAAGGGAGGAGTAGAGTCATCTCTATCTTCTACCAATGGACCTAAAATAACAATGGGCATGTCACCTTGAAGGTTAACAAAAACAGAGTGTACTTCGGTAGGTAGAGGCTGAAGAGCTTTCATAAACATTTTTTTGAAATTATCATTTTTAATGAGTTCTACAAGCGGAACATTAATCTTGATATTTTTTATCTCATTATCAAAATTGAAAACAGGGGGGAGTTTGTGAGAAATTTTAAACCTCAAGTGAAGGATGGTTAATTGCTACCAAAATTTCGAGTCTGCTTGATTAAGCCACTTTCTTTTATGCTGGAATTTTAACTGCATCCTTATTCTTCTTTGGTTGTGCAACATGATTTGAATTATGATCAATATTCTTTGATATGATATTATATCTAATTTCATGATTAACTGCAATCATGTAATGATTAGAACTCTCTTCATTATTCTGAGTATATGACATGAAATATTCATACACTGCTTGTGTAAGATGGATCAACCATTCTTTATCTCTTAGACAATTGATATCAGCTCCTTTATCCAACCCTTTATCTTCCTATTCATCTTCAAAAATAGCATTATGTAAAAGGGGTTGCACTTTTTCATCATCAACATCTCTTCTTTCTCACTGCAAAATTTAAGGAACATTAGGTCTTCTAAACTACTGCCCATTAGGTTGATTAAATGAAAAATTTCTAGTAGTAGTTGGTCTTGCTTCCATCTTGAGCTTGGAAATCTCAGTGATCAATGACTTGACCATCTTAGTTAGCTCATCTAACTTAGGATCTATGTCATCAGTTCCTGAAGATGAAACTTCATATTTTTTCTTTCTTTTTTCTCTGTCCATCCCTCCTTTGAGCCTATCAGCTACTAACACATTCTATTCTACCTCCAGTGCATTGTCTTGCATTTATGTTAGTGTTGTATATCTTCTTTCTCTCAATAATAAACATAAATCAGGATCAAAGCCACCAACGTAAGTGATTTTGGCTGAAGCTTCAGTAGGCTTGATTTCAGTAGGTATTTTGATATACATCTTATTGAATCTCTTAGAAAAATAAGAAACTGATTCTCCTTATTTTATTTTTATTACACCAAATTCAGTGATATAATATAGAAAATATTTCTTATCACCCCATTTCCTTAAAATTGTAGCATCTATGGTTTCAATTCCAGTGATGCTACCAATTTTCAAATATCTGAACCATTTCCTAACATCACCTTCAAGGCTCTGCACGAAAACTCTCATCCAGACATCTTCATGTTCAAAATTCAGATTGTTAGCATAGGCATAAAAATTAGCAAGGTGTTCTTTAGTTGTTACCTCTCCCTCACTACTAAACTTAGGCATGTATTTGAGATAATCTCCTATGGGTAATGCATTCATAGGTTGAGGTAAAACTACAAGAGCATACCTTGCAACAACAATTGCATCCATCCAGTTAGGGGGTGGGTTTGGACCTGCCATGGTATGAGTTTTTGGGATTTGTGGAACAACAATTGGTGGATTGTGAACAACAGATGATTTAGCACCAACTTTTGATGTAAAGACAATTTTTTGGCTGGAAAAAAAGGGAGGTACAGAATTTTCTACAAAATCAGGTGATAAGTTTGCATGACTTCTTTAGGGAAAGCCTTTGGGAAGACAGTAGTAGAGGTAGCAAAATTTCGTTTACTCTGTTTCTTGATCAAATTTTCAAGTTTAGGGACTGATATTCTCAAAGTGGAATATGGGTTAGCCCTGGTTCTAACCCTTATAGGAGCCAAAACTTCAACAATGGAGTCACCAAGTGTAAAGCGGTCTAAAAAAGACAACTGGAACTATACACCTCAGAACCAAACTTATAACTTTTTCATTCACCCAGGGATAAACTTCAATTCGCCTCCCCAGAAATGGCACCAAATATGTTAGCGCAAGGAGTCACTCCTTGACTTCAAAAGGAGTAAGCCTTACACATCATAGTTCATTTCAAATTTAAAGGTTTTGAGTTGTGGGATGGCTTCTCGAAGAGTTTGAAATTATTTTTATTCTTTAAGACTTTCATGCATTTGGCAAGTTGTGGCAAGTCTAAATTGTATGGGTAAATTGGTAGTATAGGGAGCATAATGTAACAAAGGAAAGGAGATGGATAACTAGTACTTACTCTAAGAAATATTCATATCCTAAATTAGTCACACAGCTATATTGATGGCTCTTTACACAATATTCAGAAAGTAGATTTCATGCATAAAGTATTTTATAAATCTTTCATGAAATCTTCACTAACATGTTCTACACAACATTTATATGGTTTGCAGGAAACTAAACATCAAATAATTTACTACTAGATCCTTTAACAATTTCTTACTCACACCTTAATAGTTGCTGCAACTCATAAATTAGAAGAAGTAAATAATGAAGGAAACACACCATACATTAGATAGTCCTTGAGTCACAAAATCCTTTAGCATGAAGTGCAAAAACAAGTTTTCTTTATTATATTAATTCTTCAAGTAGACCAATATCCAAGCTTGAAATGGTATTTACAAATGGTATATATAAAAAGAGAGGCAGCAACTCCATCTCTCATAAAAGGAAGGAAACACTATTCCTAACATTACATAGGTGTGATAGGACATTAAAGCTATATCACATCGAAATATAACTAAAATTACATATGTAGATGAAAGAAGAGAAGAGAATTTGAGCTGAACCGCTGAGTATGTTGACATGTTGCCCCCTTTTATGTTGATTTGTGTCCTCATGTATTTGGTTCCTAAATAACGATGTGTCTTCACTAAATATGGCCTTCAAAAACCTCATAGCCACTTATCACCATCACTTTTTATATCCATTTCGTTATGAGTCCTTATCCTTCCTGAACTGACTCAGAAATTTTTCTGACAGTTTTCAAACATCATTTAAAACAGGCACTACCAAAAATTCTGGTAAAAACCTGTAACTGCGCAAAAACTACAATGCTACCGGAATTTTTGGTAGTGATCTGTTTCTTTTTCAAAAATGCACAACAAACACTTGAAAAATCTGTGCAGACTTATACATTTCGAAATTTTAGCTCTTGTTCAAAATTTCACTTAATAAGAAAGAAGGTGTTTTATTAGGAAACATTTTTACCTTTTTTCCATATGGGTTGCAGTTTCAGCAAGCTTGTCTAAGCCTGATTTTCAGTCAATAGTTGATCTTGATCTTGTGGTCCTGCTAGCTGCTTCTTTGACAATGGTTTTTTTCTCCTTTGAATCCTTTTGATTTTTTCTTCTTTTTGAGGATTTTGTTTGCTGGTCTGAAGGGGTTTTGTTTTTGTCTTTCTTCTTGGACTCATTAGTCTATATTACTTCATATTTTCCTTCTACATCAATGACCTCTGTCAACAAACTTGGATTATGCAAATCCTTAGATTTGAGTCTCAACTTGTTGTTGTCTCTGGTGTGTCTTTTTCTGGTACCAATAACAGGTTTGATCTCCTTTTTCTTTCTCTTTCTATTGATTTCATACCCTGCATCTTTTAGGAGCTCTTCATAAAACTTAGTGGGCTAATAATCTTTCTGAATTTTCTGTTAAATGTATGCTTCCATAATTTCCAGTAGCACCTGTGCTTTAGAATTTTCTGCAGTTGCAGACCTTCCTCTTTGAGCTCTGGTATAAACATTAGGAAAAGGAGAAATGGGAGGCACCATTTTCATGGATTTAGGTTTATTGATTGATGAGCTCTCTCATTTCTCCAACTTCCTCTCAACCTTGGCCGAAGGAGTCTTTTCTTTTATTCCTTTAGTCTTATGGATATTCTCCTTCTTAGCATTTCTCTTTTTTCTTTTTGCAGGCTGAGGGTGTTGTTGTGAAGTTGGAGATAGTTGAGCTAGAGGTGTAGGTGCAGGTTGGCTTTCCTTGTAAAAAAAAAAATGGTCCCATGATTGATTTCTTTTCCATAATTCTTCCTAAACTAACATTTTAATGAGATCTTGATGATACAAGTTTTATTTTGAAGCAGTTGTGTGTGTTTGAATCCTGGCTAAAATATTTGTCACACTCTTCAGCAGAATGAATGGAAAATTGAGGGTCTTCATACCTACAACATGAAACATAAATCTCATATGATAAAGAAAAACCACAGTATAACTCCTCTCATAAATGAGGTAAATTTTATGAGCTTAACATCTTCAACCCATTCATTTTTGAGGTAACTGCTAGGAATTCCTTTGGCCTAGTTGTGATCTCTATTTCCATCTTTAAGGAAACTGTTGAGGTCTCCTCCAGTGATGAATTGGCCTTTAAACCATTTTTCTCCTTCCTATGGAAGGTTGAATGCCTCAACAATTGAATCTATTGATACCTGTAATCTAAGACCATAAATGGTTTCTTCATTTCCATTGAAACAATGTGAAAACTCCTGTGCTACTCCTAAGTGAGAGATTCCCAGTCTCAAACACAGAGGATACCAGTCTGCATCAAAAAACAACTTTCTCACATTCAAACTTGCATCCACTAGGTCAGCTTCTTATGGTTCAATTCATTTTAGCTTTCCTCCTCTTTTAGTCATCTTCATTAATTAATAAGCTTGTCTACTTAAATATGATAGGTGGCAAGGTTAGAAGACCTCACCTAACATGTGTTTCTGTGTCTTCTATGATATCATGTATGAAATCTAAGACTCCCTTCTCAATCTACTCACTAAAAAATCTCATTTTCCAATAGCTAAACTCAAAACTGATAGTCTTCCTTCCTTCTCGGTGGTTTAAAACGGCTACATTGGTTCACCCTCCCATGCAAGATATTTTCATTATGGTAAGTATCATGGACCATAGCATGCACCATTTCATAGTCATTATGATCTTCAGTTGGCTTTGTAGCTTCAAATGGCATGCTACAAGTGGCTGGAGATGAGCGGATCTGTAACTGGAAGTCACCTCCACTGAATATTTATTACTGACCTAAATTTCTCGCAGCGCCTATGCGTGATTAAAAAAATGATCATCGCATTAAGACTGCGGATCCACGATCTATTCCAACGAAAATCATGTACTTTAACATGATGATAAACTAACTCAGCTCACAGAAAGGATTGAACAACGGTTGGCTCTGTTAAATGTAGATTGGCACCTAGATGCTACACGTATAACTATGACTCAAACTTAGCATTATTGACCACAAACATTTCCTATCATGCGACTTAAATCGTGATAAAATATTTAAAATGAATTTTAAAACAAGAAAACGTGGCTTGACACAAAGCAGATGCACTTTTCTTTTATTTTTTAAAAATAGGGGAAGTTACCAGAATTTTTGGTAGCATCGAATTAAAGAAAAACAGACACAAACAGAATTAAAACAGACTGCTTGAAAAGGGTTCAAACAGGCGCTACTAGAAATTTCGCTAGTGTTCAAATAATTTTTCTTTTTTAATTTACAAATTATATCCTAAAAAACAAAAAATTTAAAATAAACTCATGACTTAGCATAGAATTGTGCTAACACTCGGGGTCATAACTTGGTCATATTATCTCGTTTTGGCACATATGATACCTCATTCGAAAGATCTCTCTGAGGACTACAACGTTTAGGGCCTTAAAATGGCTCTGGATGTTCATGATCCAAAAAATACTGCTAAAAATAGTAAATAAGAAAATTAGTAAAACTCACTAGTGGAATAGGCGGGTGGCCACCAATATCCACCTATATCATTCCTCCCCCCTTAGGAAGCAATGGTCCCCATTGCATGCAGAGCCTCCATGGTGTAGGGAATTTTTTGTTGAACCTGGTCCCTAGTGAACCACTTTCCCTCGTGAAGGAGTTTTCCTACTTTGAACTAGGCATAGCTTGCAATGGGATCTAGAGAGGTTCTCCTTCTGCAAATGTAACCAAAATGTGTTGCCCACCTAGAACTTATAAGGTACTCGATGTTGATCCTGGCGCTGCTTCTACTTGGCATTAGATTTGTCCAAGATGTCATGGACTTACTGGAAAACGTCAGAGAGTATGTGTGTGGATTCTATATGTGTGGTATCATAAGGTATGGCAACATCAGGCAGAGGTGCACCTAGGGTCAAATCAATGGAGTGCTTGACCTGACAATGTAGAGGAACCTCTATGGGTGAGAAGAAAATGTCCTTGTGTTCCTCCACAACTTTGTCTATTTGATGTTGTTGTGCACAGGAGCCATGTTTGGATATTGTGGCCATAATATTCTTCTTTTCCTGTGGGCGAATTGTAATGAAAAATAATTTCCTGGTTTGAGAAATAATCTTACTGTGTTGCTGTGCAGTAATCAAAGAGATGGCAGGTGGCGGTACCACCTCTGGTATCTTATACAACTTATTTCCCAAGGTAATAATAATAGAACGAGGCCTAAAAGCATACACAGCATGTTGCTTCCAGAAGTATGGTTGGCCCAATAATACATCATACATATCAAGAGGGGCCACAACACACAATACCTCATCCGTGAAGGGCTTGATGTTGTACGAAAGGCGACACTGCTGGTTGATGCGGCATTAGGGAAATTTTGAGGTTGAAAATGGGCCTCCTAAGAAAAATGTACAACAAAAATAAACTTTATAAGAACCAATAGGATTCAAGATGATGATGTCAACCATGGGGGATGATTCACCATTTTTTACGTAAAAGGGTAAAAATATTAAAAAATAATAAAATAATAAAACTACTTTTTCAACTAGTATTTTAAAATTATCTCCCAATTTATTCACTCAAATTTTGAGTGGGAGTACTCGTTGGATGCAAAATTTAATTCCCCATCCAAGGAGTTCCCATGTTGCATACTTTCGGTTGCCCCTGCTACATGAAAAATGAGAAATACATGAAAAAACGGGATTGCAATCACATTTTTCTTGTATTTCTCATTTTTCGAAAGTATGCAACATGGGTACTCCTTGGATGAGGAATTAAATTTTGCATCCAATGAGTACTCCCACTCAAAATTTGAGTAAAAACTTTGGGAGATAAGTTGAAAATATGAGTTGAAAAAATAGTTTTTTTCTTTTTCTTTTTTTCCTCTAAATTTTGATGATGTAATCAAATCTTATTTTATTATTTCCACTATTATTTTATAATTCCTTTAGGAGGCCCATTTTAGACCTCAAAATTCCCCTAATGAGATCTTTTCCTTAATTAATCCACCCGATCGTATACGACTGTGGGTGCATTGTGGTCGGTAGGCCGAGCTGCTTCACTACCTCTGCTGAAATGAGGTTCTTTGGCTTCTGCAATCGACAAGGAATTGTAGTGGAGAACCCCTCACCCACATCTGCGAATGGAAGAGATGCTCCCCCTCCTCTAGATCTTCGAGATTCTCCCTCTAGAGCTTGGTGGTGGCAACAATGGCAATGGGATCTGCATCAATGATCTACTTCCCTTTGTCTAGTTCTGACTCACAATCAGAACATGCATCTCATTCAGATGCCTGTTGTTCGACCACTAGCGACTATTTGGTCTGACACTCGCTTGTGTTGTAAGTGGAGTTGTTATGAAATTCACACCACTTCCTAGTGTCCTTCTTTGGCTTTGTGGTGTTCTTCTGAGTCACCTTGCTTTGGATTTTCCCTTTATTCTGTGGTTCGGGGGCGCCTTTCCCTAGCTTCAGATTCACGGATCCAAAGTATTGCCTCTTCTGCTTAGATTTATGTTTGATCTTGGAGTCATATCGATATGCCGCACCAAGCAAGCTAATTTCAAGGAAATAAATTTCCTCCTGAATGTATCTGTGAAAACAACTGCGGTACTTGAGCACCAATTGTTTATTTTAATCTTTAATACCCAACTTTGTGCACAAGGTATGGAACAAATTTGTCAGCTCATGCACGTGTTGATCCCTTTGATGTCGCAACATGGTCTATTAGATGTACTTTTCCTCATAGCTCCCCACAAGGTAATATTATTCCTTGATTCCATATCGGAACAAATTCCAAGTGTGTGCGGCCGAGAATAGAGAGGAATCCCTCTCGTCCTTTTGCTCACAATACGTTTCCCACAAGTCTTTCACATGGGAGGCGGCTTTGAAGAGTGCAAAAGTAATATTTTCTCTGTCAGATAAATCATGAATCGAAAAGTACCCTTACAGCAAATTCAACCATCTATCTATGGCGTCTGCATCTATCTGGCCTTCAAATATAGGAATGTCTAAGTTGACTTGTACCTTTAAAGGAGTGGCGCCTCTAGAGTGGCTACTGGATGTAGATGCACTACCGATGGGCAGTCGTTGAAGGATTTGGGAAAAGTTATCCATCATCGTGTTCCTTTGTTTCTCGAGGGCTTCCTCGATCAATATTTTGATAGGATCTTCTGCTCTCTCGTCTTTCTTTTCTTCCTCCATGGGAGGTCATCGGACTTTGTAAGGCTTATATTGCAAAGGTTCAACCAGATCGAGCCTTAACTCCTTATACCCCAACCTCGTTGGGGAGATACAAAGAAAGATTGAGAAAGAGCAGACCACTCTGATACCACTAATCCGAATCTTGGTTGAAATGGACCTCTTGTTTCAACTTTGCTAATAACTTTTGCTATAGGTGATGAAACAAAATTCCATCAAGGGTCAATTTGAGATATTGAATAGATATTTCCAATGATATAAAACACTTGAAATTTGATGACCTCTGGAGTGATAAAATGATTCCACAAACTTCAGAGGACACAGGGCAGTGCAGTGTTCCAGACATGTGTAACTTCAATTGCTCATATCTCTCAAACCAGGAAACGAAATCAAATTCCGTAAAAACCCATTTTAGATAATAAAAAATAATATCAAATGACATATTTTTCACTCTCTAATATGATCTGTGGTGACCGTGGCACTTGCATGAAGTTTATTGAAAATTAGTACAAAATATTGAAACTGAAATATGTTTCAAAACCCTCATGGAGTCGTAACCTGAATCTAGATTTATGCAAGAACGAAATAAAATAAAGAAATAAACATAAACACAGGTATGTAGCAGAAATAAAACTTCATTTCATTAATATCAAAATGACTGAAATATGCTTATAGACATAATAGACATAAACTAACTAGGGCGATGGTAACTTATCTCTAAGAAGCGATGTGGCAGCTACATTCTTTGAACTGTGTTACAATGAGGCTCAAGGTCCTTTTTATTATTGAACAATAAGAGAAAACCCTCAACAACCAAAACCCTAACCCGAGGAAATGTAACACCAAGAGTTTACGGGCCTCGTTGGGGTTAGTTGGGTAGCAAACTACCTAAGGTCGTAACTTGGTCATATTATCTCCGTTTGGCACATATGATACCTCGTTGAAAATATCTCTCCAAGGAATACGCCGTTTAAGGCTTTAAAATGCCTCTAGAAGTGCAGGACCCAAGAAACTGCTAAAAATAGTAAATAAGAAAACTGTTGAAACTAACTAGTGGAATAGGCAAGTGGCCACCAATATCCACCTAGATCAGAGGGGCGCCATTGCATTTCCATCTTATTCATTGCTTAGTGAGATGGTTTCTTTTTTTTTACACGGGGAAAATCTAGACAGATCAACCCTAAGGGATCTACCCAATTGTTTAAGAGATTTGACGTCGTGACCTACCAACTAAACCAACCCTTAGGACTTTACTTAGCGAAATGGTTGTTGGAACTCCCTTAAACTTATCTCCTACTTCTTCAAGCCACACATAAATAAAATTTAATATATTTAAATTAAATACATTGATTTAATTACCATATAATATTTATAATTTATATTAGTTCAATCAAAAATATTAAAATTATTTTTTTATTTAATTATTAAAAACTAACTTTAAACTTTAAATAATATTAATTGTATTATATCACTAAATTTAAATTATTTAAAATAAATTATTCTCTATTTTAATTCTAATCCCATCTCAATTATAGGCTGCACCTCTTTTGAGCAAATGATAATCGAGAAAACGCCAAATCATAAATTTGTGCGTTAATTTTTTATATAAAAATTGCATTAACTAATATTCCATTACATATAGAATGTTTAATTATATTTTAATATAGTGTAATTTTATATATATATATATATATATATATTTTCACTTATTTATAAGATAATTATTTTTTTATTTTTCAAATATATAATATAGTTTTTATTGAAATTTGTTAAAATAGTTAATTAACTCTTTCATAAAGAGTTAGTCAAGTGAGTGATGGTCAAGTTGAGTTTGGTAAATGTGTGCATGTCAAGTTATTCATTAGTCGAAAAGGGTAAATACCTTTCACTCGGTTCATTGTATTCAAAGAGTGAAATTGAAGTATGATTAATAAAAACGTTGCAGCTCATGTATGTTATTGTGTAATTTGTGTCTTTACTCTTCTTCCTTTTCAACAAATTGGAATGAGAGCAAAGTTACAAAAAAACTAAAAAAAACAGATCAGCAAGCATCCATGTGTGAGAAAAAAAAAAAAATTTCTCACTTATTTAAACTATAACGCATCTAGCAATTATACTCAGTGCGTTAACGTTGGTGAGCTCAACCGAAAACCGCGTTACAAGCGCAAAACTTATCCCGATTTGCATGCACGCAGGGAGTGTTTCTGAATGCTTTAATTGACTAACGCGGGACGATGGTTTAAGAGTAGCATTAGCACGCTGCTGTATTACATTACCAGCGCGTTAGTGACTTAAATGTCAACAAAGAAAGAACATTCGTATTAAAAATTTTAAAAGGTTTGAATATTCATGTTAAAATTTTATGATATACGAATGATTTAAAAGGTGTTTCATATTTCTTTAAAAATATTCAAAAGGAGTTTTTGAATAATATTCGAAAGGATTATTTTTAAAGGGTTTGATTTCTTTAAATGTTCTTCATAAAGCACGTGAAGGAGATTTTAAAGAAAGGTTTTTTCAAAACGGATTTTGAAAATACTTAAAAGGTTTTAAAAATGGAGTATATTATATAATTTTATTTTATATATAAAGAATTTTTTTATATAAAATAAAAAATTTGGGTTTAAAGTTATTTGTTGAGTTTTTCAAAGCATGTACAAAAGAAGAAATTTAGGGTTTTATAAGAGAAACAAATTTTTTTGACGAAAGATGGTAACAAGCAGTTTCCAATCACAACTTATTTTTTTTCACAGGGAAAGATTAGGATGTGTAGGTTATTAAAATGGAGACCAAGTTAAAAGTGCATGATGTTTGGGATCATGTCAAGTTTGGGTTTGCAAGACCTTAGAATAACACAGAAGAATGATCTCTCAGTAATGTAGAGAGGGAACAATGGAAGAAATACAAAATAAAGAATGCACAAGCGTTGCTTCTTATCCAGTAGGGAGTGGACCAAGAAGTGTTCCAAAATATAATGATCACGTCTTCACCAAAGAAAGCATGAGAAACTTTGGCAACAAGCTATCAAGGTATGGTCAAAGTAAATATTGTTAAATTGCAGAATATTAGGAGATATTTTGAATGTCTACAGATGAAGGAGACAGAGGACATCAATTATTTCATGAATCATGTCATGTTTATAGTAAATTAGTTAAAAAATTATTGTGAAGAAATTAAAATTCGAACAGTGATTGGGAAGTTCCTTAGATCTTTGTCTACCAAGTTTGATATTGTGGTAGAAGCCATACAAGAAGCCAAGGATTTGGAAAAACTGACAGTTGATGAGTTGATGGGATCACTTCTATCGCTTGAGGCAAGAATAGACAAATAAAGATTCCACTTTAGAAACTACTTTCAAAATTCAAGTTTCTATTTCAAGAGGTCAAGGCAAAGGTCGATCGAGAGGCAGAGGAGGAGGCGGAAGATATGGTGGTCAGAGAGATGACCGAGAAGAGCATGAACATGACAGTGGAAGTAGCAACAGCAGAAGCTTCAACAATAATCAAAGATTTAACAAATCAAAGGTGAGATGTTATTATTGCAATAAATTTGGTCGATATGCTCATCATTGCAGGACGAAGATAGTTATCTAAGGAAACCAGAGATCTAATTTTAGTACAGAGAATAATAACTCCATGTTCCTAGCATGCAACAACATGCATGAACCGTTTGATAAGGTGTGGCTATTAGACAGTGTTTGCAGTAACCACATTACAAGAAATAAGAATTTGGCTGCAAATTTGGATCAATCTGTGAAGACAGAGGTAAAGTTGGGGACTGAAAAGACTATGGATGTAGATAGCAAAAGGAGTTTTCAACATTGTGACCAAGTAGGGGGAGCTAAAGACAATCTCAGAGGTGTATTATGTTCATGGTCTCAAACATAATTTGATAAGTGTTGTTCAATTGATGCAGAAAGGATACATATTTATCTTTCAGGGGAAAGAGTGTTTTATTTATGACAAACCCCCAAGCGAGTAGTTGATAGCAAAGGTACGAATGATGAGGAATAAAATATTTCCTATAATTATGAATCACAATGATCAGGGCAACTCTTTTACAGTTGCATGTTCGAATTATTATTGGTTATGGTACTTTCGGTTTGGACACTTGAAATTTTCTGGTTTAAGATTTTTGCAGCAGAAACAGATGGTCAGAGGATCACCTCCCATCAAAGAACCTGCTAGTACTTGTGAGTGTTTCATCTTGGGAAATAAACACTATGAAATTTTTCCAAAGGGAGTTTCATACAAAGCAAAGAAACCACTTGATTTGGTGCATACAGACTTGTGTGGAACTATGAGGGCACAGTCGATTGGTGGAAGTTGTTACTTCCTCACTTTTATTGATGACTATAGCAGAAAGACTTGGGTTTACTTCTTGAAGCAGAAGTCTGAAACTTTTGAAAAGTGAAAAGAGTTCAAAGCCTTAGTAGAGAACCAAAGTGATCGACAGATCAAGGTATTGAGATCATATCGCAGTGGAGAATATGATTCGAAAGCATTGCATGAGTACTGCAAACAACATGGAATCAGAAGACATTTTACAACTAGATATACACCGCAACAGAATGGTGTAGCAGAGAGAAAGAACAGAACTATTATGAACATGACAAGGAGCATGTTGAAAGTAAGAGACTTGTCTAATGAGTATTGGGCATAAGCAGTTGTGTCTGTTTTTTATGTGATAAACATATCTCCTGCAGAGAGTTTCATGAATAGAGTTCCAGAAGAAGCATGGTCAGGTATTTCATGCAACATATCTCATTTCAGAGTTTTTGGATGTGTAGCCTATGCATATGTTCCTAAGCATATAAGAGGAAAATTGGACGATCAAAGTGAAAAATTCATATTTATTAGTTATAGTGAGCATTCAAAAGCTTACAAATTGTATATCCCTATCACCAAGAGGAAAATAATTAGCAGAGATGTTGTGTTCAAAGAACAAGAGTCATAAAATGGGGCTGTAGTCAAAGCAGTCAATGTACAAGCACCATTGATGGAAAAGGCTGATGTAGTAGAAAAGGAGCAGTAATAATCAAAAGAGA
This sequence comes from Pinus albicaulis, assembly GCA_034641835.2. Lineage (NCBI taxonomy): Eukaryota > Viridiplantae > Streptophyta > Pinopsida > Pinales > Pinaceae > Pinus > Pinus albicaulis. Next base: position 698,133,603 of record CM076578.1, read on the forward strand.
AAACATAAAACAAAGTCACACTAGCAAGGACTCCAAGATTTTCAGAGCAACATGGATCTTCAAGAAGATCAATAGATCAGAATTCTCCAAGCAGCCAATCAGGTGATGAATCAAGTAATGGTAAGAGAAAGATGAGAAATTTGAAAGATATTTATGATGATTTAGATGTTAGTTCAAATTTTGCATTGTTTTCATTCCAACGTTATTCATTTGAAGAAGAAATCAGAGCTAAAAATTGGGTGCAAGCCATGGATGAAGAGATTGATTCTATTGAAAAGAATGATACATGGGATTTGGTAAATTTACCAAAGGATAAAACCTCATTGGTGTGAAGTGGGTGTACAAGACAAAGTTGAATGAGAAAGGTGAAATGGACATATTTAAAGTAAGACTTGTAGCAAAGGATTCTTGTAGCAACCAAGAATAGACTTTAGAGAAACGTTTGCTCCTGTAGCTAGATTTGATATTGTAACAGCAGTTCTAGTCACAGCAGCTCAAAATAAATGGAAAGTATATAAAACGGATATGAAATTAGCCTTCTTGAATGGAATTCTAGAAGAAGAAATTTATGTGTAGCAGCCTCCAGGTTATAAAGTTGAAGGTAAAGAAGATAAAGTTTACAGGTTGAAGAAAGCGCTCCTCTCAAGCAAACACCTAGAGCATGGTATAGCAGAATCGACAGTTACATGATTAAGAATGGATTTTGTAGAAGAAGCATTGAGCCTACCTTATGTATAAAGGTAAATGAGCATGGACATATTTTTATTGTTTTCTTACATGTTGATGACATGATTTTTACAAGTGATCTTGAGTTAAATGAATTTAAAGCAGTGATGATGAAAGAATTTAAAATGACGGATCTTGGTCTCATGAAATATTTTCTTGAAATAGAAGTTGAGCAATCTAAAAAAGGAATTTTTATTTGGCAAAATAAATATGCCAGAGATTTGCTAAAAAGATTCAGGATGGATCATTTCAAACCTATATCTACACCAGTTGCAACAGGTACAAAGTTAAGGATGATGGAGGATCAAAAGTCAATCCAACTCTATTCAAAAGATTGGTTGGCAGCCTCATGTATCTCACAGCTACAAGACCAGATATTGTGCGAGTGATTTTGATTTCCATATTTATGGAGACTCTAAAAGACACATATTGGGGTGCAGGAAAAATAATTCTGAGATACATAGTAAGAACTAGAGATTATGGCATAATGTATGCAAGTACAGAAAAGAAAGATTTGATTGGATTTACAGATAGTGATTTTGCAGGAAGTTTGGATGATAGGAAGAGCACTTTCGGTTATTTGTTCCATCTTGGTTCAGGTGTGATAACACGGGCATCTAAGAACCAGCCCATTGTGACATTATCATCAGCAAAAGCAAAATATGTAGCAGCAACATGTCAAGCAATATGGTTAAGAATCTAGTATTATATGGACTCAAGCAAAAACAACAAGAATCAATAACAATATATTGTGACAACACCTCGATGATTGCATTATCCAAGAATAGTATATTTCATCAAAAGAGCAAGAATATTGATATTAGATATCACTTTATTGGAAAACTTGTGAGCAATGGAGAAGTTCACTTGTAACTTTGTAAATCTAGTGATCAATTGGCTAATATATTTACAAAGCCATTAACATAAGATGTATTTGAGTTTCACAAAAGAAACTTGGGTATTGTAAGCCTAGCTGAGACATAGACGAGCAGACATATTTGAGTTGTCATGAGTTATGTTTTAGTTTAGTGGTCGTAATTAAGCGGGAGTGTTAAAATAGTTAATTAACTCCTGCATGAAGAGTTAGATAATCAGTTAACTAAGCGTTCAATTGTGTGATAGATGAATTTGGTATGTGACTTAGAGAGTCACTTAAGTGAGTGATGGTTAAGTCGACTTTGGTAAGTGCGCATGTCAAGCTAGTCATTAGTCGAAAAACATAAATATCCTTCACCGAGTTCGTTGTATTCAAAGAGTGAGACTGAAATTCTTGAAATTCTTGTCATTAATAGAAAAGTCACAACTAGTATGTATTATAGTGGGAAATATTTGTGTAATTTTTGCCTTTTCAACAAAATTTTAATACTATTTTTTAAATTAATAATTAAAAAATTTACTCAATTTAATTATAAAATATTAATAATTGTAATTTTCAAAAACTTGATTAAATTATAACATTAAATAAATAAATTATTTAATAGAATTTGAAATATTTTTATTGGTTAAACTAATTTAAATTAAATAACCTTTTCTTTTCTAAATTTAATTTTAATTAAAATCAATATTTGAAAATAATATTTATTTACTACTTTAATATAATATTTTTATTCCTAGTAATAATATATTCATTAAAAAAAGATATTGCACTCTGTGTGCGTCGTAAAATTTTGAATGGCCTTCGCGAGTCGGTGCCACGTGCGTACACAGGCAGGGTAAATAAAGAGAGATTGAGCATGAATCGCTGAAAGTCGAAAGAGGCATGGTGACGATTTCCGGGTTGACATATCTCATTGTTATTTATTCTCACTATATTTAAACTTTTCTATATATTATTTTCCATCCCACGAGTTATCTGTATCGATGGTGACGATTACGGCGTTCACGTATTTTTCATCAAAGGAGTTATATGTTTCAATTACTGATAGTGACAATTACTGTAATGGCATATTGATCATATATCTTTGTATTGATAGTGAATGTCGTATCTAAGTGTATCAAAAAAATACGGAGCTCCAAATATCCCGAGTAAAGTGTTTTGTTCTGTGCTCTTTCCATACGGATAGTGACTTTGAAGTTAATGTTCACCAATACTTCGTATTATTTCCATATGGGTGCTGACTTTGAAGTTACATGTGGTTATTTTCATTTTGATTGTTGATTTCATGTATCCGATTTATATCAAAGTCAATTATTGATTTTCCTATTCAACCGTTATTCATTGCTTGCATGTGCCTCAAGCTATTTTTATGTTACTAGCATCTCTCTGACACAAGTAAGTTACTACACTATTGTCAAAATGAAAGTGATTGAAAGCATTTTGATTTAGTTTTTCATTTCAGCTTGAAAATTAATGTTTGAAATTCATTGCTTGCATGTGTCTCTCAAGATATTTTAAGCTATTTTAATGTTATTAGCATCTTTCTCACACAAATAAGTTACTACACTATTGGCAAAATGAAAGTGATTGAAAGCATTTTGATTTAGTTTTTTATTTGAGTTTGAAAATTAATATTTGAAATTTAGTTGTATATAAACATGTTAATATTGATATATTTATTTTATATTTTATTATACATTTTACATTATCTAAATTTTTAAAAAATTAATAAAAAATAATTAAATTGTAATTTTATTTTAAACTATTATTTATTATAAAAAAAAATAATAATATATGAAATAAACGTGTATACATTTGAAAATAAAAAACATGTAACAATATTATTAAGAATAAAGATTAACTCTCACTTTACTATGAATATTTTGAATTCTCAATATGATATATGTTGATATGACAATTTTGTTAGTTAATTAATTTGAGATAAATTAATTAAAAGAGCATAACTAAATTCTAGAAAAATATTACCATTTGATTGTGAATACTAGTACGATTATTCTTGCAAATTCCATATAGATTAATTCTCTACCATCTCGCTTATAATTATTGATATTTATGGAATGCCTATTCTGAAATAGACACGCCTACCAGGTTAAATATTCTAATAAGATGGTAAAATATTCTGAAAAAGAAGAGGATAGATTGTTGGACAAAAGTAAGAGAATAATTTATCTAGGAAATATTTTTTTTAAAATAAGAGTTCATGGAAAAAAAAGATGTTAATCCTAAGATTTTAGGATAGTGAAAAAGGAAAATTTTATCTTAAACTATGGAATTGAGAAACACTAATGTAAAGAATAAAATCAACATTGTTGCAATGCACTCATATCTATTTTCTTTAGCGCACTTATTATCTTATAACTTGAATTTCTACAAATTTTCTTTTTACTTTATTTCTTGTATGTGTAGTATCCATAAAGAAATACATTCTACCATGCAAAATTTCATTCAAAGTGGTATAAACATATAACTATGCCATTTTTCCTTATGCCTATAAACAACCATAATTATATAGTTTATTATAGTTTATAATAGCATAATTTCAATTAAACATTTAAATTAATACTTACCTAATTTATAGATTCTAACTAGATGAAAATTTGAGATGTTCCTTCCACATTAAACCATGTTACAAATTTTGTCTCAACCTATGTGCTACGGCTTTGACTCCACATAGAAACAAGTTACCCTAAAACCAATAACATGTCCACTACCAAAGCTCTCACTTTTATGTGCATGTTTTTCATTTCACACATAGAAACTTCTAAATTCACTTAATATATTTGGTCAAGTCATTGGGAATAATGCAAAGATCACTTTGTAAAATAATAATAGTATTAAAAATAACATCATGTCTAAAATTAAGGAGAAATTGTGGTGTAATAAAAAATTAGAGAATAAAAATAAATAAAAATACTATAAGAAAAAATTGATTTTAATTGATCTTAATTTAAAAAATCAAAACACTTATTATCTTATAACTTAAATTTCTACAAATTTTCTTTTTACTTTATTTCTTATACCTATAATATGCATAAAAAAAAATACATTTTACTATACAAAATCTCATACAAAATGGTATAAACATATAACTATGACATTATTTCTTATCATATAAAACAATCATAATTATATAATCTATTATAACATAATTTTAATTAAACATTTAAATTAATACTTACCTAATTTATAGATTGTAACTGGATGTAAATCTGATATATTCCTTTTGCCATAAACCATGTTACCCATTTTCTGTCAACCCGTGTGCTGAGGCTTTGACTCCAAATAGAAACAAGATACCCTAAAACCAATTACATGTCCAGTACCAATTACATGTCCACTACCAACGCGCTCACTTTTTTTATGTGCATGTTTTTCATTTCACACATATAGAACCTCCTAAATTCACTTAATGTACATAAGTTCATGTGATACCAAAGCACAAACTAAACTTGGCGTGCATCATAAAAAATATTCGATGGCCTTCGTGAGTCGGTGCGAACTCCAAACTTCAGTGTTATCGGGAAGAAGATTCATGCGTGAATCGTTTAAAGTCTGTGGTAGGTGGTCAGAAGAGGCAAAGTCATTGAATGGATTAATCATTATTTCGAATTTTATTGATGAACGTCAACTCTGGCGGTCAGAATTTAAGATGAAATGTTTAATTGTGAGTATTAATATTATTAAATTGGGTATGAGATATTTTTGTTTATGAAATTTGTTTATGGGGTAAAAGATTTATTTCTATTCAGTTATTTGATTATTAAATCTATAAAAACATACATAATTTTCTGATTTTAAATTGTAACTTCTAAAAAAAATACATAATCTTAACAGTTAAATCTACTCAAAATAATTTCAAATATTTTTTTTAACTCAAAAATCCTACTTTCATGTCTTTATAATTTTCAACCATTTATGCGTGAAGAATATTTGCAAAGTTGATGTTAATACGTCTACGACTCTGATTCCTCTCACACATACAATTCATTGCTCATTATTCGATCCCCTACAATCTTACCAAGTGAATAACCAACTCTATTTAATCCCACAAATATTTTTTCTACATATTCGGCTTCATCCCACGAGGTTACCGTTTACCGTCTTGACATATCGCATTGTAATTTATTCTCACAATATATTAAAACTTTGTGTATATTTTTTTCCATCCATGAGTTATCTGTTTCGATGGTGACGATTGTTGCATTGACTCACTTTTAAGCCAGGGAGTTAAATGGTGACATTTACTGTAATGACATATTGTTATATCTCACTTTCGATAATTAATAGAGTACCTAAGTGTATAAAGAAAACACAGAGCTTTAACTATCCCGGGAAAACTGTTTATGATATCGAAACCTGTTTTACATCGTTTCTATGTATTCTTCTTTATCCATGCAGTCCCTCTCAACTCTACCGTGCACATTTGTGTGCTTGTTCATGGATCATTTCCTACATCCTATTGTTAACGAAGAATCCATTTTATTTTCACATGGATCTTGACTTTGGATATACAGCTGGGTATTTTGTTAGTGTTCTTTTCACATGGATCCTGAGTTTGAATATACAAGTGGGTATTTTTATTTGGATGTTTTAATCTATCTATCCAACTGACACCAAAGTTAGTTAATGATTTTCCGATGGGTTTATTGGATGAAAAATTCTGCAATAAAAAATATACCATCGACATAAACTTAAGGCCTACAGTCCTACACATCCATATGACTTACATTATATTCAACCGTTCTTCCTATTTGTGCCTCTCAAACTATATGTTACTGGCATCATCTTGCTTTACACGTATATGTTGTAGGATCCAAGCATGAACGTGTCGCTAGCAGGAACATTATTTACAATATAATTTAATTTTCAGTTAAAATTGAAAAAATGTTGTTGGAATTTAATTGATATTTTTTACTTTAACATTTTGAATAGATATTTTATTTATTATTAAGATAAATTATGTATATAGAAAAGTAGTATATTTATATAAATTAACATAATCACATTTACCAATTTGGTTAATATATTCTAATAGGCATGTATAACCACATTAGTAAATGTGGTTGGTATAAGTCTATAGGCTCATATCAACCACAGTAATAACTATTAAGTGCATATTATTAAAGACTAACTATTTCTAATTATTAATAAATATATAAAAAATAAAAAATATCTTCTTGTATCTTTATATATTTATGGTTATATAAAGCAAGGGTGTCCACTATACCCTACCATGTTTGGTATTTACATCAATAAGCTAGAGGAGTGTCTCAAAATTGCGGGTTGCGAGGGCACCGAGCTCGCTGGTATAATCATTACTATTTTCCTTTATGTTGATGATATCATTCTTATTACAAAAAGCCATGATGACCTAGACAAGCAGCTTAAGACTCTTCATGTCTACTGCTCCAAGATGGGTATGACAGTTAATTCCGACAAGGTTAAAGTCGTGATAATTAAATCTAAAAATATCACCCATGGTAGTTTCATCTATGATAACCATTGTCTAGAGTAGGTATTCCGTATTGACTTTCATGATTAGCTCAAATGAAATTATAGCATCGAGAAAAGAATTATTGGAGGATGGAAAGCTTATTATTAGCTCGAAAACAATTGTAAGTCGGTTGGAGTAAAAAAATGTTCCTCTTTCAGACTCTCGTCACCCCTGTTGTCTTATACAAATGTAAAGTTTAGGGTTGCAGTATATCTAGAGAGTTGTGGAGAAACATTGAGATGATTCAAATGAAATTCATACCCTATACCTCAATATCAAGGGAAATACTCCCTAGCCTATCCTCTTGATCAATGTTGGCTTGTGCCCCATTGACAGTATGACTATGTTTAGATATCTGATGTATAAGAAGAAGATTTACAATATGGAATCCAAGAGGCTCCCAAAATTGCTTCTAACTTTAGTCAAAACCCCCACTCGCGCTTCAGGCGTGGGTGGCATAAGGATGCCCAGTCTTGCCTCAACCTTTGGGGGATTAAGGAAGAGATCATCATGGGAAGCAAGGATAGTATTAATGATACTATTACCTCCAATTTTAAGGACAAGATGTGGGATGATAAGGAGCTCGAGGGTAAAATGAAGCTAAGGTACTATAAGGAGGTGATCAACCCCACCCTTCTTAACCAAAATTATCTCTTAGTGTTGACCAACACTAAGAATAAAATGAACATCACTAGGATAAGAACTAATTCTCATGAGCTTCGAAGTGAGACCGGACAGTGGTCTACTCCCAAGGCTCCATGGAACGATAGAATATGTCAGGTTTGTGATGCTAAGAAGGTGGAAGATGAAAAACACTTTCTTTTAGACTACCCGACTCTTTCCCAAGTTCACTCTCAATTCCCTATCATCAGCCACACCTCCAATATTTTTGAACTATTAATCCAACCCAACTATAACAACCTTGGAGTGCTTCTTTCCCTTCTCCTTGATCACAAAAACAAGATTTTGAAGAATGAATTATTATTTTTTTCCTTTCTTCTCTTGAGGTCCAATATACCACATTGGTCTTAGTGGACGTTGATCATCATCATCATTAAAATAAAATTATGTTCTTATATAATATTATAGTAAGAGTTATAATTCAAACTTTAATATAATTGATATATAGAATAATAACAGTATTTAGTTATTATAAATAATACTTATTTATTTCCCATAATTATGTTATGGTGAATTATATATATATATATATATATATATAGAGAGAGAGAGAGAGAGAGAGAGAGAGAGAGAGAGAGATTTATATTATAAATCCAAGGTATTAATAAACTTAATGGAAAAATATTATAAACCCCAGGGATTATTAATATTATATATCAAAAGCATTTATATTATAAATCTCTCACATTAATATTATAAGCCCTTGGGATTAAAAAACCCAAGCGATTAATATTATAAACCTAAGAGTATTAATAAACCCAAGGGATTATAAACGTAACATATTAATATTTAACCCTAGGATTAATATTATAAACACAAGGAATTATAAACCCTAAGATTAATATTATAAACCCTAAAATAGTATTATATATTAGGGATCAATATTATAAACCCAACGTATTATTGATATTATAAACCCAAGGGAATAATATTAAACCATAGGATTTATATTATAAACCCTAGGATTAACACTATAAGACCAAGGGATTAATATTTTGAACCCTACACTTATAAACCTTGTGATTTTAAACTCCTCAACCATGACTAACAATGGTTGATTATGGTTAGCCATGGTTGACCAAATTCAACCAAAGAGACTTTGATCATGGTTAACAAATTTCAACCATGATCAAAGTCTCTTTATTGTTTCATGTAGTGCTCATTTTGTGGCCCTATTATGTTATGCTTAGTTATTAGATTACATATTGAAAGGTTTATTGTTATGCAGTTTATTGTTGGTATTATTATTATACATATGAGGTATGGGTATGCTAGCTACATACCCACACCTCACACAAACATGTTAGTCTTTTATGGTCTAATATGATAACTGATTAATGATTAGTTAATGTAAATTATGGTTACTCGTTAAGCTTCATTAATGATTAATAAATACAATTTTATGTTATTTATTTATTTAAATTAAATTGGGCCCTCTCGTGACTCACTAACTTTGATAATTTCACTAAAATTGTTGGTTATTTTATCGTGTATTTATTATTATTTTTTAAGGGGGTTTTTTCTTGTATTATCCTGCAGGGATCCAAAACCCTGAAATAGATTGGGTTAGTGAACCTTGATGAGGGCAAGGATGTTGGTCGTAAGGATTTAAGAATTGGTAAGTGAACCATTAATAAGAGAAAATATTTTGGAGAAAGATGGGAGGTTGGGGTATAAGGAAGTAGGGGAAGAGAATTGCAGGGGGCGAGGGGGATTTTATCATCTTGGTTTCCATTTGAAGTGAGAGGGAGAGAGCAGAGGGAGTTTTGAGAAACTTGAAAGAGTTTAAACACCACGTGGATTTATATTTTATAGGAGTTGAGGGAGGTGTTGGACACCTACTAATTTAGTCTCATAGTTTGGACATAGTAAGGGAAGTGATTCTCATCTTGGACACAAAACGCTATGAAGCTTGTGGAGCTTCCCTAGGGCTAGGAAGTTGGATAGGTTGGTTCTACTTCACTAAGTGGAAAATTCAATCAAGCAATATTTGAAGGACATGAGAAGGAAAGTAGCTTCAATGGCCCCACAAAATCCAAGGTACTCTTCTTACTATACTATCAATTAATTTATGAAAATGAATACTATTTACACTATATAAATACATGCCTGCAATATGTTGTTAATGAATACACTACTAAAATGGCAAATAATCATCTTGGAGAGTTTTTGGAGTGTTGTGTGGTAGATTTTCTTATCAATGTTTCTGGAAACGTTTCAGAGACCATCATCATGAGATTTAAGGAGAATCTTAAGTTTTAATTTAGTTTATCACCATATGTCGATAAATAATAATTAACCAAGAAATGTTGAAGTTTTGTGTCGGTTATTTTTGAATTTATGATAAATAATAATTAAATAAAAAATGCTAAAGTTTTTCCTGTTGGCTATACAAAATAATCATCATTGTTTGTATCTATGAAATGTAACATAGGTAGAAGAGTTCAAAATTATTGATTCCTTGGAATAGGCATCACGCATGATATCTTAACTCATTTTCAAAATTTAAGCCCTAAAACCCACTAGAATATTCTTTAACAACCATTGTAGAACAAAACTTGATAGACTAAAATAACCTAGAAATACAAAGCTACACTTAAATAAACTTAGAATAAAATCTAGAAAAGTGAGTAGGAAGCAAATAGAAAAGGCTCTTGGTTACCTATTCAACCACTCATCCACCTTTTTTGACCATATATTAAACCTCTTAGTCTAGCTACTTGTGTACCAATAAGAAATGTTTACCTAAAAGATGAGTTAGATAAAAGATCAACCAGCTAAAGAGGTACAAATTGGACAAAATTTAGATTGAATGTTCAAAGTATTTGTGTAAGAAACCTTAGGATTATTGAAAACATAATGTCGTCAACTTTTTGTATATTTTATTAAAAAATAATTCATTAAACATAGGATATTTTTAAATTTAAGGGAAACTGTATCATCTATTTAAATATATATAATAATATTACAACGTTGAGGAACAAGTTCAGGTTTGCATGTGATGGTTACATTATTCAGTTGATGTCCTATATTAATAATCGAAGCTGACACCTATAACTTAATGGAAAAATATAAAAGGCACCCTCTCCCTCACAACACCTCATATTTAGTTGCTTGGAATTCTTGTTGTATTTATATGGGAAATTTCTCACAAAATTGTTCAGCTAAGGATTCTGCCTTAAATGGGGTCCAAGAGCTTATGTCATGCTTCATAATAGGTTGCACCTTGTTGAAAATGATCCCTTTGTCTCATCATGAATAACGAAAGTAGTTAATGTTTTGATTGGGATGGGGTTAATCCACATACACAAGGGTAGCAAAAACTAAAAGGATCGAGGGAACACTTGTAAGGAGTATGCCCACACTAGATCCAATCTAAATGCAATCAATGCACTACTTTGAGATAGCTTAGAGGACATAAATGTATATAGGAATAAGGTATGAACTAGATGCAATTTTCTAAAACATCATAGGGAAAAATGGCAAAGAAGACAAGAAAATGAGTTATGGCTTGGCGATTTCTATGCAAGGAAATCCTTCGATATTGAAAGTAGCAAATGGAGATAAAATTCCCCTTGAATAGTACAACAAGTAATGGACACACCTTAATCATGAAACTAAGTGAGAGAAATTTCTCATCCCTTGCTCGGTCACAGGTAATAGCCAAGTTTATGATCACGCATGTTGAATCTTTAAAGAATATAGAATATTACGAATTTTGAGGAGGGTGATCTGAATCTTGGTTGAAATGGACCTCTTGCTACAACTTTGTTGATAACTTCTTCTATAGGTGCTCAAATCAAATTATGTCAAAGACCCATTTGATATATTGAATAGATCTTTCAAATGATATAAGACACTTTAAATTTTATGACCTGTGGGGTGAGAAAATTATTCCACAAACTCATAGGATGCGTGGTGGCGCAGTGTTCTAGACAGGTGTAACTTCAATTGATCATATCTCTCAAACTAGGAAATGAAATCAAATTCCGTAAAAAACCCATTTGAGATAATAAAAAATAATTTCAAATGAGATATTTTTCACTCTCTAATATGATATGTGGAGACCGTGGCACTTGCATGAATTTTACTGAAAATTACTGCAAAACATTGTAACAGAAATATGTTTCAAAACCCTCAAGGAGTCGTAACCTGAAACTAGATTTATTCAGGAACGAAATAAAATACAGAAATAAACATAAAAATGTAGATTTATCAGAAATAAATCTTTATTTCATTAATATCAAAATTATTGAAATATGCTTACAGACAGAATGGACATAAACTAGCTAGGGCAATGGTATCTTATCTCTGAGAATAGATGTGGCGGCTACATCCTCTGAACCATGTTACAATGATGCTCAAGGGCATTTTTTTTGGACAATAAGAGAAAACCCTAACCTGAGGAGATGTAACACCAAGAGTTTATGGGCCACGTTAGGGTTATTTGGGCAGCCAACTACCCAGTGTTGGCGCAAGGAGTCACTCCTTGACTGCAAAAGGAGTAAACCTTACACATCATAGTTCATTTCAAATTTAAATTTTTTGAGTGGTGGGATGGCTTCTCAAAGAGTTTGAAATTATTTTTATTCTTTAAGACTTTCATGCATTTGGCAAGTTGTGGCAAGTATAAAGTGTATGGGTAAATTGGTAGTATAGGGAGCAGAGTGTAATAAAGGAAAAGAGATGGATAGTTGGTAATTACTCTAAGAAATATTCATATCCTAAATTATTCACACAACTATAATGATGGCTCTTTACACAAACTCTGTTTTAGGTAAAGTAAACAATATTTAGAAAGTAGAGTTCATGCACAAAGTATTTCATAAATCTTTCATGAAATCTTCACTAACATGTTCTACACAACATTTATATGATTTGCAGGAAACTAAACAACAAATAATTTACTATTATATCCTCTAACAGTTTCTTACTCACGTCTTAATGGCTGCTGCAACTCATAAATTAGAAGAATTAACAATGAAGGAAACACACCATACATTAGATATTCCTTGAATCACAAAATCCTCCATTGTGAAATGAAAAAAGGAGTTTTATTTATTATATTAAGTCTTTAGGTAGACCAACATCCAACCCTGAAATGGTATTTACAAAGGGTATATATAGAAAGAGAGGCACCAACTCCATCTCTCCTAAAAATAAAGAAACAAGAAACATTATTCCTAACATTACATACGTGGCATAGGACATTAAATCTATATCCCATCAAAATATAACTGAAAGGACATATGTAGATGAAAGAAGAAAAGAGAATTTGGGTTGAACTATTGAGTATGCTGACATGTTGCCCCTTTTTCCATTGATTTGTCTCCTCATGTCTTTGGTTCTTAAATAACCATGTGTCTTCATTAAAAAGAACCGTCAACAACCTCATAACCACTTATCACCATAATTTTTTATATCCATTCCATTATGATTCCTTATCCTTCCTAAACTGGCTCATAAATTTTGCTGACAGTTGTCAAAAATCATTTAAAACAGGCACTACCAGAAATTCCGGTAAAAACCTGTAACTATGCAAAAACTATAATGCTACCTGAATTTTTGGTACCGATCTATTTATTTTTCAAAAATGCACATCAAACACTTGAAAAATTTGTGCATACTTATACATTTCAAAAATTTGAGTTGTTGTTCAAAATTTCACTTGATAAGCAAAAAGGCGTTTTATTAGGAAACCCTTTCACCTTTGTTCCATATGGGCTATAGCTTCAACAAGATTGTCCAAGTCTGATTTGTTGTCAACAATTGATCTTGATCTTATGGCCTTGGTGGCTGCTTCTTTGATGGTGGTCTTTTTCTCCTTTGAATCCTTTTGAATTTTTCTTCTTTTTGAGGATTCTGTTTGCTGGTCTAAAGGGTTTTTGTTTTTATCTTTTTTCTTGGACTCATTTGTCTTTATTCCTTCAGATTTTCCTTCCACATCAATGACCATTGTCAACAAACTTGGATTATGCAGAGCCTTATATTTGAGCCTGACCTTGTTGCTATCTATGGAGTGTCTTTTTCTGGTACCAACAACAGGTTTGGTCTCCTCTTTCTTTCTCTTGCTACTGATCTCATACCCTGCATCTTTTAGGAGCTCTTCATCAGACTTAGTGGGTTGATACTCTTTCTGCATTTTCTGTTAAATGTCTGCTTCCAGAATTTCCGGTAGCACCTATGCTTTATATTTTTCTACAGTTGCAGACCTTCCTCTTCGAGCTCTGTTATAAACATTAAGAAAAGTAGAAATGTGAGGCACCATTCTCTTGGGTTTAGGTTTATAGCTTGATGAGCTCTCTCCTTTCTCCAACTTTCTCTCAACCTTGGCTGAAGGAGTATTTTATTTTCTGCCTTTAGTCTTATGGATATTATCCTTCTTAGCCTTTCTCTTTGTTCTTTTTTCAGGCTAAGGGTGTTTTTGTGAAGCTGGAGACAGTTGAGCTAGAGGTGTAGGTGCAGGTTGGCCTGCCCTGTAAAACAAAAAATGGTCCCATGTTTGATTTATTTTCCTTATTTCTTCATCAAATGAGAGCTTGATGATACAAGTTGTATTCTAAAGCAATTGTGTGTGTCTAAACCCCGGCTGACATATTTTTCGAGCTCTTCAGCAAAAAGAATGGCAAATTTAGGGTCTTCATACCTGCAACATGAAACATAAATCTTATATGATAAAGAAAAACCATGGTATACGTCCTCTCACAGGTGAGGTAAATTTTGATGAGCTTAACAGCTTCATCCCATTCATTTTTGAGGTAACTGCTAGGAATTCCTTTGGCCTAGTTGGGATCTCTATGTCCATCTTTAAGGAAACTATTGAGGTCTCCTCCAATGATGACTTGGCCTTTAAACCACTTTTCTCCTTCCTGTGGAAGGTTGAATGCCTCAACAATTAAATCTGTTGATACCTGCAATCTAAGACTATAAGTGGCTTCTTCCTGTCCATTAAAAGAATGTGTAAACTCCTGAGCTACACCTAAGTGAGAGCTTCCCATTCTTGAACACATAGTATACCACCCTACTTGAACAAAAAACCTTCTCACATTCTAATTTTTATCCACTAGGTCATCTCCTTGTGGTTCAATTCATTTTAGTTTTCCTCCTCTTTTAGTCATCTTCAATAATTAATAAGCCTGTCTTTTGAAATTTGATAAGTGGCAAGTCTAGAAGAGGTCACCTAATAGTTTTTGATATGTCTTCTATGAGATATTTCCTGAAATATGAGACTCTCTTCTCAACCTAATCACTATGAAACCTTGTTTTCTAACAACTAAACTCAAAACTGATAGTCTTCCTTCCTTCTTGGTGGTTTAAAAAAACTACATTGGTTCACCGCCCCACGCAAGATATTTTCATTATGGTAAGTATCCTGGATCATAGCATGCACCATGTGATAGTCATTATGATCTTCATTTGGTTGTGTAGCTTCAGATGGCATGCTATAGGTGGTTGGAGACGATTGTATATGTAACTGGCAGTCACATCCACTGAATCTTTATTACTGGCCTCAATTTCTGGCAGCTTCTATGTGTGATCAACCAAACGGTCATCGCATTAAGACTGCAGATCCACGATCTATTCCAACAAAAATCACGTACTTTAACATGAGGATAAATTGACTCAATTGACAGACAGAAAGGAAAAACGATTGGTTGTGTTAGCTACGGATTGACAACTAGATGCTACATTTATAACTATGACTCAATCTTAACATTACTGACCATAAACCTTTCCTATCACGTGACTTAAATCATGATAAAGGATTTAAAATGTATTTTAAAACAACGAGTGGCTTGACACATAGCGGATGCATTTTTATTTTATTTTTTAAAAACAAGGGAAGTTACTGGAATTTCTGGTAGCGTCATATTAAAGAAAAACAGACCCAAACATAATTAAAACAGACTGTCTGAAAAGGTTTAAAATAGGCGCTACTAGAAATTTCGGTAGCGTTCAAAATTTTCTTTTAGAAACTTACAAATTCTATCCTAAAAAACAAAAAAAATAAAATAAAATCATGACTTAGCATTGAACTGTGCTAATATTGGCTCCACAAGGGATAGAGCTCTCCCTGCGAGGTTCTAAGAATCTTTTGTAGTTTCAGTGCCTTTTCATTTGGCTATGGAGTCTTATCATGAAACACGCCGGTATTTACAGTAAACTTAGGCCACCAACAACCTTAGTAAAAGAATTTATTGAGAAAGAACCCATTGAATGGGCCTCCAAACAGTTTTGTCCCATCAATATGTTGTAACTCGAAAGTATTGTTCTGCAAAATATTGGAGATTCTGAAAGGACCAAGCCATAAAGCATCAAATTTGTAATGCTCACATGGGTCTTGATGTTATGCATCCCATTTCAACACCAGATATCCAATCCGAAAATTTTATTTTTTAGTTCCTCTATAAAAAAATTGCTTTACAACTTGTTGATATCTTCTCACCAAATCATATTGTTGTTCTCGCTTTTGCTACACTTCTATGATCTGAAAAATTCTCCTGGTCATGTCATTTGGCTCATCTTCATGATCTTACATAAATTCAGCTACTGGAATGGCTAATTGGACTTGAAAAATAGCATCAGTTCCATAAACCATTTGGAAAGGTAATGTACTAATAGAATTTTTTTATTGTCACCATGTCATCCCATAAAGAAAATTTCAGTTAAGAGTCCCAGACTTACTTGTTCTACTCCAATAGTTTCTTGATGATTCTTACCAGATTTTTTTTTGATGATTAAGCTAAACCATTCCCTTGTGGATAGTAAGTTGTAGAGTGAGTGAGTTGAGTACCATAATCTTCACAGAAATTTACCAATGGTGTAGCTTTAAAAGCAGTTGCATTATCTCCTACTAACCTTGATGGACATCCAAATTTGGTTATGATTCCCTCTAGAAAATTAATGATAACTTTAAGAGTAGCATTCCTGGTAGGTATTGCTTTGATCCATTTGGTGAAGTAATTAGTTGCAACAAGAATCCAACGATGTTGTCCACTTGATGGTGGATGAATTTCTCCAATGAAATATATGTCTCATTGATAAAAAGGTGCAGAAACAACTATGCCCTTGAGAGGCAAAGACTTCAAATGTTTATTACCAATGAAATTCTAACATTTTTCACATGCTCTCACCTCGCCACATACATTAGAAAATAAGCTAGGCCAAAAATACCCATATCTTAATATTTTGTATGCAGTAGTTCTCTAATAGTGATGACCTCCACACACACTACTATGCATATCAAACACAACTTTCTTGAACTCATCTAGGTCAATGCATATCAACAAACTCCTGTAGGATATTTCCAATATAAATAGTTATCTTTAATGTAGAATTTAATATTTTTCAGCTTCAAATATCTCACTCTGCCTTTATCAAAATTTGAAGGAGGTTTAAAATGTTGCAGAAAATAAATGACATCTTTATACTAGATGCACTCAGCAAGATTTACATAATTGCCATGTTTTCTATAGGTTCTAAAATTTTCCCTTATAGATTGTCATCCATGAAATTTAAGCCCAAAGATTTACAATTTTCTTCATCTAGTATTTCGGCTAATCCTTGACCTTTGATTTGTTTAGTAGGCTTTATCTCTAAATCAAACTCAAGAACTTTAGTCACCCACTTAATTCTCTTTCCATCAATATCAAGCTGAACTAATATCCATCTAACAACAGATGAATGTACATAGGAAATAATTTGATCAAGGAGAATATAAACTCTAAAAGATTTCAGAGCTTTCACCAATGCATAAGCATGGTTTTCCACCATTCATACTTCAATTATGCATCTCTAAGAGATCTACTGAAAAATGCTATGGGAGCTTCCTCATTTTATGAATCTTTTTGTAACAAAACAACAATAATATAATCCTGAGAGGAAAATGAGAAGATCAAAAAAGGCTTTGAATATTCAGGGCTTACAAACTAAGGTGCTTCAACGATAGCCTTTTTTATCAGCTCAAATGAATTTCTGATTTCAAATGTCCACTTGAATTCTTTGTCCTTCTTCAACATGCAAGTAATATGTTTCACCACATCAACAAAATTGGGAATGAACCTTCTTAAAAAATTGATCTTACCAAGGAAAGAGTGAACCTCTTTCTTGGATCTTGGAAGTGTTAAGTCCTGAATTGCAATCACTCTTTTAGGATCAATTTTCACTCCATATTTAGAAACTATATGACCCAAAACCTTACCTTATTTAAGAGAAAAATGATAGTTCTTTAGATTTAATGATATACCATATTTCTTGCATTTGACAAATACTTGTCTCATGTGTTGAAGGTGTTCTTGATATGAAACTGAAAAAACAGTAATATCATCCAAATAGATGACCAAGAATTTATTCTTTTCTCTAATGAATGAAAATTCCATAGCACACTGAAAAGTAGCTCAGGAATTCATAAGCCCAAATGGCATATTTGCATACATGAATTTTCCCCAAGGATTAGTGAATGTTGAATTCTCTCAGTCTTCAGGCCAAACATAAAATTGATTATACCCAGAGAACCTGTCTAACATCGAAATTTTGTCTGGCCCCGTTACCTTTTGAAGAATATGATCCATCTTTGGCAATGGATAATTATCTTTCTTGGAGCATTTGTTAAGATTCTTGACATCTACACATAGTCTAACTTCACCACTCTTCTTTCTTACTAGAACTAGATTAGCAACCCAATCTAAGTATCTCAATGGAATGATGATTTTAACATCCAAAAATTTTTTCACTTCCTTCTCCATCACTAGTAACAATAATGGATTGATTTGTCTTAATTTATGTCGGAATGGCTTAGTACCATCTTTCAATGGTATTCTATGCTCAATTATAGTTGTATCATATCCCTTAACATCCTCATATTTCCAAGAAAAAACATCAACAAATTCACAGAACAACATGTGGTATTCAGTCTTTCTTTCTTCTGATAAAGCTTTTGACAACTTAACATACCTTGGTTATGTTTCTGTTTCTGTGCCCAAATTGAAATCTTCCAATTATGCTTTTGTTTCAGCTAATTGTGGTTTGATTGAAACAACATTTTGATCGAAGAGCTTCTCAAGTGGGATTTATCCCTTGGGAATATGATTGGTAGGCAGTTGAATGATAGGCTGATCAACAATCTGTTTTTTCATATTTTTGGTATCTTGAAAATCAACATCATTCTTCATGAGATCTTCATCCTGATCAATGTTTAAGACAACAAATTCTTCAACATCTTCAATGAATCTTCTAATCTCTTTATCATCCTCAAAAAATTTCCAATGTTTGAAATTTTCAGGAATGTTAGGTATGAACCTAACATCCACTTCGTATTTTAGCTTTATAGGTATTGGAATATTGAATCAGCTTGCTAAAGCAGAAAGTGAATCAACCAAAATATTACTTTCCCTTGGAACAAAAGAAATGTTAAAGGCCAGGAATGAGTCTTCTATAATGATCTATACTGCATTCCGATAATCTCTGAGACTGGGATGCTTAGTTTGATAAACATTTTGATTTTTTGAATAATAAGTTCAACATCTCCAAAAACAGAAATTTCTGAAATATTCATGTCTTTTGTTGTTTTTAAACCAGTCAACAGAGCTTCATATTCATCCACATTGTTAGTTGCTTCAAATTCAAATTTTAAAGAAAAAGTGGAGCTTCCTTTCAAAGGGGAAATGAGAACTATTCTTACACCAGCTCCTTCTTTATAACATGAGCCATCAAAATACATTTTCCAAGGCTCAGAACCCACATGAATGACTTGTTTTTCAATAGGCTTAAAAATTTGAAATTTTTTTGCAAGCATGGCAGAATTATCCATATACAAAGTTCTTGAACCTACGTCATTTGTCCTTGCATAAACTGGATGATTAGTGGGGTCTTTACTATCACTAATGATATATAACATGTGAGCTTCTCTATAAATTCTTATTTGTTCTCCTCCAAAAACAGGGATAGTAGCATTAGTGAAATCCATTTGAAATGTTTCTCCCAACCTTCTAATCCTTGGCCTAGAAAGTAACATGCCAGATATAGGAGGAATGTCAGCTACAACAACATCCATAACCATCCCTCTCATAGGTAATTGAAAGAGGCTTACTACAAGGTCTTTGATTACACCAAGCCATTGAACTTTCCAGGAATCAAATGAGTAGAGATCTTGGTACTATCTAGTTACTTCAAGACCTATTTCATCCATGACTACCTTGAGCATTAAACTATGTGAGGCTCCAGAGTCCATTAGGCAATTATGCAAGATCGTATCATGAATATTCATAGATAGATATAAGGGAGGAGTAGATTCATCTCTATCTTCTACCAATGGACCTAAAATAACAATGGGCATGTCACCTTGAAGGTTAACAAGAACAGAGTGTACTTCGGTAGGTAGAGGCTGAAGAGCTTTCATAAACTTTTTTTTGAAATTATCATTTTTCATGAGTTCTACAAGCGAAACATTAATTTTGATATTTTGTATCTCATTATCAAAATTAAAAACAGGGGGAAGTTTGTGAGAAATTTTAAACCTCAAGTGAAGGATGGTTAACTGCTACCAAAATTTCCAATCTGCTTGGTTAAGCCACTTTCTTTTCTGCTAGAATTTTAACTCCATCCTTATTCTTCTTTGGTTGTGCAACAGGCTTTGAATTATGATAAATCTTCTTTGATCTGAGATTATATCTAATTTCATGATCAACTGCAATCATATAATGATTAGAACTCTCTTCATTATTCTAAGTATATGACATGAAATATTCATACACTGCTTGTGTAAGATGGATCAACCATTCTTTATCTCTTAGACAATTGATATCAGCTCCTTTCTCCAACCCTTTAGCTTCCTATTCATCTTCAAAAATAGCATTATGTAAAGGGGGCTGCACTTTTTCATCATCAACATCTCTTCTTTCTCACTGCAAAATTTAAGGAACATTAGGTCTTCTAAACTATTGCCCATTAGGTTGATCAAATGAAACATTTCTAGTAGTAGTTGGTATTGCTTCCATCTTGAGCTTGGAAATCTCAGTGATCAATGACTTGACCATCTTAGTTAGCTCATCTAACTTAGGATCTATGTCAGAAGTTCCAGAATATGAAAATTCATATTTTTTCTATCTTTTTTCTCTGTCCATCCCTCCTCTGAGCCTATCAACTACTAACACATTATATTCTACCTCCAGTGCATTGTCTTGCATTTCTGTTAGTGTTGTAGATCTTCTTTCTCTCAATAATAAAAATTAATTAGGATCAAAGCCACCAACTTAAGTGATTTTGGCTGAAGCTTCAGTAGGTATTTTGATGTACATCCTATTGAATCTCTTAGAAAAATCAAAAACTGATTCTCCTTCTTTTATTTTTATTGCACCAAATTCAGTGATATAATATAGAAAATATTTCTTATCACCCCATTTCCTTAAAAATGTAGCATCTATGGTTTCAATTCCAGTGATGCTACCAGTTTTCAAATATCTGAACCATTTCCTAACATCACCTTCAAGGCTCTGCACGAAAACTCTCATCCAGACATCTTCATGTTCAAAATTCAGATTGTTAGCATAGGCATACAAATTAGCAAGGTGTTCTTTAGTTGTTACCTCTCCCTCACTACTAAACTTAGGCATGTATTTGAGATAATCTCCTACGAGTAATGCATTCATAGGTTGAGGTAAAACTAGAGGAGCATACCTTACAACAACAATTGCATCCATCCAGTTAGGGGGTGGGTTTGGACCTGCCATGGTATAATTTTTTGGGATTTGTGGAACAAAAATTGGTGGATTGTGAACAACAAATGATTTAGCACCAACTTTTAATGTAAATACCATTTGTTGGCTAGAAAACAAGGGAGGTACAAAATTTTCTACAAAATTAGGTGATAAAGTTTGAATGACTTCTTTAGGGAAAGCCTTTGGGAAGACAGTAGTAGAGGTAGAAAAATTTCTTTTACTCTGTTTCTTGATCAAATTTTTAGGTTCAGGGACTGAGATTCTCAAAGTGGAATATGGGTTAGCCCTGGTTCTAGCCCTTCTAGGAACCAAAACTTCAACAATGGAGTCACCAAGTGTAAAGCGGTCTAAAAAAGACAACTGGAACTATACACCTCAGAACCAAACTTATAACTTTTTCATTCACCCAGGGATAAACTTCAATTCACCTCCCCAGAAATGGCACCAAATATGTTAGCGCAAGGAGTCACTCCTTGAATTCAAAAGGAGTAAGCCTTACACATCATAGTTCATTTCAAATTTAAAGGTTTTGAGTTGTGGGATGGCTTCTCGAAGAGTTTGAAATTATTTTTATTCTTTAAGACTTTCATGCATTTGGCAAGTTGTGGCAAGTCTAAATTGTATGGGTAAATTGGTAGTATAGTGAGCATAATGTAACAAAGGAAAGGAGATGGATAGTTGGTACATACTCTAAGAAATAGTCATATCCTAAATCAGTCACACAGCTATAATTATGGCTCTTTACACAATATTCAGAAAGTAAAGTTCATGCATAAATTATTTTATAAATCTTTCATGAAATCTTCACTAACATGTTCTACACAACATTTATATGGTTTGCAGGAAACTAAACATCAAATAATTTACTACTAGATCCTTTAACAGTTTCTTACTCACACCTTAATAGTTGCTGCAACTCATAAATTAGAAGAAGTAAATAATGAAGGAAACACACCATACATTAGATAGTCCTTGAGTCACCAAATCCTCTAGCATGAAGTGCAAAAACAAGTTTTCTTTATTATATTAAGTCTTCGGGTAGACCAATATCCAAGCTTGAAATGGTATTTACAAATGGTATATATAAAAAGAGAGGCAGTAACTCCATCTCTCATAAAAGGAAGGAAACACTATTCCTAACATTACATAGGTGTCATAGGACATTAAAGCTATATCCCATCGAAATATAACTAAAATTACATATGTAGATGAAAGAAGAGAAGAGAATTTGAGCTGAACCGCTGAGTATGTTGACATGTTGCCCCCTTTTTTGTTGATTTGTCTCCTCATGTATTTGTTTCCTAAACAACCATGTGTCTTCACTAAATATGGCCTTCAAAAACCTCATAGCCACTCATCACCATCACTTTTTATATCCATTTCGTTATGAATCCTTATCCTTCCTGAACTGGCTCGGAAATTTTTCTGGCAGTTTTCAAACATCATTTAAAACAGGCACTACCAGAAATTCCGGTAAAAACCTATAACTGCGCAAAAACTGCAATGTTACCGGAATTTTTGGTAGTGATCTGTTTCTTTTTCAAAAATGCACAACAAACACTTGAAAAATCTGTGTAGACTTATACATTTTGAAATTTGAGCTGTTGTTCAAAATTGCACTTAATAAGAAAGAAGGTGTTTTATTAGGAAACATTTTTACCTTTTTTCCATATGGGTTGCAACTTCGGCAAGCTTGTCTAAGTCTGATTTGCAGTCAATAGTTGATCTTGATCTTGTGGTCCTGCTAGCTGCTTCTTTGACAATGGTCTTTTTCTCCTTTGAATCCTTTTGAATTTTTCTTCTTTTTGAGGATTTTGTTTGCTGGTCTAAATGGGTTTTGTTTTTTTCTTTCTTCTTGGACTCATTAGTCTATATTCCTTCAGATTTTCTTCCTACATCAATGACCTCTGTCAACAAACTTGGATTATGCAGATCCTTAGATTTGAGTCTCAACTTGTTGTTGTCTCTAGTGTGTCTTTTTTTGGTACCAATAACAGGTTTGATCTCCTCTTTCTTTCTCTTTCTATTGATTTCATACCCTGCATCTTTTAGGAGCTCTTCATCAAAGTTAGTGGGCTGATACTCTTTCTGCATTTTCTGTTAAATGTATGCTTCCATAATTTCCAGTAGCACCTATGCTTTAGATTTTTCTGCAGTTGCAGACCTTCCTCTTCGAGGTCTAGTATAAACATTAGGAAAAGGAGAAATGGGAGGCACCATTTTCATGGATTTAGGTTTATTGATTGATGAGCTCTCTCCTTTCTTCAACTTCCTCTCAACCTTGGCTGAAGGAGTCTTTTCTTTTATTCCTTTAGTCTTATGGATATTCTCCTTCTTAGCATTTCTCTTTGTTCTTTTTGCAGGCTGAGGGTGTTGTTGTGAAGCTGGAGATAGTTGAGCTAGAGGTGTAGGTGCAAGTTGGCTTGCCCTGTAAAAAAAAAAATGGTCCCATGATTGATTTCTTTTCCATAGTTCTTCCTAAACTAACATTTTAATGAGATCTTAATGATACAAGTTGTATTTTGAAGCAGTTGTGTGTGTTTGAATCCTAGCTGAAATATTTGTCACACTCTTTAGCAGAAAGAATGGAAAATTGAGGGTCTTCATATCTGCAACATGAAACATAAATCTCATATGATAAAGAAAAACCACATTATACCTCCTCTCACAAATGAGGTAAATTTTATGAGCTTAACATCTTCAACCCATTCATTTTTGAGGTAACTGCTAGGAATTCCTTTGGCCTAGTTGTGATCTCTATTTCCATATTTAGGGAAACTGTTGAGGTCTCCTCCAGTGATGAATTGGCCTTCAAACCACTTTTCTCCTTCCTATGGAAGGTTGAATGCCTCAACAATTGAATCTATTGATACCTGCAATCTAAGACCATAAATGGTTTCTTCATTTCCATTTAAATAATGATAAAACTCCTGTGTTACTCCTAAGTGAGAGATTCCTAGTCTCGAACACAGAGGATACTAGCTTGCATGAAAAAACAACTTTCTCACATTCGAATTTGCATCCACTAGGTCAGCGCCTTATGGTTCAATTCGTTTTAGCTTTCCTCCTCTTTCAGTCATCTTCATTAATTAATAAGATTTTCTACTTAAATATGATAGGTGGCAAGGTTAGAAGACCTCACTTAACATGTGTTTCTGTGTCTTCTATGGGATCATGTATGAATTCTCATTTTCCAATAGCTAAACTCAAAAATGATAGTCTTCCTTCCTTCTCGGTGGTTTAAAACAGCTACATTGGTTCATCCTCCCATGCAAGATATTTTCATTATGGTAAGTATCCTGGACCATAGCATGCACCATGTCATAGTCATTATGATATTCAGTTGGCTTTGTAGCTTCAAATGGCATGCTACAGGTGGCTGGAGATGAGTGGATCTGTAACTGGAAGTCACCTCCACTGAATCTTTATTACTAACCTAAATTTCTGGCAGCGCCTAATCGTGATCATAAAAACGATCATCGCATTAAGACTGCGGATCCACGATCTATTCCAACAAAAATCATGTACTTTAACATGATGATAAACTAACTCAGCTCACAGAAAGGATTGAACAACGGTTGGCTCTGTTAAATGCAGATTGGCACCTAGATGCTACACGTATAACTATGACTCAAACTTAACATTACTGACCACAAACATTTCCTATCATGCGACTTAAATCGTGATAAAATATTTAAAATGAATTTTAAAACAAGAAAACATGGCTTGACACAAAGCAGATGCACTTTTCTTTTATTTTTTAAAAATAGGGGAAGTTACCAGAATTTTTGGTAGCATTGGATTAAAGAAAAACAGACACAAACAGAATTAAAACAGACTACCTGAAAAGGGTTAAAACAGGTGCTACTAGAAATTTCGCTAGTGTTCAAATAATTTTTCTTTTTTAATTTAAAAATTCTATCCTAAAAAACAAAAAAATTAAAATAGACTCATGACTTAGCATAGAATTGTGCTAACACCCGGGGTCATAACTTGGTCATATTATCTATTTTTGGCACATATTATACTTCGTTGGAAATATCTCTCCGAGGACTACACCGTTTAGGGCCTTAAAATGGCTTTGGATGTTCATGATCCAAAAAAACTGCTAAAAATAGTAAATAAGAAAATTAATGAAACTCATTAGTGGAATAGGCGGGTGGCCACCAATATCCACCTATATCATTCCTGCCCCCTTAGGAATCAATGGTCCCCATTGCATGCAGAGCCTCCACGGTGTAGGGAATTTTTTGTTGAACCTGGTCCCTGGTGAACCACTTTCCCTCGTGAAGGATTTTTCCTACTTTGAATTGGGCGTAGCTTGCGATGGGATCCAGAGAGGTGCTCCTTCTGCAAATGTAACCAAAATTTGTTTCCCACCTGGAACTTGTGTGGTACTCGATGTTGATCCTGGCGCTGCTTCTACTTAGCATTAGATTTGTCCAAGATGTCGTGGACTTACTGGTGGACATCAAAGAGTACATGTGTGGATTCTATATGTGTGGTATCATAAGGTATGGCAACATCAGATAGAGGTGCACCTAGGGTCAAATCAATGGAGTGCTTGACCTGAAAATGTAGAGGAACCTCTATGGGTGAGAAGAAAATGTCCTTGTATTCCTCCACAACTTTGTCTATTTGATGTTGCTGTGCATAGGAGCCATGTTTGGATATTGTGGCCATAATATTCTTCTTTTTCTGTGGGTGAATTGTAATGAAAAATAATTTCCTGGTTTGAGAAATAATCTTACTGTGTTGTTGTGCAGTAATCAAAGAGATGGAAGGAGGTGGTACCACCTCTGGTATCCTATACAACTTATTTCCCAAGGTAATAATAACATAACGAGGCCTAGACTCATGCACAGCATGTTGCTTCCACAAGTATGGTTGGAGAACGAGGCCTAGACTCATGAACAGCATGTTTCTTCCACAAGTATGGTTGGCCCAATAATACATCATACATATCAAGAGGAGCCACAACACACAATACCTCATCCGTGAAGGGCTTGTTGAACGAAAGGCGACACTGCTGGTTGATGCAGCATTAGGGAAATTTTGAGGTTTAAAATGGGCCTCCTAAGAAAAATGTACAACAAAAATAAAGTTTATAAGAACCAATAGGATTCAAGATGATGATGTCAACCATGGGGGATGATTCACTATTTTTTAAGTAAAAAGGTAATAATATTAAAAAATAATAAAATAATAAAACTACTTTTTCAACTAGTATTTTAAACTTATCTCCCAATTTCTTTACTCAAATTTTGAGTGGGATTACTCGTTGTATGCAAAATTTAATTCTCCATCCAAGGAGTACCCATGTTGCATACTTTTGGTTGCCCCTGCTACACGAAAAATGAGAAATACATGAAAGAACGCGATTGCAATCACATTTTTCATGTATTTCTCATTTTTCGTGTACCAACGTACATCGAAAGTATGCAACATGGGTACTCCTTGGATGAGGAATTAAATTTTGCATCCAACGAGTACTCCCACTCAAAATTTGAGTAAAAACTTTGGGAGATAAGTTGAAAATATGAGTTGAAAAAATAGTTTTTTTCTTTTTTCCTCTAAATTTTGATGATGTAATCAAATCTTATTTTATTATTTCTACTATTATTTTATAATTTCTTTAGGAGGCCCATTTTAAACCTCAAAATTCCCCTAATGAGATCTTTTCCTTAATTAATCCACCCGATCGTATACGACTGCGGGTGTGTTGTGGTCGGTAGGCCGAGCTGCTTCACTACCTCTGTTGAAATGAGGTTATTTGGCTTCTGCTATCGACAAGGAATTGTAGTGGAGAACCCTTCACCCATATCTGCGAATGGAAGAGATGCTCCCCCTCCTCTAGATCTTTGAGATTCTCCCTCTAGAGCTTGGTGGTGGCAACCATGGAATTGGGATCTGCATCAATAATCTACTTCTCTTTGTCTAGTTCTGACTCAGAATCAGAACATGCATCTCATTCAGATGCCCTTTGTTCGACCACTAGCGACTATTTGGTCTGACACTCACTTGTGTTGTAACTGGAGTTGTTATGAAATTCACACCACTTCCCAGTGTCCTTCTTTGGCTTTGTGGTGTTCTTCTGAATCACCTCGCTTTGGATTTGCCCTTTATTCTATGGTTCGGGGTGCCTTTCCCTGGCTTCGGATTCGCGGATCCAAAGTATCGCCTCTTCTACTTAGATTGATGTTTGATCTTGGAGGCATATCGATATGCCGCACCAAGCGAGCTAATTTCAAGGAAATCAATTTCCTCCTTAATGTATCTGTGAAAACAACTGCGATACTTGAGCACCAATTGTTTCTCTTAATCTTTAATACCCAACTTTGTGCATAGGGTATGGAACAAATTTGTCAGCTCATGCACGTCTTGATCCCTTTGATGTCGCAACATGGTTTATTGGATGTACTTGTCCTCATAGCTCCCCACGGGGTAATATTATTCCTTGATTCCATATCGGAACAAATTCCAAGTGTGTGCGGCCGAGAACAGAGAAGAATCCCTCTCGTCCTTTTGCTCACAATACGTTTCCCACAAGTCTTTGACATGGGAGGCAGCTTTGAGGAGTGCAAAAGTAATTTTTTCTCTGTCAGAGAAATCATGAATCGAAAAGTACCCTTCCAGCAAATTCAACCATCTATCTACGGCATCTGCATCTATCTGGCCTTAAAATACAGGAATGTCTAAGTTGACGTGTACCTTTAAAGGAGTGGTGCCTCTAGAGTGGCTACTGGATGTAGATGCACTACCGGTGGGCAGTCGTTGAAGGATTTGGGAAAATTTATCCATCATCGCGTTCCTTTGTTTCTCTAGGGCTTCCTCGATCAATATTTTGATAGGATCTCCTGCTCTCTCGTCTTTCTTTTCTTCTTCCATGGGAGGTCATCGGGGTTTTAAGGCTTATATTGCAAAGGTTCAACCAAATCTAGCCTTAACTCCTTATACCCCAACCTCGTTGGGGACATACAAAGAAAGATTGAGAAAGAGCAGACCACTCTGATACCACTAATCCGGATCTTGGTTGAAATGGACCTCTTGTTTCAACTTTGCTAATAACTTCTGCTATAGGTGATGAAACAAAATTCCATCAAAGGTCAATTTGAGATATTGAATAGATATTTCCAATGATATAAGAAAATTGAAATTTGATGACCTGTGGAGTGATAAAATGATTCCACAAACTTCAGAGGACACGGGGCAGCATAGTGTTCCAGACATGTGTAACTTTAATTGCTCATATCTCTCAAACCAGGAAACGAAATCAAATTCCGTAAAAACCCAATCTTAGATAATAAAAAATAATATCAAATGACATATTTTTCACTCTCTAATATGATGTGTGGTGATCGTAGCACTTGCATGAATTTTACTGAAAATTACTACAAAATATTGAAACTGAAATATGTTTCAAAACCCTCATGGAGTCGTAACCTGAATCTGGATTTATACAAGAATGAAACAAAATAAATAAATAAACATAAACACAGGTATGTAGCAGAAATAAAACTTCATTTCATTAATATCAAAATGACTGAAATGTGCTTATAGACAAAATGGACATAAACTAACGAGGGCGATGGTAGCTTATCTCTGAGAAGCGATGTGGCAGCTACATTCTTTGAACTGTGTTACAATGAGGCTCAAGGGCCTTTTTATTATTGAACAATAAGAGAAAACCATCAACAACCAAAACCCTAACCCAAGGAAATGTGACACCAAAAGTTTACGGGCCTCGTTGGGGTTAGTTGGGCAGCCAACTACCCAGGGTCGTAACTTGGTCATATTATCTCCGTTTGGCACATATGATACCTCGTTGAAAATATCTCTCCAAGGAATACGTCATTTAAGGCCTTAAAATGCCTCTAGAAGTTCAGGACCCAAGAAACTGCTAAAAATAGTAAATAAGAAAACTGTTGAAACTAACTAGTGGAATAGGCGAGTGGCCACCAATATCCACCTAGATTAGAGAGGCACCATTGCATTTCCATCTTATTCATTGCTTAGTGAAATGGTTTCTTTTTTTTTTACACAGCAAAAATCTAGGCAAATCAACCCTAAGGGTTCTACCCAATCGTTTAAGAGATTTGACGTCGTGACCTACCAATTGAACCAACCTTGAGGGTTTTACTTAGCGAAATAGTTATTGGAACTCCCTTAAACTTATCTCCTCCTTCTTCAGGCCACACATAAATAAAATTTAATATATTTAAATTAAATACATTGATTTAATTACCATATAATATTTATAATTTATATTAGTTCAATAAAAAATATTAAAATTAATTTTTTATTTAATTATTAAAAACTAACTTTAAACTTTAAATAATATTAATTGTATTATATCACTAAATTTAAATTATTTAAAATAACTTATTCTCTATTTTAATTCTCATCCCATCTCAATTATAGGCTGCATCTCTTTTTGAGCAAATGATTATCAAGAAAACGCCCAATCATAAATTTGCGCGTTAATTTTTTATATAAAAATTGCATTAACTAATATTCCATTACATGTAGAATGTTTAATTATATTTTAATATAGTGTAATTTAATTTATATATATATATATATATATATATTCACTTATTTATAAGATAATTATTTTTTTATTTTTCAAATATATAATATAGTTTTTATTGAAATCTGTTAAAATAGTTAATTAACTTTTCCATGAAGAGTTAGAGAATCAGTTAAGTGAGTGATGGTCAAGTCGAGTTTGGTAAGTGTGTAAATGTCAAGTTATTCGTTAGTCGAAAAAAGTAAATACTCTTCACTCGGTTCATTGTATTCAAAGAGTGAAATTGAAGTTCATGTGATTAATAAAAACGCTACAGCTTGTGTGTGTTATTGTATGAAATATTTGTGTAATTTGTGTCTTTACTCTTCTTCTTTTCAACAAATTGAAATGAAAGCAAAGTTACAAAAAACTTAAAAAAAAAACGAATCAGAGATCATCCATGTGTGAGAAAAGAACTTTTTTTTCTCACTTATTTAAGCTATAACGCATCTAGCAATTATACTTGGTGCGTTATAACGTTGGTGAGCTCAACAGAAATCCGTGTTACAAGCTCAAAACTTATCCCGATTTGCTTTTACGCAGGGAGTTTTGGTTTCTGAATGCTTTAATGGATTAACGCGGGACGATGGTTTAAGAGTAGCATTAACACGCTGCTGTATTACATTACGAGCGCGTTAGTGACTTAAATGTCAACAAAGAAAGAACATTCGTATTAAAAATTTTAAAAGGTTTGAATATTATATACTAATGATTTAAAAGGGGTTTCATATTTCTTTTAAAATATTCCAAAGGAGTTTTTGAATAATATTCGAAAGGATTATTTTTAAAGGGTTTGATTTCTTTAAATGTTCTTCATAAAGCACGTGAAGGAGATTTTAAAGAGAGCGTTTTTCAAAACGGATTTTGAAAATACTTAAAAGGTTTTAAAAAGTGGAAATATTATAATAAGATTTTTAAAAATGGAGTATATTATATAATTTTATTTTATATATAAAGAATTTTTTTATAAAAGATTTGTTTTTATATAAAATAAAAAATTTGGGTTTTCATATAAAGTTATATGTTGAGTATTTCAAAGCATATACAAAAGAAGAAATTTAGGGTTTTATAAGGGAATCAAATTTTTTGGACGAAAGATGGTAACAAGTAGTTTCCAGTCACAGCTTATTTTTTTCACAGGGAAAGATTAGGATGTGTGGGTTATTAAAATGGAGACCAAGTTAAAAGCGCATGATGTTTGGAATCATGTCAAGTTTGGGTTTGCAGGACCTCAGAATAACACAGAAAAATGATCTCTCAGTGATGCAGAGAGGGAACAATGGAAGAAATACAAAATAAAGAATGCACAAGCGTTGCTTCTTATCCAGTAGAGAGTGGACCAAGAAGTGTTCAAAAATATAATGATCACGTCTTCACCAAGGAAAGCAGAGAAACTTTGGCGATAAGCTATCAAGGTATGGTCAAAGTAAATATTGTTAAATTGCAGAATATTAAGAGATATTTTGAATGTCTACAGATAAAGGAGACAAAGGACATCGATTATTTCATGAATCATGTCATGTTTATAGTAAATTAGTTAAAAAATTATTGTGAAAAAATTAAAAATCGAACAGTGATTGGGAAGTTCCTTAGATCTTTGTCTACCAAGTTTGATGTTGTGGTAGAAGCCATAGAAGAAGCCAACGATTTGGAAAAACTGACAATTGATGAGTTGATGGGATCACTTCTATCGCTTGAGGAAAGAATAGAAAAATAAAGATTCCACTTTAGAAACTGCTTTCAAAAGTCAAGTTTCTATTTCAAGAGGTCAAGGCAAAGGTCGATCGAGAGGCAGAGGAGGAGGCGGAAGATATGGTGGTCAGAGAGATGACCAAGAAGAGCATGAACATGACAGTGGAAGTAGCAACAGCAGAAGCTTCAACAATAATCAAAGATTTAACAAATCAAAGGTGAGATGTTATTATTGCAATAAATTTGGTCGTTATGCTCATCATTGCAGGACGAAGATAGCTGTATAAGGAAACCAGAGATCTAATTTTAGTACAGAGAATACTAACTCCATGTTCCTAGCATGCAACAACGTACATGAACTGTTTGATAAGGTGTGGCTGTTAGACAGTGGTTGCAATAACCACATTACAAGAAATAAGAATTTGGCTGCAAATTTGGATCAATCTGTGAAGACAGAGGTAAAGTTGGGGACTGACAAGACTATGGATGTAGATGGCAAAGGAGTTGTCAACATTGTGACCAAGCAGGGGGAGCTAAAGACAATCTCAGAGGTGTATTATGTTCATGGTCTCAAACATAATTTGATAAGTGTTGTTCAATTGATGCAGAAAGGATACATATTTATCTTTCAGGGGAAAGAGTGTTTTATTTATGACAAACCCCCAAGTAAGCAGTTGATAGCAAAGGTACGAATGATGAGGAATAAACTCTTTCCTCTAATTATGAATCACAATGATCAGGTCAAATATTTTACAGTTGCATGTTCGAATTATTATTGGTTATGGTACTTTCGGTTTGGACACTTAAACTTTTGTGGTTTAAGATTGTTGCAGTAGAAACAGATGGTCAGAGGATTACCTCCCATCAAAGAACCTGCTATTACTTGTGAGTGTTTCATCTTGGGAAATAAACACTATGAAATTTTTCCGAAGGGAGTTTCATACAAAGAAAAGAAATCACTTGATTTGATGCATACAGACTTGTGTGGACCTATGAGGACACAGTCGATTGGTGGAAGTTGTTACTTCTTCGCTTTTATTGATGACTATAGCAGAAAGACTTGGGTTTACTTCTTGAAGTAGAAGTCTAAAACTTTTGAAAAGTGAAAAGAGTTCAAAGCCTTAGTAGAGAACCAAAGTGATCGACAAATCAAGGTATTGAGATCAGATCGTGGTGGAGAATATGATTCGAAAGCATTGCATGAGCACTGCAAACAACATGGAATCAAAAGACATTTTACAACTAGATATACACCGCAACATAATGGTGTAGCAGAGAGAAAGAACAGAACTATTATGAACATGACAAGGAGCATGTTGAAAGCAAGAGACTTATCTAATGAGTATTGGGCATAAGCAGTTGTGTGTGTTGTTTATGCGATAAACATATCTCCTACAGAGAGTGTGATGAATAGAGTTCCAGAAGAAGCATGGTCAGGTATTTCATGCAACATATCTCATTTTAGAGTTTTTGGATGTGTAGCCTATGCGTATGTTCCTAAGCATATAAGAGGAAAATTGGATGATCAAAGTGAAAAATTCACATTTATTGGTTATAGTGAGCATTCGAAAGCTTACAAATTGTATATCCCTATCACCAAGAGGACAATAATTAGCAGAGATGTTGTGTTCAAAGAACAAGAGTCATAAAATGGGGTTGTAGTCAAAGCAGTCGATGTACAAGCACCAATGATGGAAAATGATGATGTAGCAGAAAAGGAGCAGCAATAATCAAAAGAGAAAACACAAAACAAAGTCACACTAGCAAGGACTCCAAGATTTTCAGAGCAACATGGATCTTCAAGAATATCAATAGATTAGAATTCTCCAAGCAATCAATCAGGTGATGAATCAAGTAATGGTAAGAGAAATATGAGAAATTTGAAAGATACTTATGATGATTTAGATGTTAGTTCAAATTTTGCATTGTTGTCATTTCAACCTTATTCATTTGAAGAAGCAATCAGAGCTGAAAATTGGGTGCAAGCCATGGATGAAGAGATTGATTCTATTGAAAAGAATGATACATGGGATTTGGTAAATTTACCAAAGGATAAAACCTCATTGGTGTGAAGTGGGTGTACAAGACAAAGTTGAATGAGAAAGGTTAAATTGACATATTTAAAGTAAGACTTGCAGCAAAGGATTTTCGCAGCAACCAAGAATAGACTTTAGAGAAACGTTTGCTCCAGTGGCTAGATTTGATATTGTAAGAGCAGTTCTAGTCACAGCAGCTCAGAACAAATGGAAAGTATATAAAACGGATATGAAATTAGCCTTCTTGAATGGAATTCTAGAAGAAAAAATTTATGTGTAGCGGCCTCCAGGTTATCAAGTTGAAGGTAAAGAAGATAAATTTTACAGGTTGAAGAAAGCGCTCCATGGTCTGAAGCAAGCACCTAGACCATGGTATAGCAGAATCGACAGTTACATGATTAAGAATGGATTTTGTAGAAGAAGCATTGAGCCTACCTTATGCATAAAGGTAAATGAGCATGGACATATTTTTATTGTTTGCTTACATGTTGATGACATGATTTTTATAGGTAATCTTGAGTTAGATGAATTTAAAGCAGCAATGATGAAAGAATTTAAAATGACGGATCTTGGTCTCATGAAATATTTTCTTGGCATAGAAGTTGAGCAATCTGAAAAAGGAATTTTTATTTGGTAAAATAAATATGCTAGAGATTTGCTGAAAAGATTCAGGATGGATAATTTCAAACCTATATCTACACCAGTTGCAACAGGTACAAATTTAAGGATGATGGAGGATCAAAAGTCAATCCAACTCTATTCAAAAGATTGGTTGGCAGCCTCATGTATCTCACAGCTACAAGACCAGATATTGTGCAAGGAGTGAGTTTGATTTCCATATTTATGGAGACTCTAAAAGACACACATTGGGGTGCAAGAAAAATAATTTTGAGATACATAGCAAGAACTAGAGATTATGGCATAATGTATGCAAATATAGAAAAGAAAGATTTGATTCGATTTACAGATAGTGATTTTGCAGGAAGTTTGGATGATAGGAAGAGCACTTTCGGTTATGTGTTCCATCTTGGTTCAGGTGTGATAGCATGGGCATTTAAGAAGTAGCCCATTGTGACACTATCATCAGTAGAAGCAGAATATGTAGCAGCAACTTCAGCAACATGTCAAGTAGTATGGTTAAGAAGAGTATTATATAGACTCAAGCAGAAACAACAAGGATCAACAGCAATATATTGTGACAACACCTTGACGATTGCACTATCCAAGAATAGTGTGTTTCATCAAAAGAACAAACATATTGATATTAGATATCACTTTATTAGAGAACTTGTGAGCAATGGAGAAGTTCACTTGAAACCTTGTAAATCTAGTGATCAATTGGATGATATATTTACAAAGCCATTAACAAAACATGTGTTTGAGTTTCACAAAATAAACTTGGGCATTGTAAGCCTAGCTGAGACATAGACCAACATGCATGTTTGAGTTGTCATGAGTTATGTTTTAGTTTAGTGGTCATAATAAAGTGGGAGTGTTAAAATATTTAATTAACTCATGCATGAAAAGTTAGACAATCAGTTAAGTAAGCGTTCAATTGTGTGATAATGAATTTGGTAAGTGAGTTAGAAAGTCACTTAAGTGAGTGATGGTCAAGTCGAGTTTGGTAAGTGTGCATGTCAAGCTAGTCGTTAGTCGAAAAGGATAAATACCCTTCACAAGGTTCATTGTATTCAAAAAGTGAAATTGAAATTATTTTCATTAATAGAAGAGCCACAGCTCCTGTGTGTTATTGTGTAATTTTTGCCTTTACTCTTCTACTTTTCCAACAAAATTTTAATACTAATTTTTAAATTAATAATTAAAAAATTTACCTCAATTTAATTATAAAAATTTAATAATTGTAATTTTCAAAAACTTAATTAAATTATAACATTAAATAAATAAATTATTTAATAGAATTTGAAAAATAATTTTATTAGTTAAACTAATTTAAATTAAATAACCTTTTCTTTTATAAATCTAATTTTAATTAAAATCAAAATTTGAAAATAATATTTATTTACACTTTAATATAATACTTGTATTCCTCCTAATAATATGTTCATTAAAAAATGATATTGAACTCGGTGTGCATCGTAAAATTTTGAATGGCCTGGGCGAGTCGGTGCCAGGTGCGTACACAGGCAGGGTAAATAAAGAGAGATTGATGCATGAATCGCTGAAAGTCGAAAGAGGCAAGGTGACGATTTCCGGGTTGACGTATCTCATTGTTATTTATTCTCACTATATTTAAACTTTTCTATATATTATTTTCCATCCCACGAGTTATCTGTATCGATGGTGACGATTACGGTGTTCACGTATTTTTCATCAAAGGAGTTATATGTTTCAATGGTGACAATTACTGTAATGGCATATTGATCATATATCTTAGTTTTGATAGTGAATGTGGTATCTAAGTATATAAAGAAAATACGGAGCCCCAAATATCCCGAGATAAGTGTTTTGTTCTGTGTTCTTTCCCTACGGATAGTGACTTTGAAGTTAATGTTCACCAACACTCCGTGTTATTTCCACATGGGTGGTGACTTTGAAGTTACATGTGGTTATTTTCATTTGGATTGTTCACTTCATGTATCCGATTTATATCAAACTCAATTATTGAATTTGCTATTCAACCGTTATTCATCGCTTGCATGTGCCAATCAAGCTATTTTTATGTTACTAGCATCTCTCACACAAGTAAGTTATTACACTATTGTCAAAATGAAAGTGATGGAAAGCATTTTGATTTAGTTTTTCACTTCAGCTTGAAAATTAATGTTTGAAATTCATTGCTTGCATGTGCCTCTCAAGATATTTTAAGCTATTTTTATGTTATTAGCATATCTCTTACATAAATAAGTTACTACACTATTGGCAAAATGAAAGTGATTGAAAGCATTTTGATTTAGTTTTTTATTTAAGCTTGAAAATTAATATTTGAAATTTAATTGTATATAAAAATGTTAAATATTGAAATATGTATTTCATATTTTATGATACATTTTATATTATCTAGATTTTTAAAAAATTAATAAAAAATAATTAAATTGTAACTTTATTTTAAACTATTGTTTATTATAAAAAAAATTAATATATGAATTAAACATGTATACATTTTAGAATAAAAAACATGTAACAATATTATTAAGCATAAAGATTAATTGTCACTTTACTATGAATATTTTAAATTCTCAATATAATATGTGTTGATATGATATTTTTCGTTAGTTAATTAATTTGAGATAAATTAATTAAAAGAGCATAACTAAATTCTAGATAAATATTACCATTTGATTGTGAATACTAGTAGCATTATTTTTGCATATTCCATATAGATTAATTCTCTACCATCTAGCTAATAATTATTGATATTTATGGAATGCCTATTCTGAAATAGACACCCCTATCAAGCTAAATATTCTAATAAGATGGTAAAATATTTTGAAATAGACACGCCTATCAAGCTAAATATTCTAATAAGATGGCAAAAAAAAGAAAGGATAGATTGTTGGACAAAAGTAAGAGAATAATTTATCTAGGAAGTATTTTTTTAAAGATAAGAGTTCATGGAAAAAGTATGTTAATCCTAAGATTTTAGGATAGTGAAAAAGGAAAATTTAATCTTAAACTATGGAATTGAGAAAAGGATAAATGAAAGTGAAAATTATGGATTTCAAACCAATTGAATTTTAGTTATGGGGTAAAAAGAAACTCTTCGATGAGAATCTAGTCTCTCCTATTATTTTATGTGGTTGTGGGTATGAAGAATGAAAACGAAAAACTAAAAATAATTTATAATTTATAATTTGAAAATTTAGGCTAGTACACCCTATTCTATATTCATCATAGAAATGATATTTTTTTCTAATAAGAGGGAAACTATGATTAGGTACCTAATAAATAAGTACAAGATAAGAAACATGGAAATAATTGGCATAACTTAATATTGAAAAAGTCACTTTGTAAAATAATAATAGTATTAAAAATAGCATCACATCTAAAATTAAGGAGAAATTGTGGTGTAATAAAAAATTAGAAGAATATAAAGAAATTTAGAATATTATAAGAAGGAATCGATCTTACCTTAGAAGATCAAAATAATCTCTTAGTCACTAATATAAAGAATAAAATCAACATTGTTGTAATACAATTATATCTATTTTCTTTGCTGCACTTATTATCTTATAACTTGAATTTCTACCAATTTTCTTTTTACTTTATTTCTTGTATGTGTAGTATGCATAAAGAAAGGCATTCTACCATGCAAAATCTCATACAGAGTGATATAAACATATAACTATGTCATTATTTCCTATGCCTATAAAACAACCATAATTATATAGTTTATTAGAGTTTATTATAGCATAATTTCAATTAAACATTTAAATTAATTCTTACCTAATTTATAGATTCTAACTAGATGCAAATTTGAGATGTTCCTTCTACAGTAAACCATGTTACACATTTTGTCTCAACACGTGTTAGGGCTTTGACTCCACATAGAAACAAGTTACCTTAAAACCAATGACATGTCCACTACCAAAGCCCTCACTTTTATGTGCATGTTTTTCATTTCACACATAGAAACTTCTAAATTCCCTAAATATATTTGGTCAAATCATTGGGAATAATGCAAAGATCACTTTGTAAAATAATAATAGTATTAAAAATAACATCACGTCTAAAATTAAAGAGAAATTGTGGTGTAATAAAAATTTAGAGGATAAAAGAAATTTAAAATACTATAAAGAGAAATTGATCTTAATTTCAAAGATCAAAAAAAGTTCTCGGTCACTAATATAAGAATAAAATCAACATTGTTGTAATACACTTATAACTATTTTTTTTACTGCACTTATTATCTTATAACCTGAATTTCTAAAAAAAAAAAAATATTTTATTTCTTGTACCTATAATATGCATAAAAAAATACATTTTATAAGTATGATTCTCGGAGAGCTATGCGGGAGCCTTCGATGTTGAAACAACGGTTGTGAAGAGGCGAGTGAGAGTCTGTGGGCGCGCCTCTACATAGCTCTGCATATGAGTTGATGAAATGCCAGAATGAAGTCCCATCTACGACCACGTGGTTGATTTTGACACCAATCACCATTCCATCTCTGAGTTTTGTGACCTGAATGACAAGCGTAGACTTGCACAGCTCAGGATGGAAGGTTTGAGAGCAAGCGGTATGGGATTGAATAGCCGAGATAAACAATCCTCTGTACCTACTGGACTATTTCATTTAACTCTAAGTAAGTTATATGGGGACACGATGACATTCTCGGATTAGACTAAGATTGGAATTATATCCATTTTGCTCATGTTGGTGATATGGATTCTTAAGGAATCATATAAGATTTATATTAGCGATTATGCCAGAGTTAGGAGGTGAGACCCCTATTCAGGAATCGACCACGGAGGTGGGGTCTCCATCGGAATGGAATGTTTCTTTATGGAAGTAGCTATGGATCATATGGATCGACTCTTTCATTATATCCAATCCATGTAGAGATTTCGGTTTCAGGTTGTTTGATAAATGATGGAATTGCCCGGGTTGTCTATGTTTTTGTTTCTGTTAGCTATAGGTTTTCTGGTGTCCATGGCTTTCGGTTATTGTTATCGATCGATGCTCGGAAATTGGCGAAGAATGCCGGAAAATCATATGTTTGGCTCATAGTGGATGGTCCATTTATCATGATGTATTAACGTCGAAGGGTGGCGGGCCTCTTTGAGGACTGTGACGATTCCTGTTTTCCATAAATATTAATTCGTCGTGGGGTGGTGGTGGGAAACCATGACGGTGGATGAGCTATATGAGGTTGGAGGTGGATCTGGGTGGAGATTGCCTTATATGGATTGATACGAAGGCGGCTGGTGTCAAATAAATGCTCAGATTGGAAAGCGTAATGGTAACGTCTTTCCACTTTTGTCCTGAAACGGTATTTATGATAGGTCTGTCCCCCCATCTGGTGGTTACTCTCTCCAGATCTAATATCTGATGTCTGTATTAATTCCTTATCTCTGACGCTTCCGACACTTGATCTATCCTGCTGAATACAAATCGGAGTGGGTTTTTTTCATCAGAACATACTCTGAGCACACTTATTATATTCTCTTCACAGATGGATTACCTAGCCTCGGACACATCCAGGCAGGAAGCCTTTATTGATGACACGCAGAAGGCTGACTTGGATGGTCAAAAGGAATCTGCGGAATGTGGACAAAAGGAGTTTGAGGATGATGTTGTCCTCATCAAATTTTTTTTTCCGCTCCTCCGGGCTTTACCCAACAATGGGCGGGTGGAAAATCTAAATCTATTCCTTTATCGGTGCGGGCTGCTAGAAGGCGACACAGAAGTAAGAATATTGCTATCTACAAACCTTCCATGGAGATAAAATAAGTGATTGTGGACAAAGACGACCTATGGCGTTGTGTTGTAAGTCTGCAAAAAAATGCTCTTATCGGCCGGTGGTTATTTGCAAAAGACCAGGAGATTAATATGGCGGAGTGGGCGAAGTCAGCATGGGGCCCAATTGTTGGTTATACCCTGAAAGTAAGTCTCCTGATGAACAATTGGATTAGTATACATTTCCTCGATGAAAAGGACGTCGCTCTGGTTATCAATAAGGCTTGGGTTAAGGGTAAAGCTTTTTTGCAGCTGCTCCCTTGGTACTTGGGATTTAATCCCATTCTGGAGGTGCCCATGAATTGGACTCTGTGGCTGAAGTTGCCCGGGCTCCCACTGGAGTTCTGAACATTCAAGGCCTTTCGGGCAATTGGAGATTCTATAGGTAGTACTCGTTACATAGACCCTGCAATTTTGGGTACGAGTGAACAGTGTATTGCCTGGATTTTGGTTGAGGTGTGTTTCACGGGGGGTTTGGCTACGGAGGTCGACCTGATATGGGG
Organism: Pinus albicaulis; assembly: GCA_034641835.2. Taxonomy (NCBI): domain Eukaryota; kingdom Viridiplantae; phylum Streptophyta; class Pinopsida; order Pinales; family Pinaceae; genus Pinus; species Pinus albicaulis. The sequence continues at coordinate 698,174,332 of CM076578.1, forward strand.
GAATAGAAAATATAGGCAGAGGATCGATTATTGGGGGATCCCCTTTTGGTGCATGTTGTGTCACCAAACCGGCCACCTCAAAAGCAGCTGCCCAATTAGATTCCACGGCTCCCGTCATCATGATGTTGCCATGGATAGGATTGCAGCCCCAGAGATTCCCTGTGGTGTTGATGGCGAGGTGAATTCAAGTAACTCGTACCCTGATAACTCTTATGGTGATAACAATGTATCTGTTGATATTCCCATTCCTTTATCTGGTATTTCTCCACATGGGCCCCTATCGGCCAATCGTTCCCCTGATAAATCTATAATGCCCCCCCCCCCCCCTAAAGCTTATGAGAAGGTCACGGGACAGAGTCTTCCTGTATTAAATGAGCTTGACTCCCATGTCGCCCCAGGCCAGATGAATGAGTCACCACAACACATGAAATATCTCTCTTCTCTGACCAATTCTTTGTCTATTCCTTCCATTCCGATTGGGGCCACTCATACAAGAACCGAGGCCTCGGATGTAGTTACCGATAGACTGAATGTGCCCGGGGAGTTGAGGCCATCCCACCTCGTTAATTTTCCTTCATGTACTAAGTCTGATATGGTCCAATCTGATCGTATTTAGTCTTCACTTAAGATTCCATCCCCCTCCATGCCTCCTCTTGAACCGGTCTCCCCCTTTTCCTCACCTACTCCCCCACACGGAAACACTGATGTCAATGGTGAAACTCCTCGCAATTCTATTGGTAGCGACATTGATTAACTCTTTTCCAATCCTGAGATTGACCTGGCTGCCCTTACAGTGTTTGATAGGATGCCTACCACCTCTAAGTCCATTCCTATAAATTCGGAGGCCTCATCATCTCGGGATGCTAGCAAGCTACATAATACGGGTTATAGCTCTTCACGTGGTAGGGGGAGGTTTAAGACTTGTTCTTTATTCCAAAATTAGTTTTTAAACCTCATTGATGTCCCAATATCTTCTGCCGACGAATTCAGGGCCCTTAGAGCAGCAAGCCCTCACGAGGGTTCCAAATGAATTACATCTTGTCTCTGAATATCAGGGGTATGGGCGACCCCTCTAAATTGCTGCGCCTTAAGGAACTTATTATGGAATCTAGGCCGAGGATAATTTTATTGCAGGAGACTTTATGTAACAGGGAAAGGACCATAAGTGTTGTTTTGACTATTTGTAAGGGCTAGATGGTGTTTGGGATTGATGCTATACGTCATGACGGAGGACTGATTACATGTTGGAACCCACATTTTGCAGTGTTTAGTGCCTACAGATTTATTGTTGGAATTTTCCTATCAGGACGTATGAAGGAGGTTAATGTAGATATAAATATTATTAACCTATATGCGTCGTGTCATCAACGAGCTACTTTTTGGGAAAATATCAAGAAATTTGGTATTTTTGGTTTACCGAATTTGGTTGTAATTGGGGATTTTAACGCAACTTTATTCTCTAATGAATCTTGGGGCGAGAGGGCGAGATTAGACCTGCTTGCTAGTTTCATTGGATCGATTCTGGATGGGGCTTCCCTTTGGGACATTAGGCCACATCCTATCAAGCCTACATGGAACAATCACATAACTGGACTGATTTTATTGCAAAGCATCTAGATAGAGCCATGGTACACACTGATCTCTTCCCTATATTGGGACACATCTCATCCGGCTATCTGGTATCCGACTTATCGGATCATAGACCCATCTATCTATCCTAGAAGGGGGCTCAAAAAAGACATGTTGTACCATTTAAATTCAATCGTACATGGCTCACGGATTCTGAGTATGATCGCCTTATCAGAGAAAATTGGGCGATGGGATCTGACCAGTTGGACTCGGGTGGATGGGCATCCTTTTCTTCCAAGTTTCAGAGGTTTAAAATTATCACAAAGAAATGGGAAATATAGAAGAAGTTGAAATTGAGGGCTGAGATGGAGGATATAATTAGCAGATTGATGGCTTTACATTCTTATTTCGCACAATGTGCTCCTGTAGAGGATACTTTCTTTCAGATGGAGAATCTCCAACGCAGAAGACTGGAGATATTAAAGATGGAAGAGCTCACTTGGAAGCTTAAAAGCAGAATCACCTGGCTCAAGGAAGGCGACATGAATACAAAGTTTTTTCACAAGACTGCAAATGCTCGGAGAAATGCAAACACAATTTGGCACATTAAGAAGGAAGATGGAGAAATCGTGAACAAGGAGGAGGAAATTAGGAATGCTGCATTTAATCATTTTTCAAATTTCTATAAAAAATACCCTAACATCAATGTTGTATGTCAGGAATGGGTATTACAACACATCCCAAGATGCTTTAATGAGGAGGCCTGTCTGAAATTAAACTCTGAGATCACAAAGGAGGAATTTTGCTCCACGCTAAAAGATTTTTCTCACGATAAATGTCCTGGCCCTGATGGTTGGCCGTCTGAGTTTTATATCCACTTCTTTGATATCATGGGAGACGAAATCACAAATGTCATGGAACAAGGAAGGTTGCTCGGGCATATCCCCTCCAATATGAATGCCACTTTCATTGCTTTAATTAGCAAAAAAAACTAAGCCTGAGACTTTCGGTGACTATAGACCCATCGCTTTATGCAATTTGATCTACAAGATTTCATCAAAGATCATTGCCAACAGATTGAAAGATTTTCTATCTAAACATATTGAGAAGGAACAATATGGGTTTCTAAAAGGGAGGTCTATACATGACGCAGTTGCCATTGCACAGGAGGTTTTACATTCGATGCATGCTGATAAAAAGGAAGGTATCATCATGAAGATTGATCTGCTAAAGGCATATGATAGAGAAGATTGGTCTTATATCAGACTTTTACTATTGAAGATCGGTATTCCTTTGGGTGCTATTCGATGGATTATGAGCTGCATCACGACGGTCAGATATGTTGTAATGGTCAATGGGAAGCCATCTCCTTTTTTCGGTGCTGAGAGAGGCCTTAGACAGGGTTGCACGCTTTCTCCACTGATTTTCATTCTAATGATGAATGGCTTCAGTTTCCTTATGCATATGGCGACACGGGCTGGGTACTTCGCCGATTTCTCTTTTTCAAGGGCTGTGAGTATTTCTCATTCCAACTTTGTTGATGATTTATTAATTTTTGGGGCCTTATTGAGAAAATACTGGTTCTATTTACATTATCTATTGTCTCGTTTTGCTGATGCGACCGGTCTCTGTATGAACAAAGAAAAATATTTTATAATCTTTGCCTCGGGAGATATAGATGAAATCACTTTCATTGCCTACTTTTTTGGTATTGGTAAGATCCGTGCGAATGAAGGGTTCTCCTATCTTGGGTTTAGAATCAAACCCAATGCATATAAAAACAGGTATTGGCTGTGGATTATTGAGAAATTCAAAAAGAATATATCAAAATGGACTCACAGATATCTATCATTAGGGGGGTGGTACATCTTAATTCAATCAGTATTATCTCAACTGATAGTATACTGGGGGCACTTGTATTATCTTCCAGAGGGAATTATAGGCCGGATTACATCCATAATCTCTCACTTCCTGTGGGGGGGGGGGGGACAGAATCTTCCAAGAAGTACCATTTGTGCAAACTGGAGGTTCTCTACAGCCCTAAGAAACTTGGAGGCTGGGGCATTCTTAATCCCAGGGCTTTTAATAAAGCATTACTCACAAAATATTTATGGAGGGCTCTCACTGGGGGCGGAATATGGCTGAAGATTATTGCTGTTAAATACCTTCCACAGGAGGCCATTAGACTTTTATACTGCAGGAAGTTGAGGTTTCATCGGGCAAAGTCTGCGATATGGATCAGTTTAATAAAAGTACATATCACGATTTTTGAAGGTCTGGCGTGGAGATTTGGCTGTGGCCAAAATATTTTAATAAGTGGGGAAAAGATCTTTGGTTTGAATGAAATCCTGTTTATGAGCAACCGCCTGTTACGTTTTTTAAACAACAGAGGGATTTTTGATCTTGCATAGTTGATTGATCATTGGGTGCACTATGCCCCGATTTTTAAATCGACGGAATAGCTCCAATTGTCGATCCAGGTGGCTGGGGAATGGCTGAAATTCCGGGAAGGACTACAAAGGGCCAGTTTAACTTTTTCTATGCAGGGGGATATATTGACTTGGGCTGGAACTATGACAGATGGTGCTCTGATAGTAAAACAGGTATATTTAAACCTAACATTGCTACATAATATCATGCACATGTCTTTGGGATTTGAATGTTTTTGGAAGCGGAAGGTGCCTACCAAAATCTTGCTATTCGGGTGGCTCGTATGGAGGGAGCGAATTTTAACTTGGGACAATCTCATTGGAGAGGGTTCCACGGACCAAGCAGATGCATCTTTTGTCGAGTTGCTGAATAAACTATAAACCATATATTTTTCTCCTACCCATGGACTTGCCATCTATGGCGTCTTTTCAGTAAGCCTATATTGGGTCCGGATTGGTCTCCTACAAATTTTATTGATGTCGCCCAGCGATGGGATCAGCTCAACACCCAATTCCAATCCCTTCCTTTCTTCTTCATTTGGGAGGTGTGGCTGTGCAGGAATCGACACACTTTTGAAAATGTGTCGATTGATCTAAACTGCATATATGGTGCTATCATGACTTGTATTTGGGATAGGTTGCCTCAATCCCCTCCCATACCAGATGCTTCAAAGCGCATTAGGCCTCACCCCATATCCATTCCGGCTATTTTCTTTGATGGTGCATGCAGGGAAGGGATTATGGGATGTGGTGCATGGCTGAAATTGTCAGTGGAGGATAGGATTGATATCTACTGGAATGGGGGACGTGGCACCAAAAATCTCGCTGAACTCATGGCTATCTAGTGTGGACTTTATGTCGCTGTAAACCAGGAAATGAAGGACGTCTCAATATATGGGGATTCCAGATTGATTATAGATACTTTAAATGGGAAGGCAAGCTCTTCTATATCTGAACACAGATGGTTTAGAGGGGCAAGACTCCTATGGGAATGCTTAAACCGTCTGCCCATCTCTCATATATACAGGGAAAATAATACAAGAGTGGATGGCCTTTCCAAGAAGGGTCTGAGCATGGTATTCAGTATCCTCCATGTTACTATGTACAGGCACAACAAGAAAATGTGGACAAGTGATATTCCCATTCCATGAATCTTATTAGTAATGTGCTTTTTGAAAATCTCTTTTTGCTACTCAATTTTGGTCTAACGGTTTTCAAATAACACCATCAAGTTAGCCTGGCCATAAAATCAAGCGAGCGTACCTATCAAGTGAGCCTACCATAATTTACATACGAGACTGCTATCAAGGCGAACTGATAACAAGCGAGCCTGATGACGAACCTGCATTCCTTGATACTTCTATCTTGTTACAAGACCACTTAAAGTATATGATGTTGTATAATTGTCATATCCTCCTATCGGGTTGCGCTGAGATATTTTCTGTTAAGGGTCCGATCTATATGCATGTCTTCGTCTATTAATTTTCCATTGCCACTATCATTATCAACAAGAATGGGCTTTGTCTATTTGATGGGGAACTGTTCTCTATTTCAAATGTATTTGACATGCTATGCCTTTTTATATAGATCTAATTTTGGACATTCTGCTCCATAGGATTCAGTCATATGAGGTTCCTTCAAAACCTCTACAATCTGATCCTTTGTTCTGCTAGAATGTGATGTAATGATGATGTATTGTTTATATTTTTCAATATAATACAACAGTTTTTTTTCTCTGAAAAAAAAAATACATTTTATAATACAAACTCTCATGCAAAATAGTAACTATGATATTATTTCTTATTATATAGAAAATCATAATTATATAGTTTATTATAACATAATTTCAATTAAACATTTAAATTAATACTTACCTAATTTATAGATTCTATCTGGATGTAAATATGATATATTCCTAAATCTGATATATTCCATTTGCCATAAACCATGTTACCCATTTTCTGTCAACCCATGTGCTGAGGCTTTGACTCCAAATAGAAACAAGATACGCTAAAACCAATTACATGTCCACTACCAACGCGCTCACTTTTTTTTTATGTGCATGGTTTTCATTTCACCAATATAGAACCTCCTAAATTCACTTAATGTACATAAGTTCATGTGATACCAAAGCCCAAACTAAACTTGGCGTGCATCATAAAAAAAATTCAATGGCCTTCGTGAGTCGGTGCCAACTCCATACTTCAGTGTTATCGGGAAGAAGATCCACCCATGCTGGGTAAACAGACAGATTCATGCGTGAATCGTTTAAAGTCTGCGGTAGGTGGTCAAAAGAGGCAAAGTCATTCAATGGATTGATCTGTATTTCGAATTTTATTGATGAACGTCAACTCTGACGGCCAATAGGGTCAGAATTTAAGACGAAATGTTTAATGGGGAGTATTAATATTATTAAATTAGTTTATGAGATATTATTGTTTATGAAATTTGTTTATGAGATAAAAAATTTCTTTCTATTCCATTATTTAATTATTAAATTTATAAAGACATACATAATTCTCTAATTTTAAACTGTAACTTCTAAAAAAAATACATACTCTTAACAGTTAAATCTTCTCAAAATAATTTCAAATATTTCTTTTTTAACTCAAAAAAATCCTACCCTACTTTCATGCCTTTATAATTTTCAACCATTTATGCGTGAGGAATATTTGCAAATTTGATGTTAATACGTCTACGACTCTGATCCCTCTCACACATACAATTCATTGCTCATTATTCGATCCCCTACAATCTTACCAAGTGAATAACCAACTCTATTTAATCCCACAAATATTTTTTCTACATATTCGGCTTCATCCCACGAGGTTACCGTTTACCGTCTTGACATATCGTATTGTAATTTATTCTCACAATATATTAAAACTTTGTGTATATTTTTTTCCGTCCATGAGTTATCTGTTTCGATGGTGACGATTGCTGCATTGACTCACTTTTAAGCCAGGGAGTTAAATGGTGACATTTACTGTAATGACATATTGTTCTATCTCACTTTCGATAATTAACAGAGTACCTAAATGTATAAAGAAAATACAGAGCTTTAACTATCCCGGGAAAACTGTTTATGATATCGAAACTTGTTTTACATCGTTTCTATGTATTCTTCTTTATCCATGCAGTCCCTCTCAACTCTACCGTGCACATTTGTGTGCTTGTTCATGGATCATTTCCTACATCCTATTGTTAACGAAGAATCCATTTTATTTTCACATGGATCTTGACTTTGGATATACAGCTGGGTATTTTGTTAGTGTTCTTTTCACATGGATCATGTGTTTGAATATACAAGTGGGTATTTTTATTTGGATGTTTGAATCTATCTATCAAACTGACACCAAATTCAATTAATGATTTTGCGATGGGTTTATTGGATGAAAAATTCTGCAATAAAAAATATACCATCGACATAAACTTAAGGCCTACACGCCTACACACTTACATTATATTCAACCGTTCTTCCTATTTGTGCCTCTCAAACTATATGTTACTGGCATCATCTTGCTTTACAGGTACATGTTGTAGGATCCAAACATGAACGTGTAGCTAGCAGGAACATTATTTACAATATAATTTAATTTTCAGTTAAAATTGAAAAAATGTTGTTGGAATTTAATTGATATTTTTTACTTTAACATTTTGAATAGATATTTTATTTATTATTAGGATAAATTATGTATATAGAAAAGTAGTATATCTATATAAATTAACATAACCACATTTACCAATATAGTTAATATATTCTAATAGGCATGTACAACCACATTAGTAAATGTGGTTGGTATAAGTCTATAGGCTCATATCAACCACAGTAATAACTATTAAGTGCATATTATTAAAGACTAACTATTTCTAATTATTAATAACTATATAAATAATAAAAAGCATCTTGTTGTATCTTTATATATTTATGGTTATATAAAGCAAGGGTGTCCCCTATCTCCTACCATGTTTGGTATTTACATCGATAAGCTAGAGGAGTGTCTCAAAACTGTGGGTTGCAAGGGCACCGAGCTCGCTGGTATAATCATTACTATTTTCCTTTATGTTGATGATATCATTCTTATTACAAAAAGCCATGATGACCTAGACAAGCATCTTAAGACTCTTCATGTCTACTGCTCCAAGATGGGTATGACAGTTAATACCGACAAGCTTAAACTCATGATCATTAAATCTAAAAATATCACCCATGGTAGTTTCATCTATGATAACCATTGTCTAGAGTAGGTATCTTCTTACAAATATTTCGGTATTGAATTTCCTGATTAGCTCAAATGAAATTATAGCATCGAGAAAATAATTATTCGAGGATGGAAAGCTTATTGTTAGCTCGAAAACAATTGTAAGTCGGTTGATGTTTACATTTGGAGTAAAAAAATGTTCCTCTTTCAGACTCTCGTCACCCCTGTTGTCTTATACAAATGTAAATTTTAGGGTTGCAGTATATCTAAAGAGTCATGGAGAAACATTGAGATGATTCAAATGAAATTCATAACCTATGCCTCAATATCAAGGGAAATACTCCCTAGCCTATCCTCTTGATCAATGTTGGCTTGTGCCCCATTTACACTATGACTATGTTTAGATATCTGATGTATAAGAAGAAGATTTACAATATGGAATCCAAGAGGCTCCCAAAATTTCTTGTAAGGAGTATGCCTACACTAGATCCAATCTAAATGCAATCAATGCACCGCTTTGTGATAGCTTGGAGGAGAGAAATGTATATAGGCCTAAGTTATGAACTAGATGAAATTTTCTGAAATATCAGAGGGAAAAAATGGCAGAGAAGACAAGAAAATGAGTTATGGCTTGGCGATTTCTCTGCAAGGAAATCCTTCGATATTGAAAGTAGAAAATGGAGATAGAATGCCCCTTGAATAGTACAACGTGTAATGGGAACACCTTAATCATGAAACTAAGTGAGATAAATTTCTCATCCCTTGCTCGGTCACAGGTAATAGCCAAGTTTATTATCACGCATGTTGAATCTTTAAAGAATATAGATTATTACAAATTTTGAGGAGGGTGATCCTAATCTTGGTTGAAATGGGCCTCTTGCTGCAACTTTGTTGATAACTTCTGCTACAGGTGATGAAATAAAATTACGTCAAAGACCCATTTGATTTATTGAATAGATCTTCCCAATGATATAAGACACTTGAAATTTTATGACCCGTGGGGTGAGAAAATGATTCCACAAACTCATAGGATGCGCGACGGCGTGTTCCAGACAAGTGTAACTTCAATTGCACATATCTCTCAAACCAGGAAATGAAATCAAATTCTGTAAAAAAACCATTTGAGATAATAAAAAATAATTTCAAATGAGATATTTTTCACTCTCTAATATGATATGTGGAGGCCATGGAACTTGTATGAATTTCACTGAAAATTACTGCAAAGCATTGAAACTGAAATATGTTTCAAAACCCTCAAGGAGTAGTAACCTGAATCTGGATTTATGTAGGAACGAAATAAAATACAGAAATAAACATAAACGTGTAGATTTATCAGAAATAAATCTTCATTTCATTAATATCAAAATGATTGAAATATGCTTACATACAAAATGGACATAAACTAGCTAGGGCAATGGTATCTTATCTATGAGAGTAGAAGTGGTGGATACATCCTCTGAACCATGTTACAATGATGCTCAAGGGCCTCTTTATTATTGGAAAATAAGATAAAACACTAAAAAACCAAAACCCTAACTCGAGGAGATGTAACACCAAGCGTTTATGGGCCACATTGGGGTTAGTTGGGCAGCCAACTACCCGGTGTTAGTGCAAGGAGTTACTCCTTGACTGCAAAAGGAGTAAACCTTGCATATCATAGTTCATTTCAAATTTAAATTTTTTGAGTGGTGGGATGGCTTCTCAAAGAGTTTGAGATTATTTTTATTCTTTAATACTTTCATGCATTTGGCAAGCTGTGGCAAGTATAAATTGTATGGGTAAATTGGTAGTATAGGGAGAAGAGTGTAACAAAGGAAAAGAGATCTGGATATCTGGTAATTACTCTAAGAAATATTCATATCCTAAATTAGTCACACAACTATAATGATGGCTCTTTACACAAACTCTGTTTTAGGTAAAGTAAACAATATTCAAAAAGTAGAGTTCATGCATAAAGTATTTCATAAATATTTCATGAAATCTTCACTAACATGTTCTACACAAAATTTATATGATTTGCAGGAAACTAAACAGCAGATAATTTACTATTATATCCTCTAACAGATTCTTACTCATGTCTTAATAGCTGATGCAACTCATAAATTAGAAGAATTAAACAATGAAGGAAACACACCATACATTAGATAGTCCTTGAATCACAAAATCCTCCATTGTGAAATGAAAAAAGGAGTTTTATTTATTATATTGAGTCTTTAGGTAGACCAACATCCAACCCTGAAATGGTATTTACAAATGGTATATATAGAAAGAGAGGCACCAACTCCATCTCTCCTAAAAAGAGAGAAACACTATTCCTAACATTACATAGGTTTCATAGGACATTAAAGCTATATCCCATCAAAATATAACTGAAAGGACAGATGAAGATGAAAGAAGAGAAGAGAATTTGGGTTGAACTGTTGAGTATGCTGACATGTTGCCCCTTTTTCTGTTGATTTGTCCCCTCATGTCTTTGTTTCTTAAATAACCATGTGTCTTCATTAAAAAGGACCTTCAACAACCTCATATCGACTTATCACCATCACTTTTTATATCCATTCCATTATGATTCCTTATATTTCCCGAACTAGCTCGGAAATTTTGCTGACAATTATCAAAAATCATTTAAAACAGGCGCTACCGGAAATTCTGGTAAAAACCTATAACTATTCAAAAACTGTAATTCTACTTGAATTTGTTTTAGCGATCTATTTCTTTTTAAAAAATGCACATCAAACACTTGAAAAATTTGTGCATACTTATACATTTAGAAAATTTGAGTTGTTGTTCAAAATTGCACTTGATAAGCAAAAGGCGTTTTATTAGGAAACCTTTTTACCTTTGTTCCATATGGGCTACAGTTTCAGCAAGATTGTCCAAGTCTGATTTTTTGTCAACAAATAATCTTGATCTTGTGGCCTTGGTGGCTGCTTCTTTGATTGTGGTCTTTTTCTCCTTTGAATCCTTTTGAATTTTTCTTCTTTTTGAGGATTTTCTTTGCTGGTCTGAAGGGTTTTTATTTTCATCTTTCTTCTTAGACTCATTTGTCTGTATTCCTTCATATTTTCCTTCTACATCAATGACCTCTGTCAAAAAACTTGGATTATGCAGAGCCTTATATTTGAGCCTGAACTTGTTGCTATCTCTAGTGTGTCTTTTTCTGGTACCAACAACAGGTTTGTTCTCCTCTTTCTTTCTCTTCCTATTGATTTCATACCCTGCATATTTTAGGAGCTCTTCATCAGACTCAGTGGGCTGATACTCTTTCTGAATTTTATTTTTAATGTATTCTTCCGGAATTTCCGGTAGCACCTGTGCTTTATATTTTTCTTCAGTTTCAGACCTTCCTCTTCGAGCTCTAGTATAAACATTAAGAAAAGTAGAAATGGGAGGCACCATTTTCATGGATTTTGGTTTATAGCTTAATGAGCTCTCTCCTTTCTCCAACTTCCTCTCAACCTTGGCTGAAGGAGTATTTTCTTTTCTGCCTTTAATCTTATGGACATTATCTGTCTTAGCCTTTCTCTTTGTTCTTTTTTCAGGCTGAGGGTGTTGTTGTGAAGCTGGAGAGAGTTGAGCTAGAGGTGTAGGTGCAGGTTGGCCTACCCTCTAAAACAGAAAATGGTCCCATGATTGATTTATTTTCCTTAGTTCTTCATCAACTAACACTTTAATGAGAGCTTGATGATACAAGTTGTATTCTGAAGAAATTGTGTGTGTCTAAACTTTGGCTGACACATTTTCTCTTCATCAGAAAGAATGGAAAATTGAGGGTCTTCATATCTGCAACATCAAACATAAATATTATATGATAAAGAAAAACCATGGTATACGTCCTCTCACAGGTGAGGTAAATTTTGATGAGCTTAATAGCTTCATCCCATTCATTTTTGAGGTAACCGCTGGGAATTCCTTTGGCCCTGTTGGGATATCTATGTCCATATTTAAGGAAACTGTTGAGGTCTCGTCCAATGATGAATTGGCCTTTAAACCACTTTTATCCTTCCCGTGGAAGGTTGAATGCCTCAGCATTAAATCTGTTGATACATGCAATCTAAGACTATAAGTGGCTACTTCCTGTCCATTAAAAGAATGTGCAAACTCCTGAGCTACTCCTAAGTGAGAGCTTTCCATTCTTGAACACAAAGTATACCACCCTTATTGAAAAAAAAACCTTCTCACATTCGAATTTTCATCCACTAGGTCATCTCCTTGTGGTTCAATTCATTTTAGCTTTCCTCCTCTTTTTGTCATCTTCAATAATTAATAATCCTGTCTTTTGAAATCTTGATAGGTGGAAAGTATAGAAGAGGTCACCTAACAGTTGTTTCTATGTTTTCTATTAGACATTTCCTGAAATATGAGACTCCCTTCTCAACGTGATCACAATAAAATCTTTTTTTCCAACAGCTAAACTAAAACTTGATAGTCTTCCTTCCTTCTCAGTGGTTTAAAACAACTACATTGGTTGACCCTCCTATGCAAGATATTTTCATTATGGTAAGTATCCTGGACCATAGCATGCACCATGTGATAGTCATTATGATCTTCAGTTGGCTGCGTAGCTTCAGATGGCATGCTATAGGTGGCTAGAGATGAGTGTATCTATAACTGACAGTCACATCCATTGCTCTTTATTAGTGGCCTCAATTTCCGGCAGCGTCTATGTGTGATCAACCAAAAGGTCATCGAATTATGACTGCGGATTCACGATCTATTCCAACAAAAATCATGTACTTTAACATGAGGATAATTTGACTCAGCTGACAGACAGGATGAAACAATGGCTAGTAGTTTTAGCTACGGATTGACACCTAGATGCTATATGTATAACTATGACTCAATCTTAACATTACTGACCACAAACCTTTCCTATCACGTTTCTTAAATCATGATAAAGGATTTAAAATGTATTTTAAAACAACATGTGGCTTGACACAAAGCGGATGCGTTTCTCTTTTATTTTTTAAAAATAAGGGAAGTTATCGGAAATTTTGGTAGCATCAAATTAAAGAAAAATAGACACAAACATAATTAAAACAGACTATCTGAAAAGGGTTAAAACAGGCGCTACCAGAAATTTCGATAGCGTTCAAATTTGTTTTTTTTAGAAATTTACAAATTCTATCCTAAAAAATAAAAAATAAAAAATAGAATCATGAATTAGCATAGAAATGTGCTAACATTGGCTCCACAGGGGATAGAGCTCTCCCTGCAAGGTTCTACGAATATTTTTTTAGTTTCAGTGCCTTGGCATTGGGCTATGGAGTCATATTATGAAACACACCATTATTTATAGTAAAGTTAGGCCACCAAAAACCTTAGTAAAAGAATTTCTTGAGAAAGAACCCATTGAATGGGCCTCCAAATAGTTATGTCCCGTCAATATGTTGCAACTCAAAAGTATTGTTCTGCAAAATATTGGAGATTCTGAAAGGACCAAGCCATAAAGAATCAAATTTGGAATGCTCATCTGGGTCTTGATGTTGTGCATCCCACTTCAACACCAGATCTCCAATCTGAAAATATTATTTTTTAGTTCCTCTAGAAAAAAATTTCTTTACAACTTGCTGATATTTTCTCACCAAATCATATTGTTGTTCTCGCTTTTGTTGCACTTCTATGATCTGAAAAATTCTCCTGGTCATGTCATTTCACTCAGCTTCATTATCTTACATAAATTTAGCTACCAAAATGGCTTATTAGACTTGAAAAATAGCATCAGTTCCATAAACCATTTGGTAAGGTGATGAACTAATAGACTTTTTTATTTTCACCATGTCATCCCGTAAATAAAATTTTAGTTTACAGTCCCAGACTTTCTTGTTCTGCTCCAATAGTTTGGTGATGATTCTTACCAGACTTTTGTTTGATGATTCAACTAAACCATTCCCTTGTGGATAGTAAGTTGTAGAGTGAGTGATTTGAATACCATAATATTCACATAAATTTACCAATGGTGTAGCTTTAAAAGTGGTTGCATTATCTCCTACTAACCTTGATGGACATCCAAATTTGGTTACGATTCCCTCTAGAAAATTAATGCTAAATTTATGAGTAGCATTCTTGGTAGGTATTGCTTCAATCCATTTGGTGAAGTAATTAGTTGCAACAAGAATCCAACGATGTTTTCCACTTGATGGTGGATGAATTTCTCCAATTAAATATATGCCCCATTGCTGAAAAGGTGCAGAAAAAACTATGGGCTTGAGAGGAAAAGACTTCAAATGTTTATTACCAGTGAACTTCTAACATTTTTCACATGCTCTCACCTTGGAACATACATCAGAAAATAAGCTAGGCCAAAAATACTCATCTCTTAATATTTTGTATCCAGTAGTTCTCTAATAGTGACGACCTCCACACACACTACTATGCATATCAAACATAACTTTCTTGAACTCGTTTGGGTCAATGCATCTAAACAAAAATCCTGTAGGATCTTTCCAATATAAATAGTTATCTTTGATGCAGAATTTAATAGTTTTCAGCTTCAAATATCTCACTCTTATTTTATCAAAATTTGGAGGAGGTTTAAAACGTTGCAGAAAATAAATGATATCTTTATACCAGATGCACTCAACAAGCTTTACATCTACTTCCATTCTGAAATTTTCCCTTATAGATTGTCATCCATGAAATTTAAGCCCAAATATTTACAATTTTCTTCAGCTAGTATTTTGGCTAATCCTTGACCTTTGATTAGTTTAGTAGGCTTTATCTCTAAATCAAACTCAAGAACTTTAGTCACCCACTTACTTCTCTTTCCATCAATATCTAGTTGAACTAATATATATCTAACAACGGATGAACGTACATAGGAAATAATTTATCAAGGAGAATATAAACTCTAAAAGCTTTCAGAGATTTCACTAATGCATAGGCATGCTTTTCCATCATTCATACTTCAATTATTCATCTCTAATATCTCTACTGAAAAATGCTATGGGAGCTTCCTTATTTTCTAAATCTTTTTGTAACAAAAAAACAACAATAGTATCCTAAGAGGCAAATGAGAAGATCCAAAAAGGCTTTGAATATTCAAGGCTTAGAAACTGAGGTGCTTCAACGATAGCTTTTTTTATCAACTCAAATGAATTTCTGGTTTCAAATGTCCACTTGAATTATTTTTCCTTCTTCAACATGCAAGTAATATGTTTCACCACATCAACAAAATTAGGAATGAACCTTCTTAAAAAATGGATCTTACTAAGGAAAAATTGAACCTCTTTCTTGGATCTTGGAAGTGTTAAGTCCTGAATTGCAATCACTCTTTTATGATCAATTTTCACTCCATCTTTAGAAACTATATGACCCAACATCTTACCTTATTTAAGAGAAAAATGATACTTCTTTGGATTTAATGATATACCATATTTCCTGCATTTGAAAAATACTTGTCTCAAGTGTTGAAGGTGTTCTTGATATGAAACTGAAAAAACAGTAATATCATCCAAATAGATGACCAAGAATTTATCCTTTTCTCCAATGACCAAAACACGCTGAAAAGTAGCTCAGGAATACATAAGCCCAAATGGCATATTTTCATACATGAATGTTCCGCAAGGAGTATTGAATGTTTTCTTCTCTCGGTCTTCTGGCCAAACCTAAACTTGATTATACCCAGAGAACCCATCTAACATGGAAATTTTGTTTGACCCAGTTACCTTTCGAAGAATATGCTCCATCTTTGGCAATGGATAATTATCTTTCTTGGAGTATTTGTTAAGATTCCTGAAATCTACACATAATCTAACTTTACTACTCTTCTTTCTTACTGGAACTGGATTAGCAACCCAGTTTGAGTATCTCAATGGAATGATGATTTTAACATCCAAAATTTTCTTCACTTACTTCTCCATCACTGGTAACAATAATGGATTTATTTGTCTTAATTTTTGCCGAAGTGGCTTAGTACCATCTTTCAATGGTATTCTATGCTCAATGATAGTTGTATCATATGTCTTAAGATCCTCATATTTCTAGGCAAAAATATCAACAAATTCACAAAACAACATGTGGTGTTCAATCTTTCTTTCTTCTGATAAATCTTTTGACAACTTAACATACCGTTGGATCTATTTCT
Organism: Pinus albicaulis; assembly: GCA_034641835.2. Lineage (NCBI taxonomy): Eukaryota > Viridiplantae > Streptophyta > Pinopsida > Pinales > Pinaceae > Pinus > Pinus albicaulis. The sequence continues at coordinate 698,190,618 of CM076578.1, forward strand.
GTGCCCAAATTGAAATCTTCCAATTATTGTTCTCTTTCAACTAATTGTGGTTTGACTGAAACAACATTGTGATCAAAGAGCTTCTTCAGTGGGATTTACCCCTTGGGAATATGATTGGTAGGCAGTTGAATGATAGGCTGATCAACAATTTGTTTTTTCATATTTTTGGTATCTTGAAAATCAGCATCATTCTTCTTGAGATCTTCATCCTGATCAATGTTTAAGACAACAAATTATTCAACATCTTTAATGAATCTTCTAATTTCTTGATCATCCTAAAAAACTTTCCAATGTTTGAAATTATCAGGAATGCTACGTATTAACCTAACATCCACTTCATATTTTAGCTTTATAGGTATTGGAATCTTGAATCATCTTGCTGAAATAGAAAGTGAATCAGCCAAAATAATACTTTCCCTTGAAACAAAAGAAATGTTAAAGGCCAGGAATGAGTCTTCTATAATGCTCCATACTGCATTCCAATAATCTTTGAGTCTGGGATGCTTAGTGTGATAAACATTTCTGATTTTCTGAATAATAAGTTCAACATCTCCAAAAACAGAAATTTCTGAAATATTCATGTCTTTTGTTGTTTTTAAACCAATCAACAGAGCTTCATATTCACCCATATTATTAGTTGCTTCAAATTCACTTTTTAAAGAAAAAGTGGAGCTCTCTTTCAAAGGGGAAATGAGAACTATACCTGCACCAGCTCATTATTTATAACATGAGCCATTAAAATACATTTTCCATAGCTCAGAACCCTCATGATTGACCTATTTTTCAGCAGGCTTCCAAATCTGAAAATTTTTTGCAGGCATGGCAGAATTATCCATATGTAAAATTCTTGAACCTACATCATTTGTTCTTGCATAAATTGGATGATTAGTGGGGTATTTACTATCACTAATGATATATAATAGGTGAGCTACTCTATAAAGTCTTCTTTGTTCTCCTCCAAAAATAGGGACAGTAGCATTAGTGAAATCCATTTGAAAATTTCCTCCCAACCTTCTAATCCATGGCCTAGAAAGTAACATGCCAAATCTAGGAGGAATGTCAGCTACAACAATATCCGTCACCATCCCTATCATAGGTAATTGAAAGAGACTTACTGCAAGGTCTTTGATTACACCAAGTCATTGAACTTTCCAGGAATCAAATGAGTAGAGATCTTGGTACTATATAGTTACTTCAAGACCTAGTTCACCCATGACTACCTTGGGCATTAAATTATGTGAGGCTCCAGAGTCCATTAGGAAATTATGAAAGATCGTATCATGAATATTTATAGATAGATAAAATGGAGGAGTAGATTCGTCTCTATATTCTATTAATGGACCTAAAATAACAATGGGCTTGTCACCTTGAAGGTTAAAAAAATCAGTGTACTTTGGTAGGTGGAGGTTGAAGAGCTTTCATAAACGTTTTTTTTTAAATCATCATTTTTCATGAGTTCTACAAGCAGAACATGAATATTTATATTTTGTATCTCATTCTCAAAATTGAAAACAGGGGGAATTTTTTGAGAAATTTTAAACCTCAAGTGAAGGATGGTTAACTGCTACCGGAATTTTCGGTCTTCTTGGTTAAGCCACTTTCTTTTCTGCTGGAATTTTAAATTCACCCTTATTATTCTTCGGTTGTGAAATAGGCTTTGAATTATAATCAATATTCTTTGATCTGAGTTTATAAATACTTTGATGATTAGCTGCAATCATGTAATGATTAGAACTATCTTCATTATTCTGAGAATATGACATGAAATATTCATACACTACTTGTGTAATATGGATCAACCATTCTTTATCTCTTAGAAAATTGATATCAACACCTTTCTCCAACCCTTTAGTGTCCTTCTCATCTTCAAAAATAACATTATGCAAAGGGGGCTACACTTTTTTATCATCAACATCTCTTCTTTCTCACTGCAAAATTTAAGGAACATTAGGTCTTCTAAACTGTTGTCTATTAGGTTGATCGAATGAAAAATTTCTAGTAGTAGCTGGTCTTGCTTCGATCTTGAGCTTGGAAATCTCAGTGATCAATGACTTGACCATCTTAGTTAGCTCATCTAACTTAGGATCTATGTCAGAAGTTCCTAAAGATGAAACTTCAGATTTTTTCTTTCTTTTTTCTCTGTTTGTCCCTCCTCTGAGCCTATCAGCTACTAACACATTATATTCTACCTCTAGTGCATTGTTTTGCATTTGTGTTAGTGTTGTAGATCTTATTTCTCTCAATAATAAACAAAAATCAGTATCAAAGGCACTAGCGTAAGTGATTTTGGTTGAAGCTTCAGTAGGCTTGATTTCAGTAGGTATTTTGATATACATCTTATTGAATCTCTTAGAAAAATCAGAAACTGGTTCTCCTTATTTTATTTTTGTTGCACCAAATTCAGTGATATAATATAGAAAATCTTTCTTATCACCCCATTTACTTAAAAATGTATCATCTAGGGTTTCAATTCCAATTATGCTACCAGCTTTCAAAGATCTGAACCACTTACTAACATCACCTTCATGGCTCTGAATAAAAAATCTCATCCAGGCATCTTCATATTCAATATTCAGATTGTTATTACAGGCATACAAATCAGCAAGGTGTTCTTTAGTTTTTACCTCTCCCTCACTACTAAACTTAGGCATGTATTTGAGATAATCTCCTGCGGGTAATTCATTCATAGGTTAAGGAAAAACCAGAGGGGAATACCTTGCAGCAACAATTGCATCCATTCAATTAGGGGGTGGGTTTAGACCTGGCATGGTATGAGTTATTGGTATTTGTGGAACAACAATTGGTGGATTGTGAACAGTAGATGATGAAGCACCAAATTTTGATGTAAAGACTGTTTGTTGGCTAGAAAAAAAGGGAGGTACAGAATTTTCTACAAAATCAGGTGATAAAGTTTGCAGGACTTATTTAGGGAAAGACTTTGAAAAGATAGTAGTAGAGGCAGTAAAATTTCATTTACTTTGTTTCTTTATTAAATTTTTAGGTTCAGGGCCTGGGGTTCTCAAAGGGGAATATGGGTTAGCCTTGGTTATAGCCCTTCTAGGAGCCATAACTTCAACAATGGAGTCACCAAGTGTAAAGCATTCTAAAAAATATAACTCGAACTATACACCTTAGAACCAACCTTATAACTTTTTCATTCACCCGGGGATAAACTTCAATTTGCCTCCCCAGAAATGGCGCCAAATATGTTAGTGCAAGGAGTCACTCCTTGACTTCAAAAGGAGTAAACCTTACACATCATAGTCCATTTCAAATTTAAAGGTTTTGAGTTGTAGGATGGCTTCTCAAAGAGTTTGAAATGATTTTTATTCTTTAAGGCTTTCATGCATTTGGTAAGTTGTGGAAAGTATAAATTGTATGGGTAAATTGGTAGTATAGGGAGCATGGTGTAACAAAGGAAAGGAGATGGATAGTTGGTACTTACTGTAAGAAATATTCATATCCTAAATCAGTCACACAGCTATAATGATGGATCTTTACACAATATTTAGAAAGCATAGTTCATGCATAAAGTATTCTATAAATCTTTAATGAAATCTTCACTAACATGTTCAACACAACATTTATATGGTTTGCAGGAAACTAAAAATCAGATAATTTACTATTAGATCCTCTAACAGTTTCTTACTCACACATTAATAGCTGCTGCAACTCATAAATTAGAAGAAGTAAACAATGAAAGAAACACACCATACATTAGATAGTCCTTGAGTCACAAAATCCTCCAGCATGAAGTGCAAAAAAATAGTTTTCTTTATTATATTAAGTATTCAGGTAGACCAACATCCAAGCCTGAAATGATATTTACAAATGGTATATATATAAAGAGAGGCGCCAACTCCATATCTCCTAAAAGGAAGGAAACACTATTCCTAACATTACATAGGTATCATAAGACATTAAAGCTATATCCCATCGAAATATAACAAAAAGGACATATGTAGATGAAAGAAGAGAAGAGAATTTGGGCTGAACCGCTGAGTATGCTGACATGATGCCCCTTTTTCTACTGATTTGTCTCCTCATGTATTTGGTTCTTAAATGGCCATGTCTTCATTAAATATGACCTTCAACAACCTCATAACCACTTATCACCATCACTTGTTATATCCATTTAGTTATGATTCCTTATATTTCTTGATCTGGCTCGGAAATTTTTCTAACAGTTGTCAAAAATCATTTAAAACAAGCACTACCGGAAATTTCAGTAAAAACATGTAACTGCGCAAAAACTGAAATGCTACCTGAATTTTTGGTAGCGATCTGTTTCTTTTTCAAAAATTCACAACAAACACTTGAAAAATCTGTGCAGACTTATACATTTCGAAATTTGAGTTTTTGTTCAAAATTGCACTTAATAAGAGAAAAGGTGTTTTATTAGGAAACATTTTTACCTTTTTTCCATATGGGTTGCAGCTTTAGCAAGTTTTTCTAAGTCTGATTTGCAGTCAACAGTTGATCTTGATCTTGTGGTCCAAATGGATGCTTCTTTGACAATGGTCTTTTTCTCCTTTGAATCCTTTTGAATGTTTCTTATTTTTTAGGATTTTGTTTGATGGTCTGAAGGGGTTTTGTTTTTGTCTTTCTTCTTGGACTCATTAGTCTATATTCCTTCAGATTTTCCTTCTACATCAATGACCTCTGTCAAAAAACTTGGATTATGCAGAGCGTTAGATTTGAGTCTCAACTTGTTGTCTTTGGTGTGTCTTTTTCTGGTACCAATAACAGGTTTGGTCTCCTCTTTCTTTCTCTTGCTGTTAATTTCATACCCTGCATCTTTTCAGAGCTTTTCATTAGACTTAGTGGGATGATACTCTTTCTGCATTTTTTGTTAAATGTTTGCTTCCATAATTTCCGGTAGCACCTATGCTTTAGATTTTTTTGCAGCTGCAGACCTTCCTCTTCGAGCTCTGGTATAAACATTAGGAAAAGGAGAAATGGGAGGCACCATTTTCATGGATTGAGGTTTATTGATTGATGAGCTCTCTCATTTCTCCAACTTCCTCTCAACCTTGGCTGAAGGAGTATTTTCTTTTATTCCTTTAGTCTTATGTATATTCTCCTTCATATCCTTTCTCTTTGTTCTTTTTGCAAGCTGAGGGTGTTTTTGTGAAGCTAGAGACAGTTTAGCTAGAGGTGTAGGTGCAGGTTGGCTTGCGCTGTAAAACAAAAAATGGTCCCAAGATTGATTTATTTTCCTTAGTTCTTCCTAAACTAACACTTTAATGAGATCTTGATGATACAAGTTGTATTTTGAAGCAGTTTTGTGTGTTTGAATCCTGGCTAAAATCTTTGACATGCTCTTCAACAGAAAGAATGGAAAATTGAGGGTCTTCATACCCGCAACATGAAACATAAATCTCATATGATAAAGAAAAACCAGAGTATACCTCCTCTCACAGATGAGGTAAATTTTTATAAGCTTAATAGCTTCAGCCCATTCATTTTTGAGGTAACTGCTGGGAATTCCTTTGGCCTATTTGAGATCTGTATTTCCATCTTTAAGGAAACTGTCAAGGTCTCCTCCAATGATGACTTGGCCTTTAAACCACTTTCCTCCTTCCTATGGAAGGTTGAATGCCTCAAAAATTGAATCTGTTGATACCTTCAATATAATACCATAAAGGTTGCTTCATTTCCATTGAAAGAATGTGAAAAATCCTATGTTACTCCTAAGTGAGAGATTCCCAGTCTCGAACACAAAGGATACCAGCCTAGTTGAAAAATAAACCTTCTCACATTCGAATTTTCATCCACTAGGTCATCTCCTTATGGTTCAATTTTTTTTAGCTTTCCTCCTCTTTTAGTCATCTTCATTAATTAATAAGCTTGTCTACTGAAATATCATAGGTGGCAAGGCTAGAAGAGCTCACCTAACTGGTGTTTTTGTGTCCTCTATGAGATCTTGTCTAAAATTTGAGACTCCCTTCTCAATCTTCTCACTAAAAAATCTCTTTCTCCAATAGCTAAACTCAAAACTGATATTCTTCCTTCCTTCTCGATGTTTTAAAACAACTACATTGGTTCACCCTCCCATGCAAGATATTTTCATTATGGTAAGTATCCTAGACAGTAGCATGCACCATGTCATAGTCATTATGATCTTTATTTGGCTGCGTAGCTTCAAATGGCATGCTACAGGTGGTTGGAGATGAGCGGATTTGTAACTAGAAGTCACCTCCACTGAATCTTTATTACTGGCCTAAATTTCTGACAGCACTTATGCGTGATCAACAAAATGGTCATCGCATTAAGACTGCGGATCCACGATCTATTCCAACAAAAATCATGTACTTTAACATGATGATAAACTAACTTAGCTCACAGAAAGGATGGAACAACGATTCGCTCTTTTAAATATGGATTGACACCTAGATGCTACACGTATAACTATGAATCAAACTTAACATTACTGACCACAAACATTTCCTATCACGTGACTTAAATCATGATAAAATATTTAAAATGTATTTTAAAACAAGAACATGTGGCTTGACACAAAGTAGATGCACTTTTCTTTTATTTTTTAAAAATAGGGGAAGTTACCGGAATTTCCAGTAGCATCAGATTAAAGAAAAACAGACACAAACAAAATTAAAATAGACTGCCTGAAAAGGGTTAAAACGGACGCTACCGGAAATTTCGGTAGCGTTCAAATTTTTTTTTTTTCAATTTACAAATTTTATCCTAAAAAACAAATAATTTAAAATAGACTCATGACTTAGCATAGAATTGTGCTAACACCTGGGGTTGTAACATGGTCATATTATCTCTTTTTGGCACATGTGATACCTCGTTAGAAAGATCTCTCTGAGGAATACGCCGTTTAGGACCTTAAAATGGCTCTAGAAGTTCATGAGCCAAAAAACAAACTGCTAAAAATAGTAAATAATAAAATTGATGAAACTGACTAGTGGAATAGGCGGGTGGCCACTAATATCATTCCTCCCCCTTTAGGAGTAATGGTCCCCATTTCATGCAAAGCCTCCATGGGGTAGGGAAATTTTTGTTGAACCTAGTCCCTGGTGAACCACTTTCCCTTGTGAAGGAGTTGGTCTGCTTTGAAGTGGGAGTAGCTTGTGATGGGATCCAAAGAGGCGCTACTTCTGCAAATGTAACCAAAATGTGTCACCCACCTGGAACTTGTGTGGTACTCGATGTTGATCTTGGCGCTGCTTGTACTTGGCATTAGATTTGTCCAAGATGTCATGGACCTACTGGCGAACGTCAGAGAGTACACGTGTGGATTTTGTATGTGTGGTATCATAAGGTCTGCCAACATTAGGCAGCGATGCACCTACGGTCAGATCAATGGAGTGCTTGACCTGACAATGTAGAGGAACCTCTATGGGTGAGGAGAAAATGTTCTTGTATTCCTCCACAACTTTGTCTATTTTTTGTTGTTGTGCACAGGAGCCATGTTTGGACGTTGTGGTCATAATATTCTTCTTTCCCTATGGGGAAATTGTAATGAAAACTAATTTCTTGGTTTGGGAAATAATCTTACTGTGTTGCTGTGAAGTAATCAAAGAGATGGCGGGAGGCGGTAGTACCTCTGGTATCATGTACAACTTATTTCCCAAAGTAATAATAACAGAACAAGACCTAGACTCATACACAGCATGTCGCTTCCACAAGTATGGTTGGCCCAATAATATATCATACATATCAAGAGGAGCCACATCACACAATACCTTATCCGTGACGGGCTTGATGTTGTACGAAAGGCAACACTGCTGGTTGACGCGATATTAGGGGAATTTTGAAGTTTAAAATGGGCCTCCTAAGAGAAATTTACAAAAAAAATAAACTTTATAAGAACCAATATGATTCAACATGATGATTTCAACCATGGGGGATGATTCACCATTTTTTAAGTAAAAGGGTAAAAATATTAAAAATAATAAAATAATAAAACTACTTTTTCAACTAGTATTTTAAACTTATTTCCCAATTTTTTTACTCAAATTTCGAGTGGGAGTACTCATTGGATGCCAAATTTAATTCCACATCCAATTAGTACCCATGTTGCATACTTTCGATGGCCCCTACTACACAAAAAATAAGAAATACATGAAAAAACGCGATTGTAATCACGTTTTTCATGTATTTCTCATTTTTCGTGTACCAAGATCCATCGAAAATATGCAACATGGGTGCTCCTTGGATGAAGAATTAAATTTTGCATTCAATGAGTACTCCCACTAAAAATTTGATTAAAAACTTTCGGAGATAAGTTGAAAATATGAGTTGAAAAAGTAGTTTTTTTCTTTTTTCCCTCTAAAATTTGATAATGTAATCAAATCTTATTTTATTATTTCCCATATTGTTTTATAATTTCCTTAGGAGGCCCATTTTAGACCTCAAAATTCCCCTAATGAGATATTTTCCTTGGTGAAGCCACCCTATGGTATACGACTGCGGGTGTGTTGTGGTCGGTAGGCTGGGTTGCTTCACTATCTCTACTGAAATGAGGTTCTTTGGCTTTCGCTATCGACAAGGAATCGTAGTGGAGAACCCTTCACCCAAATCTTCGAATGGAAGAGACGCTCCCCCTCCTCTAGATCTTCGATATCCTCCCTTTGGAGCTTGGTGGTGGAAACAATGGCACTAGGATCTGCATTATTGATCTGCTTCCCTTTGTCATTCCCTTTTTTTAGCTCTGACTCAGAATCAGAACATGCATCTAATTCAGATGCCTTGTGCTCGACCACTAGCAAATGTTTGGTCTGACACTCACTTGTGTTGTGAGTGGAGTTGTTATGAAATTCACACCACTTCCCCGTGTCCTTATTTGGATTTGTGGTGTTGTTCTGAGTCGCCCCGCTTTGGCTTTGCCCCTTATTCTGTGGTTCGGGGGCGCTTTTACCTGTCTTCGGATTCGTGGATCCAAATCCTGCTTAATTTTTTGTTCGATCTTGGAGGCATATCGATATGCCGCACCAAGCAAGCTAGTGTCAAGGAACTCAATTTCCTCCTGAATGTATTTGTGAAAACAACTGCGATACTTGAGCACCAAATGTCTCTTTGAATCTTTAATACCCAAATTTATGCGTAGGGTATGGAAAAAAATCGTCAGCTCATGCACATCTTGATCCCTTTGATGCCGCAACATGGTCTATTGGATTTACTTGTCCTCATAGCTCCCCATGGGGTAATAATAATTACAGGAAAACAAGAATTATAGGAAGTAAGAATTTGGCTGCAAATTTGGATTAATCTGTCAAGACAGAGGTAAAGTTGGAGACTGATAAGACTATGGATGTAGATGGAAAAGGAGTGGTCAACATTCTGACCAAGCAGGGGGAGCCAAAGACAATCTCAGAGGTGTATTATGTTCATGGTATCCAACATAATTTGATAAGTGTTGATCAATTGACACAAAAATGATACAGATTTATCTTTCAGGGGAAAGGGTGTTTTATTTATGACAATTCCCCAAGCAAGAAGTTGATAGAAAAGGTGTGGATGATGAGGAAAAAAACTCTTTCCTCTAATTATGAATCACAACGATCATGTTAACTCTTTTACAATTGCATGTTTGAATTATTATTGGTTATGGCACTTTCATTTTGGACACTTGAACTTTTCTGGTTTAAGATTGTTGCAGCAGAAAAAAATGGTCAGAGGATTACCTCCCATCAAAGAACCTACTAATACTTGTGAGTGTTGCATCTTGGGAAAGAAACACTGTGAATTTTTTCCGAAGGGAGTTTCATACAGAGAAAAGAAACCACTTGATTTGGTGCATACGGACTTGTGTGGACCTATGAGGACACAGTCGATTGGTGGAAGTTGTTACTTCCTCACTTTTATTGATGACTATAGAAGAAAGACGTGGCTTTACTTGTTGAAGTAGAAGTCTGAAACTTTTGAAAAGTGAAAAGAGTTCAAAGCCTTAGTAGAGAACCAAAGTGATTGACAGATCAAGGTATTAAGATCATATCATGGTGGAGAATATGATTTGAAAGCATTGCATGAGTACTGCAAACAACATAGAATCAGAAGACATTTTACAACCAGATACACCCCGCAACAAAATGGTGTAGCAGAGAGAAAGAACAGAACTATTATGAACATGACAAGGAGCATGTTGAAAGCACGAGACTTGTCTAATGAGTATTGGGTAGAAGCAGTTGTGTGTGTTGTTTATGTGATAAACATATCTCCTACAGAGAGTGTGATGAATAGAGTTCCAAAAGAAGCATGGTCAGGTATGTCATGCAACATATCTCATTTCAGAGTTTTCGAATGTGTAGCCTATGCATATGTTCCTACACATATAAGAGTAAAATTGGATGATCAAAGTGAAAAATGCATATTTATTGGTTATAGTGAGCAGTCAAAAGCTTACAAATTGTATATCCCTATCATTAAGAGGACAATAATTAGCAGAGATGTTGTGTTCAAAGAACAAGAGTTATGGAATGGGACTGTAGTAAAAAAAATCGATGTAAAAGCACCATTGATGGAAGAGGATGATGTAGTAGAAAAGGAGCAGCAATAATCAAAAGAGAAAACACAAAACAAAGTCACACCAGCAAGGACTCCAAGATTTTCAAAGCAACATGGATCTTCAAGAAGATCAATAGATCGGAATTCTTCGAGCAGCTAATCAGGTGATGAATCGAGCAATGGTAAGAGAAAGTTGAGAAGTTTGAAATATATTTATGATGATTTATATGTTAGTTCAAATTTTGCATTGTTGTCATTCCAACCTTCTTCGTTTGAAGAAGAAATCAGAGCTAAAAATTGGGTGCAATCCATGGATGAAGAGATTGATTCTATTGAAAATAATGATACATGGGATGGTAAGTTTACCAAAGGATAAAAACCTCATTGGTGTGAAGTGGGTGTACAAGACAAATTTGAATGAGAAAGGTGAAATTGACATTTTTAAAGCAAGACTTGTAGCAAAAGGATTCTCGCAGCAACCAGGAATAGACTTTGGAGAAACGTTCTCTCTAGTAGCTAGATTTGATATTGCAAGAGCAGTTCTAGTCACAACAGCTCAGAACAAATGGAAAGTATATAAAATGGATGTGAAATTAGCCTTCTTGAACGGAATTGTAGAAGAAGAAATTTATGTGCAGCAGCCTCCAGGTTATGAAGTTGAAGGTAAAGAAGATAAAGTTTACAGTTTGAAGAAAGCGCTCCATGGTCTCAAGCAAGCACCTAGAGCATGGTATAGAAGAATTTATAGTTACATGATTAAGAATGGATTTTGCAGAAGCAACATTGAGCCTACCTTATGCATAAAGGTAAATGAGCATGGACATATTTTATTATTTGCTTATATGTTGATGACATGATTTTTACAGGTGATATTGAGTTAGATGAATTTAAAGCAGCCATGATGAAAGAATTTTGAGATGACACATCTTGGTCTCATGAAATATTTTCTTGGCATAGAAGTTGAGCAATCTGAAAAAGGAATTTTTATTTTCCAAAATAAATATGCCAGAGATTTGCTGAAAAGATTCACAATGGATAATCGCAAACCTATACCTACACCAGTTGCAATAGGTACAAAGTTAAGAATGATGAAGGATCAAAATTCAATCCAACTCTCTTCAAAAGATTGGTTGGCAGCCTCATGTATCTCATAGCTACAAGACCAAATATTGTGCAAGGAGTTAGTTTGATTTCCATATTTATAGAGACTCCAAAAGACACACATTGGGGTGCAGGAAAATTAATTCTGAGATACATAGCAGGAACTAGAGATTGTGGCATAATGTATGCAAGTTCAGAAATGAAAGATTTGATTGGATTTACATATAGTGATTTTGCAGGAATTTTGGATGATAGGAAGAACACTTTTGGTTATGTGTTCCATCTTGGTTCAAGTGTGACAGCAGGGGCATTTAAGAAGCAACCCACTATGACACTATCATCAGCAGAAGCAGAATATGTAGCAGCAACTTCAACAACATGTCAAGCAGTATGTTTAAGAAGAGTATTATATGGACTCAATAAAAAATAACAAGGATCAACAACAATATATTGTGACAACACCTCGACTATTGCACTATCCAAGAATAGTGTAGTTCATCAAAAAAACAAGCATATTGATACTGGATATCACTTTATTAGAGAACTTGTGAGCAATGAGAAGTTCACTTGAAACCTTGTAAATCTAGTGATCAATTCCGTGATATATTTACAAAGTCATTAACAAAAGATGTGTTTGAGTTTCACAAAAGAAACTTGTGTGTTGTAAGCCTAGCTGAGACATAGACCAACAGGCATGTTTGAGTTGTCATGAGTTATGTTTTAGTTTTGTGGTCGTAATTAAGTGGAAGTGTTAAAATAGTTAATTAACTCCTGCATAAAGAGTTAGACAATCAGTTAAGTGTTCAGTTGTGTGATAGATGAATTTGGTAAGTGAGTTAGAGAGTCACTTAAGTGAGTGATGGTCGAGTCCAGTTTGGTAAGTGTGCATGTCAAGCTAGTCGTTAGTCGAAAAGGATAAATACCCTTCACCGGGTTCATTGTATTCAAAGAGTGAGATTGAAATTATTTTCATTAATAGAAGAGTCACAACTCGTGTGTGTTATTGTGTAATTTTTGCCTTTACTCTTCTACTTTTCCAACAAAATTTTAATACTAATTTTTAAATTAATAATTAAAAAAATTACCTCAATTTAATTATAAAAATTTAATAATTGTAATTTTCAAAAACTTAATTAAATTATAACATTAAATAAATAAATTATTTAATAGAATTTGAAAAATAATTTTATTAGTTAAACTAATTTAAATTAAATAACCTTTTCTTTTATACATCTAATTTTAATTAAAATCAAAATTTGAATATAATATTTATCTACACTTTAATATAATATTTTTATTCCTCCTAATAATATGTTCATTAAAAAATGATATTGAACTCCGCGTGCATCGTAAAATTTTGAATGGCCTTCGCGAGTCGGTGCCAGGTGAGTACACAGGCAGGGTAAATAAAGAGAAATTGATGCATGAATCGCTGAGAGTCGAAAGAGGCAAGGTGACGATTTCCGGGTTGACATATCTCATTGTTATTTATTCTCACTATATTTAAACTTTTCTATATATTATTTTCCATCCCACGAGTTATCTGTATCGATGGTGACGATTACGGTGTTCACGTATTTTTCATCAAAGGAGTTATATGTTTCAATGGTGACAATTACTGTAATGGCATATTGATCATATATCTTAGTTTTGATAGTGAATGTGGTATCTAAGTATATAAAGAAAATACGGAGCCCCAAATATCCCGAGATAAGTGTTTTGTTCTGTGTTCTTTCCCTACGGATAGTGACTTTGAAGTTAATGTTCACCAACACTCCGTGTTATTTCCACATGGGTGGTGACTTTGAAGTTACATGTGGTTATTTTCATTTGGATTGTTCACTTCATGTATCCGATTTATATCAAACTCAATTATTGAATTTGCTATTCAACCGTTATTCATCGCTTGCATGTGCCAATCAAGCTATTTTTATGTTACTAGCATCTCTCACACAAGTAAGTTATTACACTATTGTCAAAATGAAAGTGATGGAAAGCATTTTGATTTAGTTTTTCACTTCAGCTTGAAAATTAATGTTTGAAATTCATTGCTTGCATGTGCCTCTCAAGATATTTTAAGCTATTTTTATGTTATTAGCATATCTCTACACAAATAAGTTACTACACTATTACAAAATGGAAAGTGATTGAAAGTACTTTGATTTAGTTTTTTATTGCTTTGAAAAATTAATATTTGAAATTTAATTGTATATAAAGATGTTAAATATTGAAATATGTATTGCATATTTTATGATACATTTTATATTATCTAGATTTTTAAAAATTAATAAAAAATAGTTAAATTGTAACTTTATTTTAAACTATTGTTTATTATAAAAAAAATTAATATATGAATTAAACATGTATACATTTTAGAATAAAAAACATGTAACAATATTATTAAGCATAAAGATTAATTGTCACTTTACTATGAATATTTTAAATTCTCAATATAATATGTGTTGATATGATATTTTTCGTTAGTTAATTAATTTGAGATAAATTAATTAAAAGAGCATAACTAAATTCTAGATAAATATTACCATTTGATTGTGAATACTAGTAGCATTATTTTTGCATATTCCACATAGATTAATTCTCTACCATCTAGCTAATAATTATTGATATTTATGGAATGCCTATTCTGAAATAGACACCCCTATCAAGCTAAATATTCTAATAAGATGGTAAAATATTTTGAAATAGACACGCGTATCAAGCTAAATATTCTAATAAGATGGCAAAAAAAAAAGAGGATAGATTGTTGGACAAAATTAAGAGAATAATTTATCTAGGAAGTATTTTTTTAAAGATAAGAGTTTATGGAAAAAAGTATGTTAATCCTAAGATTTTAGGATAGTGAAAAAGGAAAATTTAATCTTAAACTATGGAATTGAGAAAAGGATAAATGAAAGTGAAAATTATGGATTTCAAACCAATTGAATTTTAGTTATGGGATAAAAAGAAACTCTTCGATGAGAATCTAGTCTCTCCTATTATTTTATGTGGTTGTGGGTATGAAGAATGACAACGAAAAACTAAAAATATTTTATAATTTATAATTTGAAAATTTAGGCTAGTACACCCTATTCTATATTCATCATAGAAATGATATTTTTTTCTAATAAGAGGGAAACTATGATTAGGTACCTAATAAATAAGTACAAGATAAGAAACGTGGAAATAATTGGCATAACTTAATATTGAAAAAGCCACTTTGTAAAATAATAATAGTATTAAAAATAACATCACATCTAAAATTAAGGAGAAATTGTGGTGTAATAAAAAATTAGAAGAATATAAAAGAAATTTAGAATATTATAAGAAGGAATCGATCTTACCTTAGAAGATCAAAATAATCTCTTAGTCACTAATATAAAGAATAAAATCAACATTGTTGTAATACAATTATATCTATTTTCTTTACCGCACTTATTATCTTATAACTTGAATTTCTACCAATTTTCTTTTTACTTTATTTCTTGTATGTGTAGTATGCATAAAGAAAGGCATTCTACCATGCAAAATCTCATACAGAGTGATATAAACATATAACTATGTCATTATTTCCTATGCCTATAAAACAACCATAATTATATAGTTTATTAGAGTTTATTATAGCATAATTTCAATTAAACATTTAAATTAATTCTTACCTAATTTATAGATTCTAACTAGATGCAAATTTGAGATGTTCCTTCTACAGTAAACCATGTTACACATTTTGTCTCAACACGTGTTAGGACTTTGACTCCACATAGAAACAAGTTACCTTAAAACCAATGACATGTCCACTACCAAAGCCCTCACTTTTATGTGCATGTTTTTCATTTCACACATAGAAACTTCTAAATTCACTAAATATATTTGGTCAAATCATTGGGAATAATGCAAAGATCACTTTGTAAAATAATAATAGTATTAAAAATAACATCACGTCTAAAATTAAAGAGAAATTGTGGTGTAATAAAAAGTTAGAGGATAAAAGAAATTTAAAATACTATAAAGAGAAATTGATCTTAATTTCGAAGATCAAAAAAATTACTCGGTCACTAATATAAGAATAAAATCAACATTTTTGTAATACACTTATAACTATTTTCTTTACTGCACTTATTATCTTATAACCTGAATTTCTAAATAAAATAAAAAATTACTTTATTTCTTGTACCTATAATATGCATAAAAAAATACATTTTATAAGTATGATTCTCGGAGAGCTATGCGGGAGCCTTCGATGTCGAAACAGCGGTTGTGAAGAGGTGGGTGAGAGTTTGTGGGCGCGCCTCTACAGAGCTCTGCATATGAGTTGATGAAATGCCATAATGAAGTCCCATCTACAACCGCGTGGTTGATTGTGACGCCAATCACCATTCCATCTCTAAGCTTTGTGACCTGAATGACAAGCGTAGACTTGCACAGCTCAGGATGGAAGGTTTGAGAGCAGGCAGTATGGGATTTCATAGCCGAGATAAACAATCCTCTGTACCTACTGGACTATTTCATTTATCTCTAAGTAAGTTATATGGGGACACGATGACATTCTCGGATCAGACTGAGATTGGAATTATATCCATTTTTCTCATGTTGGCGGTATGGATTCTTAAGGAATCATATAAGATTTATATTAGCGATTATGCCAGAGTTAGGAGGTGAGACCCCTATTCAAGAATCGACCACGGAGGTGGGGTCTCCACCGGGATTGAATGTTTCTTTGTGGCAGTAGCTATGGAGTAGATGGATCGACTCTTTCATTATATCCAATCCATGCAGAGATTTTGGTTTCAGGCTGTTTGATAAATGGTGGAATTTCCCGGGCTGTCTGTGTTGTTGTTGCTGTCAGCTGTAGGTTTTCTGGTGTCCATGGCTTCCGGTTATTGTTATCGATCGATGCTCGGAAACTAGCCAAGAATGTCGGAAAATCATATGTTTGGCTCATAGTGGATGGTCCATATATCATGATGTATTAACGTCGAAGGGTGGCGAGCCTCTTTGAGGACTGTGACGATTCCTGTTTTCCATAAATATTAATTCGTCGTGGGGTGGCGGTGGGAAACCACAACGGTGGATGAGCTATATCAGGTTGGAGGTGGATCTGGGTGGAGATTTCGTTATATGGATTGATACGAAGGTGGATGGTGTCAAATAAATGCTTAGATTGGAAAGCGTAATGGTAACGTCTTTCCACTTTTGTCCTGAAACGGTATTTATGATAGGTCTGTCCCCCCATCTGGTGGTTACTCTCTCCGGATCTAATATCTGATGTCTGTATTAATTCCATATGTCTGATGCTTCCGACACTTGATCTATCCTGCTGACTACAAATCGGAGTGGGTTTTTTTTGTCAGAACATACTCTGAGCACACTTATTATATTCTCTTCACAGATGGATTACCTGGCCTCGGACACGTCCAGGAAGAAAGCCTTTATTGATGACACACAGAAGGCTGACTTAGATGGTCAAAAGGAATCCGCAGAATGTGGATAAAAGGAGTATGAGGATGATGTTGTCCTCATCAAAAGTTTTTTTTCCGCTCCTCCGGGGTTTACCCAACAACAGGCGGGTGGCAAATCTAAATCTATTCCTTTATCGGTGCGAGCTGCTAGAAGGCGACACAGAAGTAAGAATATTGCTATCTACAAACCTTCCACGGAGATAAAATAAGTGATTATGGACAATGACGACCTATGGGGTCGTGTTGTAAGTCTGCAAAAAAAGGCGCTTATCGACCGATGGTTATTTGCAAAAGACCAGGAGATTAATATGGTGAAGTGGGCGAAGTCAACATGGGGCCCGATTGTTGGTTATACCCCGAAAGTAAGTCTCCTGATGAACAATTGGATTAGTATACATTTCCTCGATGAAAAGGATGTCGCTCTGGCTATCAATAAGGCTTGGGTTAAGGGTAAATATTTTCTGTAGCTGCTCCCTTGGTACTTGGGATTTAATCCCATTCTGGAGGCGCCCATGAATCGGACTCTGTGGGTGAAGTTGCCCGGGCTCCCCCTGGAGTTTTGGACATTGAAGGCCTTTCGGGCAATTGGAGATTCTATAGGTAGTAATCGTTACATAGACCCTGCAATTTTGGGTACGAGTGACAAGCGTATTGCCTGGATTTTGGTTGAGGTGTGTTTCACGGGGGGTTTGGCTATGGAGGTCGACCTGATATAGGGGAATAGAAAATATAGGTAGAGGATCGATTATTGGGGGATCCCCTTTTGGTGCATGTTGTGTCACCAAACCGGCCACCTCAGAAGCAGTTGCCCAACTAGATTCCACAGCTCCCGTCGTCATGATGCTGCCACAGACAGGATTGCAGCCCCAGAGATTTCCTGTGGTGTTGATGGCGAGGCGAATTCAGGTAACTCGTACCCTGATAACTCTTCTGGTGATAAAAATGTATCTGTTGATATTCTTGTTCCTTTATCTGGTCTTTCTCCACATGGGCCCCTATCGGCCAATCGTTCCCCTGATACATCTAGAATGCCCCCCCCCCCCTTGATCTTATGAGAAGGTTACGGGACAGAGTCTTCCTGTATTAAATGAGCTTGACTCCCATGTCGCCCCAGGCCAGATGAATGTGTCACCACAACAGATGCAATATCTCTCTTCTCTGGCCAATTCTCTTTCTATTCCTTCCATTCCGATTGGGGACACTCATACAAGAACCGAGGCCTCGGATGTAGTTGTCGATAGACTGAATGTGCCCAGGGAGTTGAGGCCATCCCACCTCGTTAATTTTCCTTCATGTCTTGAGTCTGATACGATCCAATCTAATCGTATTTAGTCTTCGCTTAAGATTCCATCCCCCTCCATGCCTCCTCTTGAACCGGTCTCCCCCTTTTCCTCACCTACTCCCCCACACAAAAACATTGATGTCGATGGTAAAACTCCTCGCAATTCTATTGGTAGCGACATTGATTAAATCTTTTCCAATCCTGAGATTGACCTGGCCACCCTTACAGTGTTTGATAGGATGCCTACCACCTCTAATTCCATTCCTATAAATTCGGAGACCTCAGCATCTCGGGATGCTAGCAAGCTACAGAATCTGGGTTATAGCTCTTCACGTGGTAGGGGGAGGGTTAAGACTCAGTCTTTATTCAAAAATGAGTTTTTAAACCTCACTGATGTCCCAATATCTTCTGCCGATGAATTCAGGGCCCTTAGAGCAGTAAGCCCTCACGAGGGTTCCAAATGAATTACATCTTGTCTCTGAATATCAGGGGTATGGGCAACCCCTCTAAATTGTTGTGCCTTAAGGAACTTATTATGGAATCTAGGCCGAGGATAATTTTATTGCAGGAGACTTTATGTAACAGGGAAAGGGCCATAAGTGTTGTTTTGACTATTTGTAAGGGCTGGATGGTGTCTGGGATTGATGCTATAGGTCATGATGGAGAACTAATTGCATGCTGGAACCCACATTTTGCAGTGTTTAGTGCCTACAAATTTATTGTTGGAATTTTGCTATCGAGGCATATGAAGGAGGTTAATGTAGATATAAATATTATTAACCTATATGCTTTGTGTCATCAACGAGCTACTTTTTCGGAAAATATCAAGAAATCTGGTATTTTTGGTTTACCGAATTTGGTTGTAATTGGGGATTTTAACGCAACTTTATTCTCTAATGAATATTGGGGCAAGAGGGCGAGATTGGACCAGCTTGCTAGTTTCATTGGATCGATTCTGGACGGGGCTTCCCTTCGGGACATTAGGCCGCATCCTATCGAGCCTACATGGAACAATCACAGAACTGGGACTGATTTTATTGCGAAGCGTCTGGATAGAGCCATGGTACACACTGATCTCTTCCGTATATTGGGACACATCTCATCCGACTATCTGGTATCTGACTTATCGGATCATAGACCCATCTATCTATCCTAGAAGGGGGCTCAAAAAAGACATGTTGTACCATTTAAATTCAATCGTACATGGCTCACGGACTCCGAGTATGATCGCCTTATCAGAGAAAATTGGGCGATGGGATCTAACCAGTTGGACTCGGGTGGATGGGCATCATTTTCTTCCAAGTTGCAGAGGCTTAAAATTATCACAAAGGAATGGGAAATACAGAAGAATTTGAAATTGAGGGCTGAGATGGAGGATATAATTGGCAGATTGATGGCTTTACATTCTTCTTTCACACACTGTGCTCCTGTAGAGGATACTTTCTTTCAGATGGAGAATATCCAACACAGAATAATGGAGATATTAAAGATGGAAGAGCTTACTTGGAAGCTTAAAAGCAGAATCACCTGGCTCAAGGAAGGCGACATGAATACAAAGATTTTTCACAAGACTGCAAATGCTCGGAGAAATGCAAACACAATTTGGCACATTAAGAAGGAAGATGGAGAAATCGTGAACAAGGAGGAGGACATTAGGAATGCTGCATTTAATCATTTTTCAAATTTCTATAAAAAATACCCTAACATCAGTGTTGTATGTCAGGAATGGGTATTACAACACATCCCAAGATGCTTTGATGAGGAGGCTTGTCTTAAATTAAACTCTGAGATCACAAAGGAGGAATTTTACTCCACGCTAAAAGCTTTTCCTCACGATAAATGTCCTGGCCCTGATGGTTGGTCGTCTGAGTTTTATATCCACTTCTTTCATATCATGGGTACGAAATCACAAATGTCGTGGAACAAGGAAGTTTGTTGGGGCATATCCCCTCCAATATGAATGTCACTTTCATTGCTTTAATTAGCAAAAAAAACTGAGCCTGATACTTTCGGTGACTATAGACCCATTGCTTTATGCAATTTGATCTACGAGATTTCATCAAATATCATTGCCAACAGATTGAAAGATTTTCTATCTAAACATATTGAGAAGGCACAATATGGGTTTCTAAAAGGGAGGTCTATACATGACACAGCTGCCATTGCACAGGAGGTTTTACATTCGATGCATGCTAATATTAAGGAAGGTATCATCATGAAGATTGATCTGCTAAAGGCATATGATAGAGAAGATTGGTCTTATATCAGACTTTTACTATTGAAGATCGGTATTTCTTTAGGTGTTATTCGATGGATTATGAGCTGCATCACGATGGTCAGATATGCTGTAATGGTCAATGGGAAGCCATCTCATTTTTCAGCGCTGAGAGAGGCCTTAGATAGGGTTGCACGCTTTCTCCGCTGATTTTCATTCTGATGATGAATGGCTTCAATTGCCTTATGCATATGGCGACACGGGCTGGGTACTTCGCCGATTTCTCTTTTTCAAGGGCTGTGAGTATTTATCATTCCATCTTTGTTGATGATTTATTAATTTTTGGGGCCTTATTGAGAAAATACTGGTTCTATTTACATTATCTATTGTCTCGTTTTGCTGATGCGACCGGTCTCTGTATGAACAAAGAAAAATATTTTATAATCTTTGCCTCGGGAGATATAGATGAAATCACTTTCATTGCCTGTTTTTTTGGTATTGGTAAGATCCATGCGAATGAAGGGTTCTCCCATCTTGGGTTTAGAATCAAACCCAATGCATATAAAAACAGGGATTGGCTGTGGATTATTGAGAAATTCAAAAAGAATATATCAAAATGGACTCAAAGATATTTATCATTAGGGGGGCGGTACATCTAAATTCAATCGGTATTATCTCAACTGATAGTATACTGGGGGCACTTGTATTATCTTCCACAGGGAATTATAGGTCGGATTACATCCATAATCTCTCACTTCCTGTGGGGGGGGGGACGAAATCTTCCAAGAAGTACCATTTGTGCAAACTGGAGGTTCTCTACAGCCCTAAGAAACTTGGAGGCTGGGGCATTTTTAATCCTGGGGCTTTTAATAAAGCATTAATCACAAAATCTTAATGGAGGGCTCTCACTGGGGGCGGAATATGGCCGAAGATTATTGTTGTTAAATACCTTCCACAGGAGGCCATTAGACTTTTATACTGCAGGAAGTTGAGGCTTCATCGGGCAAAGTCTGCGATATGGATCAGTTTAATAAAAGTACATATCACGATTTCTGAAGGTCTGGCGTGGAGATTTGGCTGTGGCCAAAATATTTTAATAAGTGGGGACAAGATCTTCGGTTTGAATGAAATCCTGTTTATGAGCAACCGCCTGTTACGTTTTTTAAACAACAGAGGGATTTTTTATCTTGCATAGTTGATTGATCATTGGGTGCACTATGCCCCGATTTTTAAATCGGCGGAATAGCTCGAATTGTCGATCCAGGTGGCTGGGGAATGGCTGAAATTCCGGGAAGGACTACAAAGGGCCAGTTTAACTTTTTCTATGCAGGGGGATATATTGACTTGGGCTGGAACTATGACAGATGGTGCTCTGATAGTAAAAAAGGTATATTTAAACCTAACATTGCTACATAATATCGTGCACATGTCTTTGGGATTTGAATGTTTTTGGAAGCGGAAGGTGCCTACCAAAATCTTGCTATTCGGGTGGCTTGTATGGAGGGTGCGAATTTTAACTTGGGACAATCTCATTTGGAGAGGGTTCCACGGACCAAGCAGATGCATCTTTTGTCGAGTTGCTGAAGAAACTATAAACCATATATTTTTCTCCTACCCATGGACTTGCCATCTATGGCATCTTTTCAGTAAGCCTATATTGGGTCCGGATTGGTCTCCTAAAATTTTTATTGATGTTTCCCAGCGATGGGATCAGCTCAACACCCAATTCCAATCCCTTCCTTTCTTCTTCATTTGGGAGGTGTGGCTGTGCAGGAATCGACACACTTTTGAAAATGTGTCGATTGATCTAAACCGCATATATGGTGCTATCATGACTTGGATTTGGGATAGGTTGCCTCAATCCCCTCCCATACCAGATGCTTCAAAGCGCATTAGGCCTCACCCCATATCCATTCCGAATATTTTCTTTGACGGTGCATGCAGGGAAGGGATTATGGGATGTGGTGCATGGCTGAAATTGTCAGTGGAGGATAGGATTGATATCTACTGGAATGGGGGACGTGGCACCAACAATCTCGCTGAACTCATGGCTATCTATTGTGGACTTTATGTCGCTGTAAACCAGAAAATGAAGGACGTCTCAATATATGGGGATTCCAGATTGATTATAGATACTTTAAATGGGAAGGCAAGCTCTTCTATATCTGAACACAGATGGTTTAGAGGGGCAAGACTCCTATGGGAATGCTTAAACCGTCTGCCCATCTCTCATATATACAGGGAAAATAATACAAGAGTGGATGGCCTTTCCAAGAAGGGTCTGAGCATGGTATTCAGTATCCTCCATGTTACTATGTACAGGCACAACAAGAAAATGTGGACAAGTGATATTCCCATTCCATGAATCTTATTAGTAATGTGCTTTTTGAAAATCTCTTTTTGCTACTCAATTTTGGTCTAACGGTTTTCAAATAACACCATCAAGTTAGCCTGGCCATAAAATCAAGCGAGCGTACCTATCAAGTGAGCCTACCATAATTTACATACGAGACTGCTATCAAGGCGAACTGATAACAAGCGAGCCTGATGACGAACCTGCATTCCTTGATACTTCTATCTTGTTACAAGACCACTTAAAGTATATGATGTTGTATAATTGTCATATCCTCCTATCGGGTTGCGCTGAGATATTTTCTGTTAAGGGTCCGATCTATATGCATGTCTTCGTCTATTAATTTTCCATTGCCACTATCATTATCAACAAGAAAGGGCTTTTTCTATTTGATGGGGAACTGTTCTCTATTGCAAATGTACTTGACATGCTATGCCTTTTTATATAGATCTAATTTTGGACATTCTGCTCCATAGGATTCAGTCATATGAGGTTCCTTCAAAACCTCTACAATCTGATCCTTTGTTCTGCTAGAATGTGATGTAATGATGATGTATTGTTTATATTTTTCAATGTAATACAACAATTTTTTTTCTCTGAAAAAAAAATACATTTTATAATACAAACTCTCATGCAAAATAGTAACTATGATATTATTTCTTATTATATAGAAAATCATAATTATATAGTTTATTATAACACAATTTCAATTAAACATTTAAATTAATACTTACCTAATTTATAGCTTCTATCTGGATGTAAATATGATATATTCCTAAATCTGATATATTCCATTTTCCATAAACCATGTTACCCATTTTCTGTCAACCCATGTGCTGAGGCTTTGACTCCAAATAGAAACAAGATACGCTAAAACCAATTACATGTCCACTACCAACGCGCTCACTTTTTTTTTATGTGCATGGTTTTCATTTCACCCATATAGAACCTCCTAAATTCACTTAATGTACATAAGTTCATGTGATACCAAAGCCCAAACTAAACTTGGCGTGCATCATAAAAAAAATTCAATGGCCTTCGTGAGTCGGTGCCAACTCCATACTTCAGTGTTATCGGGAAGAAGATCCACCCATGCTGGGTAGACAGACAGATTCATGCGTGAATCGTTTAAAGTCTGCGGTAGGTGGTCAAAAGAGGCAAAGTCATTCAATGGATTGATCTGTATTTCGAATTTTATTGATGAACGTCAACTCTGACGGCCAATAGGGTCAGAATTTAAGACGAAATGTTTAATGGGGAGTATTAATATTATTAAATTAGTGTATGAGATATTATTGTTTATGAAATTTTTTTATGAGATAAAAAATTTCTTTCTATTCCATTATTTAATTATTAAATTTATAAAGACATACATAATTCTCTAATTTTAAACTGTAACTTCTTAAAAAAATACATACTCTTAACAGTTAAATCTACTCAAAATAATTTCAAATATTTTTTTTTTTAACTCAAAAAAATCCTATCCTACTTTCATGCCTTTATAATTTTCAACCATTTATGCGTGAGGAATATTTGCAAATTTGATGTTAATACGTCTACGACTCTGATCTCTCACACATACAATTCATTGCTCATTATTTGATCCCCTGCAATCTTACCAAGTGAATAACCAACTCTATTTAATCCCACAAATATTTTTTCTACATATTCGGCTTCATCCCACGAGGTTACCGTTTACCGTCTTGACATATCGTATTTTAATTTATTCTCACAATATATTAAAACTTTGTGTATATTTTTTTCCGTCCATGAGTTATCTATTTCGATGGTGACGATTGCTGCATTGACTCACTTTTAAGCCAGGGATTTAAATGGTGACATTTACTGTAATGACATATTGTTCTATCTCACTTTCGATAATTAACAGAGTACCTAAGTGTATAAAGAAAATACAGAGCTTTAACTATCCCGGGAAAACTGTTTATGATATCGAAACCTGTTTTACATCGTTTCTATGTATTCTTCTTTATCCATGCAGTCCCTCTCAACTCTACCGTGCACATTTGTGTGCTTGTTCATGGATCATTTCCTACATCCTATTGTTAACGAAGAATCCATTTTATTTTCACATGGATCTTGACTTTGGATATACAGCTGGGTATTTTGTTAGTGTTCTTTTCACATGGATCCTGAGTTTGAATATACAAGTGGGTATTTTTATTTGGATGTTTTAATCTATCTATCCAACTGACACCAAAGTTAGTTAATGATTTTCCGATGGGTTTATTGGATGAAAAATTCTGCAATAAAAAATATACCATCGACATAAACTTAAGGCCTACAGTCCTACACATCCATATGACTTACATTATATTCAACCGTTCTTCCTATTTGTGCCTCTCAAACTATATGTTACTGGCATCATCTTGCTTTACACGTATATGTTGTAGGATCCAAGCATGAACGTGTCGCTAGCAGGAACATTATTTACAATATAATTTAATTTTCAGTTAAAATTGAAAAAATGTTGTTGGAATTTAATTGATATTTTTTACTTTAACATTTTGAATAGATATTTTATTTATTATTAAGATAAATTATGTATATAGAAAAGTAGTATATTTATATAAATTAACATAATCACATTTACCAATTTGGTTAATATATTCTAATAGGCATGTATAACCACATTAGTAAATGTGGTTGGTATAAGTCTATAGGCTCATATCAACCACAGTAATAACTATTAAGTGCATATTATTAAAGACTAACTATTTCTAATTATTAATAAATATATAAAAAATAAAAAATATCTTCTTGTATCTTTATATATTTATGGTTATATAAAGCAAGGGTGTCCACTATACCCTACCATGTTTGGTATTTACATCAATAAGCTAGAGGAGTGTCTCAAAATTGCGGGTTGCGAGGGCACCGAGCTCGCTGGTATAATCATTACTATTTTCCTTTATGTTGATGATATCATTCTTATTACAAAAAGCCATGATGACCTAGACAAGCAGCTTAAGACTCTTCATGTCTACTGCTCCAAGATGGGTATGACAGTTAATTCCGACAAGGTTAAAGTCGTGATAATTAAATCTAAAAATATCACCCATGGTAGTTTCATCTATGATAACCATTGTCTAGAGTAGGTATTCCGTATTGACTTTCATGATTAGCTCAAATGAAATTATAGCATCGAGAAAAGAATTATTGGAGGATGGAAAGCTTATTATTAGCTCGAAAACAATTGTAAGTCGGTTGGAGTAAAAAAATGTTCCTCTTTCAGACTCTCGTCACCCCTGTTGTCTTATAAAAATGTAAAGTTTAGGGTTGCAGTATATCTAGAGAGTTGTGGAGAAACATTGAGATGATTCAAATGAAATTCATACCCTATACCTCAATATCAAGGGAAATACTCCCTAGCCTATCCTCTTGATCAATTTTGGCTTGTGCCCCATTGACAATATGACTATGTTTAGATATCTGATGTATAAGAAGAAGATTTACAATATGGAATCCAAGAGGCTCCCAAAATTGCTTCTAACTTTAGTCAAAACCCCCACTCGTGCTTCAAGCGTGGGTGGCATAAGGATGCCCAGTCTTGCCTCAACCTTTGGGGGATTAAGGAAGAGATCATGATGGGAAGCAAGGATAGTATTAATGATACTATTACCTCCAATTTTAAGGACAAGATGTGGGATGATAAGGAGCTCGAGGGTAAAATGAAGCTAAGGTACTATAAGGAGGTGATCAACCCCACCCTTCTGAACCAAAATTATCTCTTAGTGTTGACCAACACTAAGAATAAAATGAACATCACTAGGATAAGAACTAATTCTCATGAGCTTCGAAGTGAGACCGGATAGTGGTCTACTCCCAAGGCTCCATGGAACGATAGAATATGTCAGATTTGTGATGCTAAGAAGGTGAAAGATGAAAAACACTTTATTTTAGACTACCCGACTCTTTCCCAAGTTCACTCTCAATTCCCTATAATCAGCCACACCTCCAATATTTTTGAACTATTAAGCCAACCCAACTATAGCAACCTTGGAGTGCTTCTTTCCCTTCTCCTTGATCACAAAAACAAGATTTTGAAGAATGAAAATTAATTTTTTTTTTCCTTTTTTCTCTTGAGGTCCAATTGACCACATTGGTCTTAGTGGACGTTGATCATCATCATCATTAAAATAAAATTATGTTCTTATATAATATTATAGTAAGAGTTATAATTCAAAATTTAATATAATTGATATATAGAATAATAACAGTATTTAGTTATTATAAATAATACTTATTTATTTCCCATAATTATGTTATGGTGAATTATATATATATATATATATATATATAGAGAGAGAGAGAGAGAGAGAGAGAGAGAGAGAGAGAGATTTATATTATAAATCCAAGGTATTAATAAACTTAATGGAAAAATATTATAAACCCCAGGGATTATTAATATTATATATCAAAAGCATTTATATTATAAATCTCTCACATTAATATTATAAGCCCTTGGGATTAAAAAACCCAAGCGATTAATATTATAAACCTAAGAGTATTAATAAACCCAAGGGATTATAAACGTAACATATTAATATTTAACCCTAGGATTAATATTATAAACCCAAGGAATTATAAACCCTAAGATTAATATTATAAACCCTAAAATAGTATTATATATTAGGGATCAATATTATAAACCCAACGTATTATTGATATTATAAACCCAAGGGAATAATATTAAACCATAGGATTTATATTATAAACCCTAGGATTAACACTATAAGACCAAGGGATTAATATTTTGAATCCTACACTTATAAACCTTGTGATTTTAAACTCCTCAACCATGACTAACAATGGTTGATTATGGTTAGCCATGGTTGACCAAATTCAACCAAAGAGACTTTGATCATGGTTAACAAATTTCAACCATGATTCCATGACTCACAATGCTTGATCATGGTTAAATATGGTTTACTGCACTCAACCATGGTTGACCAAATTCAACGAGAGAGACCTTGATCATGGTTGATCATGGCTAACAAATTTCAACCATGATTAATCATGGTCAACTATGGTTGACTATGGTTGGCCTTGATTAATCGTGGTTGATTATAGTTGACAATATAGACATTGTCCATGATTGACCATATTCAACCATGATAAGCCATGGTCGATCATGGTTGACCGTAGACACATTGGTTTACCATTAAAAGGGAATTGTGGGTGAATAATGTTAAAACCTTGACATTAATATTGTACACCCAAGGGATGAATATTATAAACCCAAAGGATTAATAAACCCTAGGTATGAATATTATTAACCCAAGGGTTTAATATTATAAACCCAAGGCATTAATATCATAAACCCTTGTGATTAATATTATAAACACAATATATTAAAAAACCAAAGGGATTATTAATATTATAAATCGAAGGGATTAATATTATAAACCAAACAAATTAATAAACCCATGGGGTTAATAAACTCAAGTGTTACATAAATATTACAAACCCTTGGGATTAATATTATAAAACCTTGGGATTAAAAACCTAAGGGATTATAAACATAACAAATTAATATTTAACCCTGGGATTAATATTATAACCCCAATGGATTATAAACCTTAAAATTAATATTATAAACCCAAGGGATAATTATTGATATTATAAACCTTACATTTTGAAATGATTGTTTTTCACATCCAGAGAGACCTTGATCATGGTTGATCATGGTTGAAAAAATTCAGCCATGATTAATCATGGTTAACCATCATTGACCATGGTTGACTATAGGTGACCATGGTTGATCATGGTTGACCATAGACACATTGGTACATTGTCTATGGTTGGCCATGGTTGATCATGGTTGACCATAGGCACATTGGTTGACCATTAATAGCGAATTTTGTTTAACCAAACTTGAAGAGTGTTGACTACCAAACATACCCCAACATAGTCAAATACATTAGTAAATATGGTTAACAAATGTTAAACCCTTAAGATTAATATTATACACCCAATGGATCAATAAACCCAAGTGATTAATAAACTTTGGGGGTGAATATTATTAACCCAAGGGTTTAATCTTATAAACCCAAGGCATTAATATCATAAACCTTTCTGACTAACATTATAAACAAAAAAAATTAAAAATCAAAGGGATTATTAATATTAAAAACCCAAGGGTTTAATATTATAAACCAATGGGATTAATAAACACAAGGGTTTAATATTATAAACCCAAGGCATTATAATATTAGGGATAAATATTACAAACCCAAGGTCTATAATATTAGGTATCAATATTATAAACAAAAGGGATTATTGATATTATAAACCCAAAGGATAATAAACCCAAGGGAATAATATTAAACCCTGTGATTTATGTTATAAATCTGAAGAATTATAAACCCTAGGATTAATACTATAAACCCAAGGGATTAATATTTTTAACTCTACAATTATAAAACCTATGATTTTAAACTTCTCAGCCATGAATAACAACAATTTCTCACAGTTAACCATGGTTTACCACACTCAACAATGGTTAGCCAAATTCAAACAAAGAGACCTTCTTCATGGTTTATCATGGTTAACCATCGTTTACCACACTCAACAATGGTTGGCCAAATTCAACGAGAGAGTCCTTGATTATAGTTGATCATGGTTATCGATTTAAAAATGATTAATCATGGTTGACTATAGTTGATTATGGTTTACCATTGTTGACTATGGTTGACCATGGTTGACCTTGGTTAATCATAGTTGATCATAGTCGAAAATATAGACATTGATTATGGTTGATCACGGTTGACTATAGACACATTGGTTGACCATTAAAAGGGAATTTTATTTGACCAAACTTGAAGAGTGTTGACTACCAAACATACCCCATCATATTCAAATACATTAGTAAATGTGGTTGACTATTTTTAAACCCTTGAGATTAATAATATACACCAAGGGATGAATATTATAAACCCGAAGGATTAATAAACACTAGGGATGAATAATATTAACCTAAGGATTTAATATTATAAACCCAAGGTATAAATTTTAAAAACCCTTGGGATTAATATTATAAAACTTAGAGATTAATAAACCTAAGGGATTAATACTATAAACCCTTCGGATTAAAAAACCCAAGGGTATTAATAAACACATGCAATTATAAACCTAACATATTAATATTTAACCCTGAGATTAATATTATAAGCCCAAGGGATTATAAATCGTAATATTAATATTATAAACCATAAAATAGTATTATACATATTAGAGATCAATATTATAAACCCAATGGATCGTTGATATTATAAACCCAAGGGATAATTATTGATATTATAAACTTACATATTGAAATTATTGTTTCTCATGTAAAAGTTTTAATACAAATTATGTATTTCCTACATTCTCCTGATCTAACAATTATATGCCACTGTTAAATACAGAATCTCTTCTGCAAAATTCTTTGCGGAATTTAAAAAACGATCGCCAATTGCAATATCAAGAAGAAATATCAATCACACATAACACAGATGTTTTTACAGGGAAAGCGTAAAGCTAAAAACCCCACTATCATATATTATGTATATATCATGGATCATGAAACAATATCATACAAAACTCTAATCCAAGAACTCTCAGTAAAATATGCAATCGTCTCACATTGTCATACAAAAATTAGCAAATTCATGTGCCAATTTACTGCCTCTAGACAACATGCCTCCACTGCGTAATCCCTGATGGTCAAGAACCTCTGAATGAATGATTATTTCCCGCCTTGACTACGCAATCCTCATAGGCACATCCAATATGTGTGTGGTTGCATGAGTGCACCCACTAATGTCACAATTGATAGTCAAATTGTCCCTTTCACCTACATCTCAACTAGGTATCCACTAGATCTGACATCCATGTAGTTAACACCAGTAAATATTTAGTTGCATGTGAGACCACTGATTTTGAATTAATTAATAATTAATTCATTGATCTCTCACTAGTGTATCTTCAGGTACAACTAGCACAACTGATTTTAACTCACTTAACTGAGTTAAACTACTTTACGACTTTCATAACTACACTTCCAACTATGTTAGAACTTCGAATCACTCAGTTACAACTAAGTCCACTTGCATGTACTACCAACCAGCCACTCAACTCGAATTTACCATGGCTAACTGATTTTACACTTCATTTAACTATTTCCAAGTGCTCATTGAGAATAGATTATTGTTTATTGTCCAACTAATATTAAGGGATAATAATAGTCGACATGCATCTATAAATAGAACTCATCTATAAATATAATTTTCTCATGCATATATAAATAGACATCCACCTAAAAATAACTTGTGTGGGCCCCACCTAGTGTAGGTGCTTAATTTTCACTAGGATCAAGGATGTTGTTTTCGGATGCCAATTTCACTATTTCTTGTTGCAAACTTCAAGACTCCCTCTCAACAAGAAAGGAATATCTTTGCATGCAACATGAAACTCCATGCATGTGCCCTGCAACCTTTGTATGCGCCATGCAACATCATGCATGTGCCATGCAACTCCATGCATGCACCCTTCAACCCTTGCATGCACCATGCAAACTGATGCATGCGCCATTCAACCTTTGCATGCAACATTTCTGAAATTGAATAGCCTACAAACAACTGAATGAGTATAATTCATCTATCATCAAAGTCTTCTGACTTCTACTGGTACCAACTGCACATGTCTTATGGATCCACTACGTTGTTGACCTCTGAATCCATGCACTCTGCACTTGCTGTCAACTCTGATCCACGCTCTAGTATCCGACGCTGTCACTTTGATTTCATGTCCTCACGACATCTCACTGCATCAATCCAAACGATCCTGCTACTCCTGCTCTGTGGGCTCCTCGTAGCTAGGTTTGATTCATGAGATCCACACCATCTCAATGAATCCTGGCCAGAAATTTCTTCTTGGGATTATTCATGCATGTCGCCCCACCTCTCACCTGGTGGTATAGCTACATGCACTCCCTCTGACCATTTGGCTTGAAATTTCTCTGCATGAGTGGTTGCTCCCACTCCATGATCCTCATCTTTTGGCTGCTCCACATCCTAAGGTTCACTCTTACCTGCATGCAAATCCAGCTCCCTCTCAAGGGTCAATTTCATGGCTTTCTCACACTTCCCAACAGTAGGAAGCTCTGTAGAAATCCCATCCACATCAATTCTATAGAGATTCTTAACTTGAATCCAAACCTTCTTGGATTTCCCTATTGCTTTGTGTCACAGGAAAAATTTTCCTTCACTAAAGACAACATCATAGCCTCTATCCTCTGGCATTACGACTGAGACTAAATTTTTCTTCAAACCTGGTACATGCATTACATATTTTAAATGAAAGAGTTTACCTGGCGCCCTCTGAAAGGTAAAGGTACCAATTCCATTCACACTGTATCATCCATTTTCGCCCAACTCAATATGCATCTAGAGATCTTTCTCCTCCAAGTCACTGAAAATTTTCTTATCTCCTGTCATGTGAAAGGAAGCACCATTATCCAAGTACCACCCCGATCCCAATGCACTTGACACTATGCATGCGATCAATGAGAAGTCAAGCTCAAATTGCGAGGTAAGAGCCTCACCAGCTACAATTCTAGCAGCCATCTTGTTCTTCTTCTTTTGTGGACAATTTGTGGCAATATATCCATACTTGTGATAGTGAAATCACTTCACTTTGGACATGTTGTACTCCTTTCCATCTTCACCGACCTCAGATTTATAATGGAATTTCTTCCCCTTCCCCTTATACGCCTTGGCAGCCAAAGCACAATCATATTCATCATCATGCTTTGATTAAGAGCCAGCTCTGGTGTTCCGCCTAAACTCCTCCTGCACCAGATCCGACCATAGTTGTTCCCAATCTAGAAATTCTTCCCATCCGTTGCAAAGTCTTCATAACTGTGCCAACTATTAGGAATTCCTAGGAGAGCCAAACTCACCAAATCATCATCAGCAACACTTATTCCTACACTCCCAAGCTCATCGTTAATACTCTTCAAGTTTGGTCAACCACAATTCCCTATTAATGGTCAACCAATGTGTCTATGGTCAACCATGATCAACCATGGTTAATCATGGTTGAATATGGTCAATCACGATCAACCATGGTTAATCATGGTTGAATATGGTAAACCATGGACAACATATCTATTGTCAACTACGATCAACCACAATTAATGAAGGTCAACCATGGTTACTGATGGTCAACCATGATCAAGGTCTCTCCGGAAGTGAGATGTAGAAATTATACAACATTCATGTATAATTTCTACATGGTATCAGAGCTAGAAGTGTAGTTATGAAAGTTGTAAAGTATTTTAACTCAGTTAAGTGAGTTAAACTCAGTTGTGCTAGTTGTAAATGAAGATACACTAGTGAGATATCAGTGAATTAATTATTAATTAATTCACAATCAGTGGTCTCACATGCAACTGAAGATTTACTACTGTTAACTACATGCATCTCAGATCCAGTGGATACCCAGTTGAGGTGTAGGTGAAAGGGACAGTTTGACTATCAGTTGTGACATTAGTGGGTGCAGTCATGCAACCACACACACATTGGATGTTCCTATGAGGATTGTGTATTCAAGGTACGAAATAATCATTCATTCATATGTTCTTGACCATCAGGGATTGCATAGTGGAGGCAGGCTGTCTGGAGGCAGTAAATTGGCTCATGAATTTGCCAATTTTTGTATGACAGTGTGAGAGGATTGTATATTGTACTGAGAGCTCTTGGATTAGTGTTTTGTATTAGATTTTTTCATGATCCACGATATATACATAATATATGATAGTGGGGTTTTTAGCTTTATGTTTTCCCGGTAAAAGTATCTGTGTTATGTGTGATTGATCTTTCTTCTTGATATTGCAATTGGCGATCGTGTTTTAAACTCCACAAAGATTTTTGTAGAAGTGATTATGTATTTAATAGTGGCATATAATTGTTATATTAGGAGAATCCATGAAATACATAATTTGTATTAAAATTTCTACATGGTAGTGGAGCACAAAAAATTGCAATTGTGAAGCAGGAGCTGAGTTTGTTGGTGGAAAGAATTCGAATTTCCAAAAAGGATTTCCTGGCACTACAGTTGATTCAAGATCTAAATGGATTTCAATGGCTTGAGGTTAGAGTATGCACTCAAGGGAAACTCGAAATATATTGCTTGGAAGGACAGGATGGAGGTAGTACGCTAAGACAATGGCTTGAATGAATTCATTGAAAAAGATGTTCCTAAGCCAGATGTTGTAGATGCTACAAATCTTGATGCATGGTGAAAGAAAGTGGCAAAGTCGAGGAGGATTCTGTTGGAGGGAGTAAGATACCACACTGTCTCAAGCCTCCATGGGAAATCCACAACATATCCTATGTGGAAGTCTTTGACGGATCTATTTCAAAGAAGCAGCGACCATAGGAAATTCGCACTCAAAGATAAACTCAGGAAGATCAAGATGGAAAAGAATGACACTATTCTGGTATACTTAACAAAGTTTTTCCAATGTAGGGATGTTTTTTAAGTTGCTTTTCCTTATCATGATATTTAAAAGGCATAAAAGGAAATAAGAATGGAATGGTTTATGGTTGTTCAATTAATTAGAAATTATTGGAATATATTGGGAATAAATAACTGTTTTTTTCAATTATATATCATTGAATAACATGTTGAGTATTAAGAAATAGATAATTTCCTACTTGTCTAATATCTGGTTATTGTTATCTTATTTTTCATATTTTCCAAGTGTAAAAAATGGTGCAAAAGTGGCGTTTATGCATTGTAGTTTCATGCTTTCCAAATCCAGGTCAAGGAGTTGTGAAATTTTCCCTTCACAACATGGAAACAAATCATGTGTTCCATGGAAAGAAAGAAGTGCGTGGAAGAACGACAAACAATGAAGCATACTACATTTCCCTTGTTGAAGGGCTAAAAGTGGCAAAAAAAATGATTTCAACGACATTCAAGCCTTCACCAACTCAGATTTGATATGTAATTAGATGAAAGGAATCTATTGGGTTCGGAAGGACGATTTAAAACCCCTTTATAGGGAATCAATAAATTTGAGTTGTCAATTTCAATCTTTTACCATCGATTACTCTGCAGACATTCAAAGGATGTCTAGTGATATAATGTCCAGGGCATTATTAAGCGTAGATGTAGATGTCAAATGTGACATAGGATCACCATCCACTGCAACAAACATCATTGATAAGCATTCAGATAGGTCCCCAGTATGCGAATGGGTTCTTGTTATCATTCTTCTTGGCTCTATCATGGCATGGTTCTTTCACTAAAGAACCTGCTAATGTATTATTTTTCCCCAACTTGCAACGAGTATGGTTTTTTATATGGGTGACAAATATATGGTCAAATATAATATATTCCATGTATATGAACAAATTTATTTGGAGAAAATTAACTAGCTCATGGTCTTTTGACTGCCATTAAAACATCATGGTGTTATCTAATTGAGTTTTATGTTTTAGATTTTTGGCTGAATTCTTGTGAAATATTTTTTAAAGTGGAAATCATTATTTAATTTGTATCATTATTTTCTACTTCTTATGTTTGTGTTATAAACGAATGTTGTAAATGTATAATTGTAACTGCAAGAGTTAAATAATATCCATGTGATCATGACAGAGGTGTACTTTTCGAGGAAACTGTAAATTTAAAAATTTAGATCACTAGGGTGCATTGTTCACTAGTGCTTATTGTTCAGATATTTTCTTAGTGACATCATACCTTGTTCGTGGGTTACTAGACTTACCATGTAGCTTGTAAAAAATGATATTAAATTAAATTAAATTATGTGATGACAGAGACATTAATTTTCCTCGAAAACTCCTGAATATTATTCACAGCAGTGGAATCAATTTTGGTTGTAAGGAAATCGGGGATGTACTTGTTTTGCTGATCCTTGCTGATAATTGTTTTTAATGAGTAGAGATAGTGATGTATGTGGTCTTGTGCCAGGAAATATCTATGCTTCCTTCTCTATATCTTCTTCTAAATCTGTCATTTTCTCTTTTGTATCTACTTCTAAATCTATCATTTTCTCTTTTGTATCTGCTTCTAAATATGTCATCGGATGTTACCTTATGGAGACCCATTTACCAGGGTATTACCTATATGGTGACTAATGCTCAATGATTGGTGCTATGATATCTAGAGAAATATGATTAAGTGAAAATTTTATGTGTGTGCCTTTTGTATTGATTAATGGATTTTTAGCACCAGAGTTACCATGATGGCCTTTAGCATTATGATGATACATTAGTGCTGATATCGATTTACATATCAAGGATGTATAGATAGTATGTAGTGTAAGCATGCTACAGTTGTGTGAATGTTCCATATATTGATTACCTGATTATTAATTTCCTTATTTATATATGGTTCGATCATGGTTAGATTTTCTTTGACAAGTTTACATATGGTGGAGATCATTGTCTTCATTGTATTTCTCCTTTCTTGGTCATATATACATAAAATCATTTCTCGATGCATGTAGACTTCATATTATTTGAGCTTATCAACTGTAGTAAACTTCTTTAATAAATTTTCTGGAAATTAGGACAACAAGGATAACATTGACTAAACTTGAAATTTGTAGCCTTCTCCATTAACCCGAGCGCATTAATGTCACCTTTCAGCCACAGTGATATTTCATGTAAAGAATGATTAAATTTTAGTTCACAAATCCGAAAGACACCTAAAAAAATCTTACTTCCTATCTATCTCTTAGTCTGATAATTTCCCTTTCTGCATATTATGCTTAATTATATGTATATAAATTTGCTAAAGAAGTTGCATCACATCACCTTCTAGGAGCTTATTTATGTATCTTGGTTATGTACTTTATGCTGGAGTTTATCCCTGAATTCTTTTATCCCTGAATTCAACATATATGTTCCTTTATAATAGAGGATAGAAATTTTCTATAATCATTATTTAAAACTCGGTAAAAAATATATATATATATATATATATATATATATATATATATATATATATATATATTCAACTTCAGGAATCTATACAGATTAGCCTTCTTTCCTAAAGTTTTGATTGTGCTTGCTTACATGCTGAAGATTTTCATCTTGATCTAGTAATTGTGGATCCACATTTGTATTTTCTCTAGTGTTGGACTCACAGGTTTAAATGGCTTCTTTCTCAATCAAAGCTACCACATATTTTTAGTAAATTATTTGAAAATTTTGAGACTTGAGAGCTCATCTTCCACAAAAACCATCTCCTAACTTATCTTGTGCACTCAAATCACTCTCCTAAGCGCAACGTGGATCTCTGAATTTCAACATGGTTCCAACTAGATTTAAGATCAAATTTACCCAAAAAAAAACAGGGTAATTTGAATGTTGTTTATCACATGCAGGGAGACTTGACTGCTCTTTATCACATGCTATATGGAAGAAATCCTCAACAGCTCCAAATAAGAGACAGCAAGATGGAAGAAGCAAGAAAAAGACAACTCCAACTGGATTTCGAATCAAATTTACCCAAAAAGTAGGAGAATTTGATTGTTGTTTATCACATGCAAGGAAATTTAACTTCTTTTGATCACATGTTGTCTCGGAGAGTTTCTCAACAGCTCCAACTAAGGGATGGAAAAACAAAAGAAGCAAGAAAAAGACAAAGACCAAAAGCAAAAGAGTGAAAATAATGGGGCAGGATATAACACTATAAGAAAACACGTTTATAAGAAACCAAATGCCTGCAACAAGACAAAAGCATGCAAGACAAGGGAATACCAAAAGCAAATGAGAGGAATGGACTTCAACATGAAAGAACTTTCAAGCATGTTGTAGGAACCAAATATCTGCAACTGGTTATGATTAGAAAATTGGGCACAACAATTGGTTGAGCATAAAGACTGATGAAACAAGCATCCATATAATAAAGAATGTGGCCAGGGTTACACCTATATATCAAGAGTAAAAAGTACTTTAATATATTGAGTAGAGTATGACTAGTAAGATGTCTGAATGATAAAAGTCCCATGTTGAATGTGATATGCAAAATTCTTAACAAACTGTTTCTTTGATCATGGATATGAAAGAGTATTGCATACACAAATATGTCACATTAGAATTCATAAAAAAGTATGAAATTTACAAGAAATTTAAATCAGTTGTTACTTTGACCTGGAACTACAACAAAAATGGAAATTTGCAACATTTAAATAGCGTTGAATCACAAAGCCATACGGTGAACATGTGCAAAAAAATTCACAGTAAGCTTCTTCATTAAACCATTTACAAGTGACTACTATAGATTGCATCATAATAATCCTATACCTTCCCCAGATATCCACACTAAAAAATTCTTCACTTTATTTTGCACGTTAAAACTACCCAATGATCCTCTATACTATAAAGGTTAGAAGGTATGAAACAATAATATCATTCAGATACCAGACAGTGATATAATTCTAATACCATAAGGAAAGCAATGAATCAGGATTGACCAATCCTGATATACACATAAAGAAGTATATCATCTTAATATTTGTTTTGCATGTTGTGATATATGCATGTATGTTGATTTCTAGTGCAGGATCTGCTACTTTGGGAATTTTCACATTTTGGAAACATAATTATGTCTGCCAATTTTTTTTTCAAAACTAGATGATGATATCAACCACAACCAAAAATCGTTCTTTGATTTCCCCAAAAATACCATACATAAAAATCCACATGTAGCAATTCGAACAACAAAATCACATAAGCTGCATTAATTTGTGGAGAGTAGAAAAATCCAAAGAGTTAGTTCATGACATTCCAGAAATTTAATTCAATTAAGTACATACATACAAATATAAATAAAAACTAATGATTTCACATTTACACAATTTTTAGACTAATCTGAACAGACCTACATAATACTATTATCAGCTCGGCTTCAGCTCTGCCCTGGCCTGATATATCAGATGTTTGGCGTAATCAATTGACTGCATGATTGGCTTCATTAGATTTTGGACTATGTTGATTGGTATTCGGTAACATCAAGGCCATATTAGGTGAACTTTCAGTTTTGAGGTAGGTTTAGATGTTAGGTTTACTTTCTGGGATGGTTTCTTTGATTTTGAATCAAATAAGTGTCCTTGGACATAATAGGTGGCTAGGATGGATTCTTTAAAAGAAGATTTTTTCATGTCTAGAGTTTGTTTAAGAGCTTAAATTTGTTGTGAAGTACATAGTCAAAGTATACTTGGGAACAATGCCATATTATACTTTCCTTTGTTCGAGTGCCTGATTTATGAATTTGAGTGTTTAGCATGAAAAGGGGTGTTCTTTTCTTGTGGGTAAGATCAGCATGTTGGACATTGTCTTGTGGTTTATCCTCAGCATGATGAGGCACTGTGGATATGATGATTCACATGAAGTTAAGGTGTTGATTTCAAGGAGTCATTACCAGTTGTTAGAGATTTTTCATGTGTTGACTTATACAAGGATGATAGCTTATTTTCAAAAAGAGTTTACTGCTATTTTGGTGTTTCTATATGTGCGTAATATCATCATGTCATAACATTGACCTTTTAGGGTTATTATCAAAATATGGAGGGCACAGACTTGGAGTAGGCCTTCACCTATAAAGTAGAGAGTAAGGATTCACTTCAGATCATCAATGCTTCAAGGCCTTCATTATTCAGCAAATTTTTCTTCTTGTATCCTTTTCTTCATCTTATTTCTAAGTCTATTGGTTATGCCACTATGGTCAAGTCATTATTATAGGCTAATAATGTTTTTTAAGTTGTGATAATTATCTCCAATACCATCACGTTCATGTGGACAAGAGTTTGATCTCAGATCGGTTCAAACTTCATGTTTTTTTTATAACAACTCTAATTAATTGAAGACATATTCTTAGGTCAATTTGAGTGGTCTACTTGTGGAGAATTCCTTTATTTGATTGTTATTTCTAGTATAAAGTTTGAGATTTAAGATTCATACATCAACAATATTCAATTTACAATGCATTAATGTTTTTTTCCTTTGTGTCTCTTTTTTATTCCGCCCAAGGGCAATGCAATCATGCAAATCAGACCAATCTTGAGTAGTTTAGGCACAAATTTTGTCACATTTGTTCACAGTTTTTGAGAATTTTTCGACTGATCTGCAATCTTTAATTACAGATTTGCATGGTTTTCTTCTTTTTGTAAAATCTACTTATTTTATTTACATCAACATCAAGAGGAAAAATGGAAGAGTATATAGAATTTTAAGCACATCCTCTTCCTTATTGTAGCTAAAACAACTATAAATAAGAATAAGCATCAAAGGAAGCACATAACAATTATTCGAAAGGAAAACATATCATCGATTTAGATGAAATATGGCTTCATTAAATTCTTTCAAATAATAAATATAGTAAACATGAGAATCACTGAAAATGAATGAAATAGAACACAAGTAACTGCAATGAAAGGACATATAAGAAACATAATAAACGCATCACCAAAGTATGTTGACACGTGATTCCTTGGAAACAACAACTCGAGTCTTCTACCTTACTCACTAAAAAGTATGGCTGCATACATTAGAGATAATTCTCTTGCATTTTCCCATTAACCCTTTATTAATTTACTTCTCTTCATTATATAGGCAAAATATCGTAGTGTAATAGGAGAAATATCGTAGTGTACTATCAAAATATCAACGCAAACTAGAAAAGTAGAACTGAGAGTACTGCATAGAAAACTGGGTAGCAGAAAGTCATATTTCCTTTATAGTTGACACCTGTTCGATGAAATATGGGTTGAGATGGCATCCTGATGTATGAGAAACCAACCTCTAAAATCTCTGACTGTTGGCAGCTCCAAAACTGTTAGAAATTATATATTACAAAGCAATGGAACAAATAAAATATATGCGGAAACACAAACAAAAGAAACACATAAAACCAAAGAGACACAAATATATTTGGTTCACCCAGTTTGGGCTACGTCCACCCTGAACAGCCAGTCCTTCCTTTCTATTATCCATCAAATGAAGAGACACAACCTACAGCAGATCCACTGTAATATCCTCTGTTCTCTCTCACAGTCTCCATATTTGTTTCTCGCTTTGAGAATACACATGCGATACACAACCGAAATACAATACCCTCATACAAGTGAGGGGTTTCCTTCTAGGGAAAAAAATCCTAAACTAAACATAACTTCTACTGTCAGATCATCCGCCTAATGAACGACACAGATTGACTAGAAATTACTATACTTTTACAAGGCAATTTTACATCTGTTTTTAGCTTCGGGGGTGCTGCCCCAGTGAACTGACAGTGATGCGCACCAACGAGGTAGCACAAAGTCATATTTATTTTATGGCTAACACATTTTCAATGAAATATGGGTTGAGATGGCATCTTGATGTATGAAAAACCAACCTCTAAAATTTTTGACAGCTGGCATCTCCAAATCATACGTGAAACTCTGTTGGAAAGGACTACGTATCACCTGCGCAACACACTTTGTTTTGGGTATATCTCCCAAACCGTAACATGTTTTATAGTTAGAGATGGCTTATGTTGAGTTATTTCATGTCTCTTGGGATCACATCTAGGGGGCCTTGTTTGAGTCATTGAGGATCATAAAAGCTGCCAATGAACTAGCAGTGCTTTGTAGCAACTTGGTAGCACAAATTCATATTTCCTTTATGGCTGACACATGTTCAATGAAAGATGGGTTGATATGGCATCTTGATGTATGATAAACCAACCTCTAAAATCTCTGACATCTTGCAGCTCCAAA
Source organism: Pinus albicaulis (assembly GCA_034641835.2). Classification (NCBI taxonomy): domain Eukaryota; kingdom Viridiplantae; phylum Streptophyta; class Pinopsida; order Pinales; family Pinaceae; genus Pinus; species Pinus albicaulis. The sequence goes on from CM076578.1 coordinate 698,232,294, forward strand.
ACATGCGTGAAACTCTGCAGGCAAGGATTGCGTAGCACTTGTGTAGCACCTGCGCAACAGACTTTGTTTTGGGTATATCTCCCAAACCGTAACATGTTTTATAGTTCAAGATGACTTATTTTGAGTTAGGTTAGTTCCCTTGGGGTCACATCTAGGTGGCATGTTTTGAGTCAATGAGGATCATTAAAGCTGCGAGTGAACTGACAGTGTTGCGCAGAAACTGGGTAGCACAAAGTCATCTTTCCTTTATGGTTGACACATGTTCTATTAAAGATGAGCTGAGATGGCATCATGTATGATAAACCAACCTCTAAAATCTCTGACAGCTGGAAGCTCCAAAACATGCCTGAAACTCTGCAAGCAAGGGCTGCGCAACACAATTTGTTTTGGGTATATCTCCCAAACCATAACATGTTTTATAGTTCGAGATGGCTTGTGTTGAGTTAGGTCAGGTCTCTTGGGATCACATCTAGGGGGAATGGTTTGAATCATTGAGGATCATAAAATCTTCCAGTGAATTTACAGTGTCGCGCACCAACTAGGTACCACAAAGTCATATTTCCTTTATGACTGACACCTGTTCAATGAAAGATGGGCTGAGATGATATCCTGATGTATAACAAACCAACCTCTAAAATCTTTGACAACTGGAAGCTCCAAAACATGCGTGAAACTCTGTAGGCAAGGACTAAGTAGCACTTGCGTAGCACCTATGCAACACACTTTTTTTTCGGTATATTTCCCAACTTGTAACATTTTTTATAGTTCGAGATGGCTTATGTTGAGTTAGGTCATGTCTCTTGGGGTCACATCTAGGGGGCATGGTTTGAGTCATCGAGGATCATAAAAGATGCTAGTGAAATGATAGTTTTGCACAGCAACTGGGTAGAAAAAGTCATCTTTCCTTTATGGCTGACACATATTCGATTAAATATGGGCTCAGATTGCATCCTGATGTAGGATAAATCAACCTCTAAAATATCTGACAGTTGGCAGCTCCAAAACATGTGTGAAGCTCTACAGGCAAGTATTGCGCAATACCTGTGTAGCACCTATGCAACACGCTTTGTTTTGGGTATATCTCCCAAACCGTAACATGTTTTATAGTTTGAGATGGCTTATGTTGAGTTAGGTCAGTTCTCTTGGGGTCACATCTAGGGGGGGCATGGTTTGAGTCACTGAGGATCATAAAAGATTCTAGTGAACTGACAGTGCTGCGCAGCAACTGAGTAGCACAAAGTCATATTTCCTTTATGGCTTACACATGTTCGATGAAAGATGGGCTAATATGGCATCCTGATGTATGAAAAAACGACCTCTAAAATCTCTGGCAGTTGGCAGCTCCAAAACATGCGTGAAACTCCGTAGGAAAGGACTTTGAAGCACCTGCATAGAACACTTTATTTTGGGTATATCTCCCAAACTATAACATGTTTTATAGTTTGATATGGCTTATGTTAAGTTAGTTCAGGTATCTTGGGGTCACATCTATGTGGCATGGTTTGAGTCATTGACTTGTTCCCAAGTGTTTGTTCATTGGTTTACAAGTTTTCAAATTTCTGGGGTTCTTAGCATCCCATAGGGGTATAGTGGCCTTAATGGAACCAAGATTGAGCCACCATTAACATTGAATTTTCCCATGAAAATTAATTGTTATGTTTTAACTTGTTCATGATTAGATCACCAAAGGCCATCTCAATTGATTCAACTCCAATTTTTCATGGTACCTTGTTCTAGATTGTTATTCACCAAATCCTTATTCTAGAGTTGTGTGCATGAGTTTGGAGGTTAGATCTAGAAATGAGTTTTTGAAGGGGAACCAAGGTTTTATTTTAGTTTAGTAGATTCCCCATGCTTGCTTGCATGTGACATGTAATATTTAAGGTAGGGATGGGAGGATGAGATCTCCAAAAGGGCACTTTTATTTTTTCAGAGACTTGCTTTGTGCTTTTTTATAAATTGATAGCATTGATCACATTTTGTATACCCTTTTAGACCCATATGGACATTGGAAAAAACACCATATGGACATTTGAAAACAACACTATAACCTCTTTTAGACCATTGAGGGCAGAGGCATGCAAGTAGTTCATTGGAGCAACTACATTCTACTCAAACAATGGCAACAATAATTAGAGCAATGAATTATAACAACAATAATCAAAGCAATGAATTATGCCCTATTGTCTTCAATATCAAAGTTATTGTCAACAATTCTAGCCTGAACTTATCTCAAATCAACAATACATACGATTATTGTAAATTACCAAACCATGAATAAAACGATAACTGAAAACAAAATCCGATACAAGACCATTTTGGACAACTAAACTTTAACTATATAGATAAAATATGAAGTTCAAGTATATATTCCCAACTTCCGATAAGTTGGTACAACCCTCCAATCTCTCCACTTTTTTTATGATAATATTGGTTGTGTAATAGAGTCCCTGATCATGTGCACACTTGTTTTGAGCTGCTTTTGAGTCCTTGGTTTTTAGTTGCTTTTGCCATGAGTGACCATAATACTTCTTTTCAGGACTACAGGATCTAGTTGGTTCTCCATCACATAAGAGGATGCCGCAAATAGTAACAAAACTGAAAGAAGTCTACACTTAACAAATAATCACAAGAAAAATACTAATATTCACATTATATAAATCATATATCTGTATATTGTATTTATTTTTTTATTCAAAACTCAAAATTGGGTCTAGTGCACATAGAAGAATAAGGAATATTAAGAATATTTTTCCACTCAAACCAAATAAATTAAATAACCCTATTGAAGTTATTATGCACTTAATTTCCAATCACTTAGGAAAGTACATTCATACACTCTCTGGGTAGTACTTACCTATTTTTTCTGCATACCTCATTGATTCCCACTAGATTTGAAGCACTTCCATGGATGATCAGATAGAAGATGATGCTTCTCCACTTGTTCTATAGTTACCTAGCAAGGTGTCATATTTTAGTGCAATGATATTTTCTAGAGAATCAAGGTATATGTGTGCACACAATGAAATAGAATGTCAAAATTACCTGGCATGGTAGGTAAGGTTGGATGGTCTTGGGTTATCGCCATGATTGTGGATTGTTTCATTTCTATAAAAATAAACATACCACATCTTAAAGAATGATGATGACTAAATACTTAAATCTAAAACCATGACTCTATTCAACACATGAAACTAAGATGGAGCCATAGACATGTCATTATTTGATCGAGGAAGTCCTCGCTTATTGAGGTATCGAAACTCAAATGGTTCATATTCTGATGGATCAACATCTAAATCAATTTCTAAATAATTGTTTTTTCTCCTTCTTTTTATTTTCTTTGCAGGGCTAAGGAAACTCTTCTTCCTCTTCAAAGATGAATCAAGATAACCTGACCCAGGTGTGAAGTCAAAATCCATAATGTGGAAATTATTGGCTTCATCCAACAATTTTTTAAGCATACCAGTCAACTGGTTTGTCTTCACTAAAGTAGTAAGAGGGTTATCTAAAATAATATGTACCATGGTTAAACATCTCCTCCCTTGCCAAACGAAGTGTCTCGGCATATGCATCATCAATATTTGTGGCCATAAGAGTAGCATCAACATCTACGTCATGGTTTTGGGGCTCTATATTGATCTCAGGTGGTTCACTGAATATGTTAACCTCTGCATGTTGATGAAGCAATGGATTTGAGTTATCTGAGTGGAAATACAGCCAATTAACCTTTATGCCATGCTTGCAAATGTTTCCCCGAATTGACCATGGACATTCACACGTTATAAAATCCGTGCGATACCAGGTGACAAGGTATTTTTTACCTCGATCTGTCTGACTTCTCACTCAGTAGGCATGGGTTATGCTCTGATGAGAACAAAAATCAGAATCTAGAATTTTTATTGCTCGTTCCACTGATGATTCCAACTTCTTTTCTCTCTTGTATTTGTTTAGAAATACTTCTTCTTTTAATATTTACTTGAACTGATAACAATGTTCAACGGTGTTTAGTAGCATATGCAACAACCAATCCATCCTCCTAGCACATTTTTTCCTTTTATCAAAAAGAAATGTTGTTTTTAAGTAACAATGATATGACTCAACAACATTATTGGTCTCCTGATTTGCATGAGGAAGCTCCCGACAACCTTTCACCCACATCCCTAATTTCAAATAGAACCATGTTAGTCTCAAAATATCACCATTATAGAAAAAAAAATTCATATGATACAAAAAAATTATTTACTTGCGAATCTTATATCCAACAACCCAATTCTTGTGGAAATAGTCTAAGAACTTCCCTTCATTTGCAAATATGATAAAAAATTTACTTATTACATCTTCCACTTCATTGTTGAGAGTGTGTTCCATGATGAAACCTAACTCATTGAACATATCATTAGCTTTTATGGAACTAGTGGCCAACCGTTTGACATTTTTTAACCAAGCCCTCCTTACATGCCAAACACATAAGATCACATCACACCCTTTAATCATCTTGCCATATTTAATGCATTTTAGTGTGTTATTTTTAGAAAAAATGCAAGTTTAGTTATATCATGACAATGTTAAATTTACCTCAAGGCAGTGATTTCAACCAATGCATCATCAACCATGAAATCATTGACTTTCCAATCAGGACGTGTTTCGAAACACTTTTACATGAGTTTCTCCAACCATAGTGCAATATCATCTGATGTGTTTCATGATGCCATGACCCATGCAACTGGTAGCCCACTTTGTTTTTCATTAAATGCCACAAGTGTATAAAACTGATAATGTCATATTAAACGTTACAAAAAGTAAAATACAAGTTTTTAATCATATTGAATATCTACAACTTAAATAATTATATTCAATCAATCATTTGCATCTAACTTACCCCATATTTATTTGTATTAAATGTTGAATCCATGGCTAGTAATATATTGTGCGATACCTTGACCATTGTCTCCAACATCCACTTCGTTTGAGTCCCTATTATTAAAGGGACCTCCACACCATTAGGCTTTAGGTAAAAGAAAATATATTCCTGATTGTTTTAATACCAAATTTTTACACTCATTTCATCCTTTTGGTGAAGTTAGTAATTTCCCTTCGCCAACCTATTATATATATTTACAATATATTTCTTGCATAAGAATAAATCCCCATTTTGAGTTGCTGCATCCATGTCAACATGTCTCTTAATTCGGGTTCTATACACTATATCAATAGGCACTCCCAAAAAGAAACAACTCTCTACATATGAAACATCATCCCTTGAAAGCTTTGTCCTATGCAAGGTCCTAGTATCGCCTGAAGTGTCATGTTGGCCATGAAAAGGCCAAACTTTCCCATCTTCATGTTCATACATATTGAAAGTTAATATTGCTCTATCAGGAATTTCATGCATAACCTTGATAATAAAATGGCTTTGACAACCCCTTTTTTACACAAAGGAGGTCCTTCGTTTAGTTGGAGAATTTCCTCTTTCGTCTTATGGGCCAAATGAACAGTGATAACTGCACCAAAAATTTCGAGTGTTAGTACATACAAATAAAGATAAATGTGGGTTCAAAGGATCTAAACAATGAATTTTTGAAATACTCACATTTCATATTGCAATTCAGTGATATATCTTTGTTTTGGTTCTTTCTTTGTTTTCTGTATGAGCTTACATGGAGCAATGTGATTTTCTTCCTCTCCTTTGATAAAGTCAAAAACTAGTTTTAACGGGATTAAGTCAACTTGTTCAATACTATTGTTCTTTCGATTTATTTCCGTCCAAACCAAGTCTTTACTAGAAAATATGATTTTTTCTTTGAGGTCTTGCACCTCAAGATCCATGATATTGTGCCATTTGCTTCGCTTTCCCATTTTGAACTAATTTGGTCAAACAATATGCAAGTACATCAGAGAAATAGCCTATATATAAACATGCTAGCAGCAAAGCTATTTGTTCTAAATAGAAATTTAAGGTACAGGTCCAGGAACTTCAATATTCGATTTCATTGATGGCGCCTCTTTATAGTTTTTAGTCACCCATTTAGGTTTTGTGGTCATATTTCTGAAAATTAATATAATTTCTTTTGCATTATTTGGGAAAATCCAATTCTTTGAAGGGTTGTGTGAGATTTTCATTGTATTATATGCAATTGAATTTCTTTATTTCCATGTTCCTAAATTTTAAGCATCATATGTGAATTATTTTGATGTTCTAATACAATGAGTAAAACTATGTAATCCAAAAGGCCATAAGGATTCATATTAGCACCATCAATTACAGTACTATAATGTACCATGGTCTCCACATGTATGCTAACACACAAAAAAATATATGGCTAAACACAAGAATTTGGTTGCAAGGAAATGACTAGATTAGAAAGCTTCTTTTCATCAACCTCAATAGCATGGATCAGCTCAGAGTCTTGTAGTGGTCATAAAAAATCACTCGCCAACAAGTATTTTCTTTCATAAGTTTTTGGGTGGAAAAAAATATATAAATGAAAACAGAGGACAATATCTTTACTTGGCGAAGTATATTCTAATGAAATTCCTTCTTGTTGAAATTTTAGCATTGATTTAAGAGTAATATTTAATATACATCAGTATAATTCAATCCAGGCTTTTATAGTATACAACTAGAGGAGAAACACTTCTTAGATCCTATAAAAGTCGCAGTTCTCTTCTTCAAAGGGAATGTGCATTTTAAAATTCCTATTTGTTTCAAAATTTATTTAGCACAGATTTTAGAAGAAATATTTAATATATTGATTTTACCCCTGGACTCCTCACAATTGCCCCATTATCATCACCATTCACCCCATAAAAATTCAACCCTGGAGGCTCCTATCCTCCTCTAAATCTGGTGATCCACTACGCACAATGGATCCTTTGTTTGTTTATTGGAAGGCTCATGCATGAATGATCATAGAGATAATAAAATTAGTTGGTAAATTAAGGTTCTTATGGCAGCCTCCAGAGTGTTAAGTATCTTGGTGTTTCTACTGGTTCCTGTACGGTGGAGTATTAGAGATAACATGGTGGCGGGTAATGATCACCCTCCCATAACCAGTGGGTTGAGCTCATGTCCACTCTCAGAAAAATCCAAAGCCCATTATAGCAGTAGCAGTCGAGATGCCCTAATTGTAAAGAGAGGAAATGGCATGTCTAGAAGGTTTAATGGCTACTCATTCACCTTTCTTCCCAAGGGTCTCCCCTTTGTTTATAACGCAGGCCCTTCCAGATGCCACAACGATGTTGGCACCGAAAAATCTCCACGAACAACAACATCAAGTCCAGATATACATTTACACACCAGTATGATTTCCAATACTTGGATTGGAATTCCAATGGAGCTAATATGGGGTTGCCTGTACAAACTCATGTAACTACTCACCGTCGGTTGTTTTAGAGTGAAACTATATATCTGTGTATTGTTTTCTATATATATATATATATATATATATATATATATATATATATATATATATATATGCTCGTATTATACTTTCTATTGATAAATCATTTTTCCTGATAAGTTTGTTTGACATGAAAAACATATTATAGACAATTAATGTTTTCAGTTTCTAATTTGTTTGTTGAACCAGTGTAAATGTAATCTATTTGATATATTTTGAAGTTTGGCAAGTCATGTTATTGTTATTCTGTGAATTATTTCAACTGTCTGATCATAAGCTCTTATATGTATCATGATATTGCAAGAGTTAATATACAGAGAAGACTGACTATAAAGAGAGAATCTAGGTGTTGTACAAAACTGTTAGAGAGGAGATATGTTTCAATGTATGGAAAGTTATGGTAGCATAAAATGTTGAAGAAGTGAAATTTTATTTAATTTTGAATTTTTAAAGAGGTTGCAGAAACAAAATTGTGGTTTTAGAAGATGAAGCTATTTGATCCTTTTTTATTGGGTTTAAAATATATATAAATTATATGTTTTGATAGTTGGATTTGCAAAGTTTTCTTAATAGAAAGCAATGAAACCTTTGAAAAGATAGATAGAAACCAAGGATGATCCAAAAAATAATATAGGACTAAGAAATATGTTTTATCAATATTATTGATAATGGCCTGATATATGGTGGCAATTAACATAAAATGGCAATAAAACAGAAAATGTATACAACAAAAAGTCATAAAATCAATCAAGAGAGTATTGGAGCTTCATTTTAATTGATTATTTCCATATAACAGAATGTCATCAAATCCATCAAGAGAGTATTGGAGCTTCATTTTAATTGATTATTTCCATATAACTGAATGTCATCAAATCCTTCAAGAGATTATTGGAGCTTCCATTTAATTGATTATTTCCATGTAACAAAAACAAATTAATATAATATTTAATCTTGTATTTGTTTTCATTTAATTATTTTCCATGCTTCTTAAATCTAAAAAGGAGAAGAATCTGAGCTAGTTGACATTGCCTACACTCTTGTCATGGTGTCTGACATTGAATCTCAAAGATATAAGATATAAGTGAATATGAAACTTTGCTGGTTGAGATTATCTAGACTCTTACTATGCTATATGACATCTTAGGTAAAGCAGATGTGTGAAAATATTGAAAAACCATGGAATAAATATCTTGTAAAAGAGTACTATAATAATATCAACTACACACTTGACAAAGCTCACTGGCATAATTTGATAAATTTTGTTGGTTTAGATAAAGAATCCTGATGCTCCTCTCAAAAAATGGAATATTTCATTGGTCTGTAAGTCTGAATATTCATAATCCTACCATCTAAGGTTTGCAAGAAATTCCTTGATATTTAGCTACGCTGGAAATTTTCTTCACGAATTTTAGGTCTATAAGTCTGAATTTTCATCAGGTATGCAAGACATTCTTATATTTAGCTACGCTGGAAATTTTCATAAGGAATTTTAATGATGGCACTTGATGGCAAATCAGTTAGGAATGAAACCTTAAAGGATTCAAACTATGAAAATTATCATCAAATGAATTAATTAACAATGTAACACATTACAACTTTGATAGCATGAAGCTTGCAGAAATATTTTAAAGAACAATGGAATCCATCATCACTGGCCAAAATCATAAAATCATTTTCATCCATTTTTTTTGAAAGAATCATTCTATTCAAAATTTCCTGCAACTTCGCCAAGTAGCCAAGCAAAGATACTTTCCTCTGTTTTCATTTAATAAACAAATGTGGTATGACAGAGAAAGAATGCAGTTAATAGTTTCTTATAAAAATTTTGCAGTAGAATGTGGAAGAAGAATACTTGGAATCGGGTCGCCCTGTGGAGGATTTTGGTCTCTAGTCTCTGGTCTATGGTCTTGTAGGAAGCCAAGTACTGAGCAGAAGTAGGGAGGTCATGGAGAAGACGCGTAGTTTTGGGTCGCTGAATTTAAATTTATTAACATCGCCCACCCACCACCATCACTGCATTAACTAGTGAATTGTTAATGTGAAGCATGTTGGCTGTTCGGTGGAGTCACATCACACATTCTGCAAGAGGTGTCGGGGGTTGGAGGATTGGCTGGCCGGAGCCAGAAGTTTTTCCAACTAGTGACAGAAACCGGGAAATTCCTCCACCTAGTTAGACTATTCCCTTTAAAATAATTTATATTTAATAATGACATTAAAAAAAATTATTTTCAAAATCTAATCTTTCTTATTATTTATATTCTTGTAAATTTTGGGGTTACCACATCACTATATAATTGTGTAGAAATATAAATCAAATACAAAAGTGTTTTATAACTTATAATTTCAAAGTTAAAGTCCACATACCATATTCTATCCTCCTCTTATAAATGAGTCTTTGCTTCAATGAGAAGACAACTATAACGAGGTACCTAATGTACAAGAACATAATAAAGAACATGGAAGACAAGAGGATTCTCAAGATTGGTTCAAGCTCCAAGAAAACCTACTTATGTTTCTGATGCAGCCAAAGGCTGCCACACCCATAATATGCATATAAAATTTAAAAATGCATACTCACATGCATATAATCCAATAATCTGGCGCGGAAGCTTCTTATTTAATCTTCAAAAGAATATTTCCTCATTTTTTAAACCATGGTTATAAAACCCAACAATAATAACTTCATATGCGGAAGTTGTCCCTTTTCATGATATTGTGGTTATAGACCATAATTAAACACCCATTCATTTACATTTTGAATATATGAAATAGACTTTGGTTAAACCCCATTTTCCAAACATCACACATTCGACTCCACGCTTAACATTTCATTTGATTCAAAAGTTCGACTTTGGTTAAAACCCAATGCACCAACATAATATTAGATCTGAGTCCCACAGCGTTTACCAACTCACTTTTTTTTGTTTAATCGATCTATCTTCTTCCTTCATCCGACGGTAGTCACAACACTTCAATCTGATCATGTGTAATCCAATGGATTTCGCATCCAAATAAGCCCGATCTTTACTGATTTTATTTCACGCGAAATGGGTGGTATTGAGGCACCACATATCAGCCCACAACCACTATCGCATACTTTCAAATATTACTGACTTCCCTCTCAAAGTTGTGCGATAACACCTCTTACCATTTTGTAAAACCACTTCAATGTTTCACTGTGCTACCAGTAATGTGATTGCCTACGCGAAATTGTGATGGCGATATTGCATTGCCACATCGCACTTCCCACATCTTATTACAAATCGGTTCCCAAAGAACATCGCAAATCGCATAATTAACATGTATCGCAGATCTCAAACCAAGGCGTTATCCATCTAAATGCGATATGTGATGCCGATATCACATCACAATATCGCAAACCCCCGATTCATATCGCAAATCCATGTAGCGCACAATCCCGCATCGCATCACAATATCTCTATTGCATTAACAAGTGAATCCTCATCGCAAAACTGAACTTCTTCCGCTGAATACGATATGCGATTTAATCTGGACTTTCCATCTCTCGCTTCAGATCTGTGATAAGATCTCTACCGTTCACTTGTCCTTCCTGAGCTTCCTCCTGTCTTTAAACACGTTGATCGATCCTGAGCTTCAAACTTATCCTTCTCACCCGCATACGCATCTGGAACATACAATTCCAAGTTCGATTTCTCTTTACTGTGTCATTGATCCATTCTGTGATCGATGATTGAGCTTTGACACACTCAATTTCACGCAGGATTTCAAGATTCATAAAACCTGAAACTTAAATACACCATGACAGAAACAAAATCTTCAGTTATTTCCAAATTCTCCAACTCCAATGAACACACAGAGAATCAATCATTCAATGTATACAATATAAACTCAGAAATTTAGTTCTCTGTATTAAACCCAATATTTACATAGGAATTATCTTCCTCTGGCCTGATCTTCTATATCAGTGGCCTTTTCTTCCTATTGCCCGTAGGCTTTCAATCCAAACTCTACCTACCTCTACCTATCTCTACCCCCTGTTTTTTTATTCCTTTTAAGGGTTACAATTTATATAAATATTTCTGAAACCAATTTTGGTTCCAAATCCTCTATTTTCTCAACAATTTCCTATAAATCCTCTAAGTCCTAAAATATCTACTAATCCCTAAGGATCCTCTCTTATTCTAAAATCATGAACCAATTCTAATTTAGTATTTATAATTAATTCCTGAATCTCTCAATCCCTATGAGTTCTCAACTAGCCTAATTCTCTCATGTTCTCCAACATTCGAGAACATTTACAAAATTCCTCACAATATTTAATTAATTCTCATTAAAATCACTCAAAAAATCACATAAGAAACCAATTCCCTTGAAAACACAAAACCCCTAAGTCTATTAAAATACAAAGATATTTCTGAGCTTAATGCTCCTGCATTAGACTCCCAAAGTAGAAATTTATCATGATCTCCTAATCATGTGCTTCCAACCTTTGCCTCTTGGATCCCATACTTTCTTTTGCTATTGTCCATAAATTGTATCATTCTTCTGTTGTACTTCTCCAGGTTTCCATATTTTATTTTTCATCTTCCCACTAGCTATGCTTTCACATTATTTTCTTGTCTTTTCCTTGTTGTCATTTCTTTGCTTTCTTGTTGTTGTCTTCTTCTGAGACACCTTCATCATCAACCTTCTTATACTTTCAATCTATATGTCCAATTTATGTTCTGTCTGGAAATTACTCTGCCTTTTTTTGCTGCTTCCAATTTCTGCTACAAATATTACTCCAAATATTGTTGCTTTGGACATTGTTGTAGATGTTGCTGCCTCCCAGACTTCCTGAATATATTTGAAGATATCTCCCTCTGCAACATTATTCTTCTACTCACTACCTGCTTTTTCCTTTCCCTTGACAACCTTCAGTGATTGTCCTTCACCTCCTTGACTGATTATGACAGTCAATTCACCTTCTTCAAACTCTACATCTTCATCCTTTATCAGAATAGAATTCTGATTTTTCACCACTGTGGCAGTTCTAAAAGTTTGTCCCACAGTCTTCTCTTGGCTAATCAGGAAAGCCAACTCCTCCTTGTAATCAATAGTAACAAGTTCCTTCATATGAGACATGACTGTCTCACCTTCCTTGGAATTTATGAGTTCCTTTTTCTGCAACAGTTCATCTTCATTCAAGACAAATCCAAGAGATGGATTGCCTTCTGCAACACCTATTAACACAGTCAAATTTTCAATTTCAAAATCACAAGACCCAATGGTTTTATTTGATGATCCAATCACTAAATCTTCTTCTTACAGTTCTAAGTCTTTTTCAGGACTCAAAAAATCTTTATTGTATTTCTTTCCAGCTTCCAAGGTTATCTCCATGGTTCCAATCACCATGATAGAATGATAATCCTCTGCTATGTTTTCATCTAACATGGTTTCCCTTTCATTAGATTCTCTGAAATTTTCCATTTGTTGTCCTTCTTGGCCTGCATAATTAACACATGAATTATCAATATTAAAAATACAAGGTCTCAATACCTCTTCCTCCTCTGGCAACATCTCGGTATGCTGCTTTGAGTTTTCACTTAAGTCCTTTGTCAGCACATCAGTATGCTGATTTAAATTCTCCATGATACTATCAGCTAGTCTCTCCTTCTTATCATATGTTTTAGGAATGTCTCTCTACTCTGGTTCATAATAATGAACTTCTTCAATTTGTTGATTAATTCTTACATCTTTATCCTCTTTTTCCTAACTGTCATTCATGACAATTTCCTTGTCTTTCACATTCAGAAATTTATCCTAAGTATAGATCCTCTGCTTTGAAGATCTAACTTTCTATATAACTCAACAATTTCAATTGGGGTGGAATTTGGAAACTTCACATGACTTTCCATACCTTCACTTGTTGTTGACCAATCATCAGATGGCCCCTCTTCCTCTGCTTCAATACTCTGTTGTTTATTCCCATGAGACCCCTCTGTCTCCTTTTCTTTCTGAGATCTTGCTATCTCAGCATTAATCTGAACAGATTTCAGATTCAGCTCCTTCTCCTTAACAAACTTCAAAGTTTGTTCAACATCCTGTGATGTACCTACAATCATGCACAATTCATTAGTTTTAACAACACAAGACCTTTTAGTCTCGTTTTCTTCTTCAAGCATTTCTCCTTGAACAGATTTGCATGTGGAATCCTCAAATTCTATCCTTGACTCAAAAAATTTGAGTTCTTCCTTCCATAAGGCAATCTCTTTCTGCCTCCACTTCATTTGTAATGGGTGCCAAACTACCCTCTTTCCCTTCAATGGAAAGATCCATCCTCCTCGCTGGTTTTCCTCTTCTTGTAGCCATCCCTCTAGTAGCTCCAGTTGTACTTTCATCACTGTAATATCTCTTTCTCTATCCTCATCATTCATCTTATCTATGTGGAATTCTTTAGAACTTCTTCTCTAATCCTCCATGATCATCTTCTTCATGAGCTCCTCACTCACTATGAGTTGCATTAAGCCTCTACAACAACAAGTTATCCCTACTGCCACTTACCTCACCAATCCCCTCTCTGGACTTGGTCTTTTGGCAAGCACTGGTTCTCTATCTCTGGAACCTCTTGAGCACTCTCTTCTGCTCTCTCTAGGCTTATATACTTAACTCACCTTCTCTTGAGAACACTTCAGCTGTTCTCCCTATCCAACCTTTAGCTAGAATATTAGGTTCTTTGCCATCATCATCAAATCTTTGCCTTCATCTTGTCTGCAACTAGATTTCTGCAATCACAATTTTCAAACTAGATTAAAATTATCTCACCTTCAATATCTTTGCACGACCTTGTTATATTCATTCACTTGTACTTTGATTGGACTGCCTTCATTTATTTCTGCAAATGCATGTTCACTTCAATTCTGTGTATCTGCTGCTTATCAGATTAAATATATGATCTCCTCTTTCTTCCCTCATCGCACATGCATTCTGATTTAATTAAAAAAAATATTTAACTTTCAAAAGAGCTTTTCCAACTCTGATACCAAAAATGATGCAGCCAAAGGCTGCCACACCTACAATATCCATATAAAATTTAAAAATTCATACTCACATGCATATAATCCAATAATTTGGCGTGGAAGCTTCTTATTTAAACCCCATTTTCCAAACATCATACATTCGACTCCACGCTTAACATTTCATTTGATTCAAAAGTTTGACTTTGGTTAAAACCAAAAGCACCAACATAATATTAGATTCGGGTCCCACAGCATTTACCAACTCACCTTTTTTTGTTTAATCGATCTATCCGCTTCCTTCATCCAACAGTAGTCGCAACACTTCAATCTGATCATGCGTAATCCAATGGATTTCGCATCTAAATAAGCCCGATCTTTACTGATTTTATTTCACACGAAATGGGTGGTATTGGGGCACCACGTGTCAGCCCACAACCACTATCGCATGCTTTCAAAGATTACTGCATTCCCTCTCAAAGCTGTGCAATAACACCTCTTACCATTTTGTAAAACCACTTCAAGGTTTCACTGTGCTACCAGTAACGAGATTGTCGACGCGAAGTTGCGATGGTGATATCGCATTGCCACATCGCACTTCCCACGTCTTTTTACAAATCGGTTCCCAAAGAACATCGCAAATCTCATAATTAACATGTATTCCATATCTCAAACCAAGGCGTTATCCATCTGAATGCGATATGCGATGCCGATATCACATCGCAATATCGCAAACCCCCGATTCATATCGCAAATCCATGTAGCGTGCAATCCCGCATCGCATCGCAATATCGCTATTGCATTAACAAGTGACTCCTCATCGAAAAACTGAACTTCTTCCGCTGAATACGATATGCGATTTAATCTGGACTTTCCATCTCTCGCTTCAAATCTGAGATAAGATCTCGATCGTTCGCTTGTCCTTCCTAAGCCTCGTTGTGTATTTAAATGCGTTGATCGATCCTGAGCTTCAAACTTATCCTTCTCACCCGCATACGCATCTGGAACATACGATTCCAAGTCTGATTTCTCTCTACTGTGTCATCGATCCATTCTGTGATCAATGATTAAGCTTTGACACACTCAATTTCACGTAGGATTTCAAGATTCATACAACTTGAAACTTAAATACACCATGACATAAACAAAATATTCAATTATTTCCAAATTTTTCAACTCCAATGAACACACAGAGAATCAATCATTCAATGTATACAATATAAACTCAAAAAATTAGTTCTTTGTATTAAACCCAATATTTACATAGGAATTCTCTTCCTCTAGCCTGATCTTCTGTATCAGTGGCTTTTTCTTCCTATTTCCCATAGGCTTTCAATGCAAACTCTACCTACCTCTACCTATCCCTACCCCCTGTTTTTTTATTCCTTTGAGGGTTACAATTTATACAAATATTTCTGAAACCAATTTTGGTTCCAAATCCTCTATTTTCTCAACAATTTCCTATGAATCCTCTAAGTCCTAAAATCTCTACTAATCCCTAAGGATCCTCTCTTATCCTAAAATCATGAACCAATTCTAATTTATTATTTATAATTAATTCCTAAATCTCTCAATCCCTATGAGTTCTCAACTAGCCTAATTCTCTCATGTTCTCCAACATTCGAGAAAATTTACAAAATTCCTAACAATATTTAATTAATTCTCATTAAAATCACTCAAAACATCACATAAGAAACCAATTCCCTTGAAAACACAAAACCCCTAATTCTATTAAAATACAAAGAGATTTCTGAGCTTAATTCTCCTGCATCAGTGTCAAACACTAAAAATAGTAAGATAGTAATAATACTACTTTGTAAGATAGTAATAATGTTAAAAATATTATAATATCTAAATTTAAGAATTAATTGGGATGTAATAAAGAATTAGATGATAAAAGAAACTTAAAGTATTATAATAAGATGAAAAATTGTAATCGAGGGAAATTTAAGGATGAAAATGTATCTGAAAGTTTAGAAACCTTGACGAATATTACTAGCCCCTAATATGCAAACTATAAAATATTTGATGATATTTTCGTAAAAATATTCAAATTTCTCATGATTTTATGTAGTCTTTTATATAATTTTAGCCATTTTTAAGATAAAATAATTTTATAATATAAAATTTGGGCGAATCATTTTTTTTTTTTAAACATTAAAAAATTAGCCCACCTCCGAATATAAGCCCATAAAATTTTTCTTGGTCGTCATGTAGAAAGTGACAAGTATCTCTATATTTTGAATGATATGAAAAATAAAATCACCATTACTCAAATAAAATAAACACTCTATGAGCTTTATTGAAGTAATATGGTGTTCCTTACTCCTTTTAAGTCATCAAAACTATAGTGATTTAGGAATATTTCTCATAAGGGTTTTAGAACATAGAAATAAAATTATAAACCAAACCAAGTAAATCTGTACTATTTATAAAGTTTTATAAACCAAATTTCCTCAAAATAGATGTTAGTCACCACCACCACCATCCTCGTCATCAAGATCCAAATTTTCGGTTTATGCTTATTATCATTAATTAGTTTAGTAGTGTACCATTAAAAAATATTGTTGGAATACAAAGTTATGATAGTTTTTATTTATATAACATGTCACGGAGTGAACATCTAATGCCTTGTATTAAATAATAATAATAATAATGGAAGAAATGATATTAATATATAGATAAGAAAAATAATAAATAATAAATATACATAATAATAGTAAATAAATAGAATGATAAATAATAAACCAAGTGTTAAATAAATTATAAAAATAGTAATAATAAGTAGAGTTGACACAAAAATAAAAACAAATAAAATAAACCAGAGTTAAATGAAGAAAATGGTTGAATGAAGTAAAATTTAAGAAAAATAAATAAAAGTTGGCATGTTGACACATGGATCATGTGCATGTGAATCCCTTTACAATCTCCTTCCATTTAATGGACAAAAAATAAGGTGAGAATCATTCATTCTTTCTCGAGGACAATGATGTGAGACAAAGGGTTCCTTGGCAGTAACAGTTGATTGAGGGCTTCGGGATGACCAATTGTGGAAATATTTTATGTAGTTGAACCTATGGTTGGGTGGAGTGTCATCCCCAAAAATTTATTGGGGCAAATAGGATTCAAGTAGTGTCATGACTCCATAATTGACAGTAAGACACATCTTCGATCTACAAGTAAGTACTCACTACTCCTGGTTTTGGAAAATCCTATGCTAAATCAATAAAGGTTTTATGTCAATTATGAATATCATTGTTTAATATAATTAGTTTACATATTTGATTTTGGGTCATTATATATGGTATCAGAACAAGGTTACAATTCTATTGGAACTTTGAGTATATATATATCACTATAAGGAAAAGACCCTCTAGCGGATGTTTTTGAGGAACCCCTTATAAAAATACCCCAGACATCCGTTTCTAGCAGAGGTTCCTAGAGGAGGTTGGCGGGTGGAGGTTTTTACGGATGTATTTCGTCCGATGCTCTTATCACCTAAAAGTACACTGGTGCATTCAAGGCAACATAGCACCAGTGCGATTAAAAATTCGGCACACCAAACACTGTGCGCTCTGTACACACATGCCCGATGCGTTGTAATTCTGTAGAGTATCGGTACTTTACATAACTTCCGCACCAGTGTGGAATCAAGAAAACGCACCAGGGCGTCCATAAAATACTCGCACCTATAGATGGTTAAATAACAAAAATAAAGGCAAAAAAATCGCATAAAACATTGGCACACCGGAAACCGTGCTCTTCATACACACCTTCCCAGTGCATTTTATTAAGGAATAGCACCGGTGCGTGTCAACCCGTCAGCACTAGTGTCTCATAAAAAGTGCGCGGAACATAAACCGCCCGGGGCGGAATGATTGAAATGCACTGAGGCCCCATAAATTCCACTCACTGGAAAAGGTTTAAAAAAACAAAATTATGCACAAAAAACTGCACAAATAATTTTTTCACCGAACAGCGTTCCCGGTGCGTCTTATTACTATAGAGCACCAGTACGTTACTTTTAATCTGCCCTGGTGTCTCATAAAAAGCACACGAAACAAAAACCGCCTACTGTAGAATTACTAAAACACACCAGAGCTCCAGTAATACAGCACTGAAAAAGGGTTAAAAAGAAAAATTACGGCCAAAAAACCACAGAAATCATTATTCACCGGACAGCGTTTCTAGTGCATCTTATTACTGTAGAGCACCGGTGCGTTACTTCTAAGCCGCCCCAGTGTCTCGTAAAAAGTGTGCGGAATAGAAACCACCCGATGCGGAATTACTATAATGCATCGAGGCTCCAGTAATACAGTGCACCGGAAAATGGTTAAAAAAAAATTATGGCCAAAAGACCGCAGAAATCATTGGTTCACTAGAAAATGTTCCTGGTGTGTCTTATTACTATAGAGCACCAGTGCGTTACCTCTAAGCCGCCCCGGTGTCTCATAAAAAGCGCGCGGAACAGAAACCGCCCAGTGCGAACTAACCGAAACGCACCAGGGCCCCAAATGCCGCGCACCAGAAAAGGGTTAAAAAAAACAAAATTATGGCCAAAAAAGCGCACAAATCATTGGTTCACCGGACAGTGTGCCCGGTGCATCTTATTACTATAGAGCACCAATGTGTTACGGCAAGGTCGCCCTGGTGCCTCCTAAATGCGCGCGAAAATGGAAACCGCCTGGGGCGGCATAGTGCAAACGCACCGGTACGCCAGTAAAAACCCCGCGCACTGGAACAGGGTTAAATAAAAAAAATTACTGCCAAAAAACCACATTTTTCACTTTTTTCAGTACTACAGAGCTCTCAAGCATCGATGCAAGTTATCCTTATTTGAGCCGCACTGACATCCGTGCTGCCATTGCACTTATTGCATTCACTGCTGCTGTGCATTGCCACCAATATCTAGCTTGAATTTTATAAAATAGTGGAAAATTTTTCTTTTGCAAATTGTACAGCCAATATGCCTCCTCGATGGGTAAATGTACAGGTATTTTTCTTGTTTTTCCATAATTAAACCTTTTAGCATATTAGAAATTGAAAAAACCTTAAAATTAACCATTAAAAAAAAAAAAAATGTCGCGCGGTGTGCTTGAGTCGTTCGGCTCGCACCGGTTTGTGGTGCTGCCTGTAAATTTACAGGCCACACCGCAACTGGTGCTGACGGTATTCGCACCGGTTCGGGCGCGGTACCACGCGATGCACTGTGTTATTTTAAAAAAATTTAAAAAGTGCGGTGCAGTCGGTTACCAGGCCGCACCATTGACAATGGTGTATCGTGGCAACTCAGCGCGTTGACGGACTTACCAGCCCCGAGGCGGATAATGTTTTTAGCACACCGGAACCGCAATTCGACATTGTCAACTGTTCGGGTTGGTAAACCGGTGCTAAGAGCATCCGCACCGATTCCGAGGCGGATACCACAGGCGCATCATGTTACTTAAATTTCTTTAAAAAGAGCAGTGTGGTCGGCTACCTGGCCACACCGTTGACCTAGTTTAATTGTGGTGGAGTGGTGCGTTGACTGAAATCACCGCCCCGGGCCGGCTAATTTTTTCAGCGCACGACTTACGTTATTTGGCCTAGGTCAACGGTGTGGCATATTAAAATACCACACCGACAACTATGTATGGTAGCAGGAGGGCGGTGTGCTGACTTAGTTATAAGCCCCAGGCGGATAGTGAAGTCAGCGCACCATCCTCCTGAAATCGCACATTGTGAATGGTGCGCTAAAAACAATTTCTGGAGCACCGCTTCCGGTGCGGTCGATATCATGAGGTGCACCGTATCCAGTGCACTATGTGGTGTGATGCGCTAAGACCAGTGCGTGACTGTGTTTTTGGCGCACCGACTCTTGTTTTATTTATTTTTCAAAAAATAAATATATACCTATATTTGTAAATACATGTGTCATTTAATAAAAAAATTGTGTTTAATATGTCAATCATTCAGATACGTGAAAGGAGAGAAGAGGGGCAAAAACAACAACAACAAGTGGAACATTATAACATGGTTCGCCTGTGGGAGGCAAGGGAGAGGGAGAGAGATGCGTACCCTCGCCCTATTACAGCAGCGACGCAGGGGTTCCTTAGGCAGGTAGGCCTCCTCAATTTCTATGAGGAGGCTACTTCCCTAAAGTCCCATAGTTTGTTTTTTAGACATCTTATCTGAAGGTGGAATGCCCAGCAACACACTTTCCGGGTTGGTATCAACTAGTGGTAAATGCCCGCTGAGGAGGATGTATATTTTATTACAGGGCTATCGAGGAGAGGGGTGGATTTTCCCTCGTTCCCTGAGGTTCCAGCTAGTTGTGTGGCAGGGAGTTAGTTAGTTTACTCCCAGAGATACATTGGAGAAAATTTAGTATCTCCTGAAAATTTTCAGGTCGCTGGAGGGCAATTACATATTGGTGCGTTTGGTCGTGAGAAGGTCCAGTGTCTCTCACTTATCATTTCGACCATTTCGCACAACACCAGTGACAGGAAACGCATTATTTTCCAGCTTTTATATTATGTTGATTCTTTACTACAACAGCCATGACTTATCAAGTGGTCTGCCATTTTTTTGCAGCAGTTTTGTACAGTATTAGATAGATGTTGTGCTCATGCACAAGGGAGGGTCAACTTCCCTTTTGCTTCAGAGTTTTTTTGTTTATTTTTTGAGAGGTTTCCAAAGACGAGGCCTTCTTTTCTTCGGAAGCCTCGTAGGCTGATTACTGAGGCATGTATGCACATGTGGGGGTAGATGATGCCCAAGAGGGAGGAGACTCTTTTTCCAATGAGGATATTAGACGATGCACTGGAGTTGCTAGCCAGTGTTGATGAGCATCCCTTCATTTTGGTCCCCTGTCCTTATGCAGGGTTGGATTGGTGAGGGTGTGCCAACATCCTCTTCATAGCTGATGAGCCGCCAGATGATAGAGGTAATATTACTGTTTTATTGAATTTATTCTAACATGTTATTTAACTTTTTTTTATTAAATTGTGTAATAAAATCCTCTAATTATTGTTGTGTACTTTTATATATTTTGCAGACATTGGCTCTTTTGATGGCGAGGAGATGTCGCCACCAACACCTAATACAGGTGTGGATCCTCATGATGAGGATGAGGGCATGCCAGATATTGTCGAGGATCATTAGGAGGTTGGTCCAGATAGAGACCTGCTCCTGCTGGTGCATCGGTGCGCGGTCGACATCTTAGTGATGCTAGACACAAGATGGAGTTGGGCGACCAACTCATTGCATTGATTGTTGAGGCGAGCATCAAGCCCGCTGATTTCAGAGACATAGAGGCCGATGACAGGCTATCACAGATGTGGAGAGGCATGTCACAAGGAGATGTACAAATGATGTCATTTGTACTGAGAGTTAAGCAACAAATTTTACGTGACTAACGAGGATCACAGACTATTTATCGAGTCAGAAGACATGATGGATACCAGGAGGCTACGCACCATCATCTCATGATCATTCACAATTTCACTGTTGCATTTTTATTTCCACTTGCATATACTAGCACTATCATATGGAGATGAGAAAGGACCATCACCTACTTGTACAAATATTGATGTTGTACTACCACCACAACATCCATGACATTTATATATATATGTATATATTTTAACATTATTCAATTGTATATATATATATTGTATGGTCCATGTATTTTATGTTCATGTTGCAGTTGCACTTAATTTACATGTTGTTGATCATCATGATGTGTATGTTGTTAGGTCATGTTAGATATGTTCATTTAATGTGTAGCTTGCAGATAGGTGTGTATGTGATAACATGAGATGTATATTTGACATGAGATGTATATTTGATGTTTGTGTTGTAGTGATGATGTTAATATATAATGTTAATTGTGTTTTGTTCGATGATCATGATCACGATGATGCAGTTAGCGATTTTGAATGTATTTTTTAGTAAAATATGATGTTTGTACGAAGGTTATCATGAAAGTGTTGTTTATTAATTAATTTAATACCAAATGATCATGATATTGTAAATTTGTAATATTTGTATTTTTAATTGTATTTAAAATTCTAAAATTGTAATTGTAATGGTATATATATGTGAATTTCTAAAATTGTAATTGTAATTGTAATTTTTAAAATTGTAAAATTATAATTGTAATTGTAATTTTTTAATTTGTAAAATTGTAATTGTATATATGTAAAATTCTAAAATTGTAATTGTACGTGAAATTGTAAAATTGTAATTGTAATTGTAATTATATTTCTAATTATAATTGTAATTGTATGTAAAATATTTGTAAAATGTTAATTGTATTATTGTGAAATGAATTTATTAAAATTTGTAAATTTGTAAATTTTAAATAATTGTAAAATAATAAATCTAGAATAATATGATTTATTGTAACATAATAAAGTTGAGAAAATAATGCAAATAAATTCCTATACTTTAGAATTATAATTATTTTATTATGATATTAGATAAAAAAAAAAAAATTAATTTATACAATACACCATTGTTTTCGAGATCAACATAATACCAAATTATCAAGTGAATTATTGATTTTAACATTAACACAATACAAATTACCAATTAATTCAAAATACATATTATATTAATATTTCGAAAAACCCATCTTAAAAAGTATAAATATTGATGAAATAACACATGTACCATATCACTCTTGGTTCTCATGATCACCCTTATTATCTTCTAGATTGCATGACATGATAACACTATTGTTCTCAAAAATATGTTTTGATCTAGTGTCATGTGTCAATCCGAACCACCAATCCCTATCCAACACATCTGGGTAAAAAAACACCTGGTTGCAGTGTTTAGGGAAAACATAGGGCTGCTTAGCTTCATCCCACATCTTTCTAGAGTTGATACATATTAGCGTACTATCACAATATTCCTTTACATTATTTCAATCAAAGGTGCCCCACCACTTGCACCTAAAAATAACACATTGAAAAGACGTGAAACCCACTTTAATGATCTCTTGTATCTTTCCGACGTAACCTAACGTCCCTAGTACTAGGTTTTGATTACGGTGGCTAGCTCGACTAGATTGATTGAACTCGACTTCCACTCCATAGTCTTCTATGATGTTTCCAAAATCAGCATTTTCTGTCCGAAAATGGTGTCCATATGCCCACATAGATGGGAACAAATGCACCTATTATAAAAAAGTTAAAAAAATCATAGTGTCATGTGTCTTATAAATTATAATCCAATAGCAGTTAAAATATGAAATGTAGATTTCTTAGTATAAGTTTCAAATTTACATATAAATTAAAAATATTATTATCGAGTTGCTACACCCAATCCCTATGTTTAGCTCATCCTCTTCAGCACACGGGTAATGACTAGTAGCACCGTATTTCTCTTTGACTTGGTCAGCAACCCAACTGTTGGGGCATATTTTTGGCATATTTTCTTTTAAGTGATCGAGACAAGGCACACTTCTACCATTAAATCATCTGAATTCTTTCCTGTCACTATCCCATTTCATCCTTTTTTTCGTACAATGCGACCCACGGTTGTGTCACTTCATAATTGTAAAGAATGAATTTATTGATTTCTTCAATTTCTGCATTCGCTGATGAAATCAAACCAACATTATATAGTACTTAGAGATTAAAATATACATTATATCAAATTTCAACATGAATATTAATTACCTTTTGTAAATTTGAAAAATTATAAGTCGCTTACTCTTTATCAAGCGCTTTTTTCCACCCGTTTGAAGCAACTCTCCTTCCATTTTGTCTTCATCCATTTGATTGTCCCAAATCACCACTCCTGGTACATTTTCAATATACCCAATGTACTCACTGGCATAGTAGAAAGACTCATACAATATGTACCACTCTGCCATAGACCCCTCCAGTTTTTCCCTTTGTCTAACAAAACTTTTCATTTTCTTCATGTACCTCCCTAAGAAGAACATCAAACGACAAGAAACAACCCCAACTAATTCAACCTCATCTACCAGGTGGATTAGAAGATGACCCTGTAAGTCCATGAAACTCATTGGCAGCTCCTTCTCAAACATACAAACAGTCTGAACTATCTCTTGATGCCACTGTGGAATGCTAGCCAAATGAATCTCCTTTAACATGATTCAACATAAAAATGTAGATAATTTAGATATGGCACGTCCTAGGTCTTGAGGGAATTCATGTTTCACACGCTCATGCACAAATAAAGGATAATGACACTGCAAATTTATAAACACGTGCAATAATATAAAAAATTAGTTATGTTTTATGATCCTCGCATGGGATAAAATTCATTAATATAACAAATAATAAAATCATGCTTTTGAAATTATACATACTCTTAGAATATTCAAATGGTCATGCAATTTCAACCCTGACAAATGGTCATCCATGGTGAAGCAGCATTGTAGTGAAGACCCGTATGAAGTTGGCACCCTCACATCCATTATAACTTCCTTCACCGAAGATATATCATCTTTTTTTTGAATCCATGGGACATCACCTTCTTTGGAAAACAATGAATTAGAGGAACCAATTCTTGCCTCTGATCCCATACTTTCTAATAGTCTTGGCCAATATTTGTTTTTAGTTTTTGAAGTAATAAGATATTTCCTAATAGCCAATGTGTCACTTTTTTTCGATGATATGTGCCTCCATAAAGAAGATGAAACATTTTTAAATATACGCATGGGATCTAGTAAGTGGGAAATGTTAAGATGCTACCAATATGGGAAGTCATAAAAGATAGATTTCCTTTTCATCACAATGGGCAATTTCTCAACATAGGTGTTGAAGAAATCTGGATCATCGAACTTAGGCTCCCCATTTGAATCGAACATTTCTACAAACTCCTTCTCCTTCTCTCTCTCATATGCTCTAAGCCATTCAGCTGGTGTCATTATTGGAGGCCTTTGGTTTTTCTCTTGTTTACCATTGAAAGCAGATGATGCTCTTCTGTTAGGGTGTTATTCTGGTATGAATATCCTAGAGCAATCTTACACTAGCTTTCGTAGCTCCTTGGACCATCTAGGTTTCAGAGAAGGTCCACAAAATTTACATCCAAAATGCCCTTTTGTTACAAGACCTGCAAGGTTATATTTGTATAAATTAATTAATATGCATGGCACGTTAAAGAATATCGTGAAGGTTAGAACAAATATTATTACAACGAAACATATAACTAATATGTGAAAGAATATTGTTACATTATATATAAAGAAATAAATAAATTAAACATGTAATTTACTAGAGAAAACTCCTAAGCCTGGATAATCATGTGTCGTGTAAGCACATATGTCATACAATGTAAAACTCATCTCTACTGCGATGGGTCTTGATACATCGTATACATTTATCCCATCCCATAATTCCTTCAATTCATCTACCAGTGGTTGTAAGTGGACATCCAAATTCTTTACTTTTCTTCTACCAGGGACTATGAGAGCCAACATAAGATGTTCATTCTTCATGGAAAACCATGGGGGGATATTGTTATTGATCACTACTAGAGGGAAAACAAAATAGTTGGTGTTCTGGAAGGAATATGGGTTGACGCAATCCATGGCTATGCTAAGTCATAGACTTCGTACTTCATTCTTGAATTTTTTGGGCCAAGTATCCTCTATATGCTTCATGGCTATTGAATCAGTTTGGATTCACATAACTCCCAACTCACTTCTATGTGAGGCATGCCATCCCTGCAACATATATAATTCTTTGCAACGAAATAGCCTTTGAATCCTTGGGATTATAGGCATGTGCCTCAATATCTTAAAAGGAGGAATAGTACGTGATTTAACCTTCTTTTTATTTATCAAACCTATCATGCCCACATTTTGGACACATCTCTTTGTCTACATATTCTCCTATATATAGAATACAATCATTTGGATATGCATGATATGATATGTACTCAACACCCAACACTTTCAAAAATTTATTTGCCTCTTTGCAGCTACCGAGCAAGATATTATCAATCGGAAGAACCTTATCTTTCAATAACCTGTAGTTGGTGATCATGGAAAAATATATTAATATTAAGTGTACATTAATGTCAATATAATTATTAATGTTCATAAAATTTAACATTTGTAATGTTCATTGCACTGTACTGAATATATTTCAAATTTATATAAGGGGAGTACTTTATGGTAACTTACCTCAAAATTTCTGAGAAACATGCATTCGATAAAGCCAAACTTTGCTTTCAAGTTGTACAGTAACAATGTTGTCCCCAATTGGGTAGAATTTGACTGACCGTCAGGTCCAAAGAGAGGGGTGGTGGAAGCAAATTAAAGGCTTTCGAAAAAGGTGTCAGCGATATGAGCATCACCCCCTAGCAGATCATCATTTTGGAATGCATCTAACAACATTGTCTCCATGGAAGTCGTATCCCTTAAGTAATTATCCATATCAACCTCTATTTGATTACCTCCATTGCTAGCTTGTGAAGAACTACTATTGTTGTAGTCATTCCTAATTGGTGAATCTAGATTTAGCGGGAATTGAATCGGTGGTTGATTCAACAATTCTTGGTATCGTTCCTCTCCAATTTTTTCTCTTCATTCAGTCTTCTCTAGATTTGACATTGTCGTGGGGTGCAACGGAAGATGGTAGGTAGGTAGTTCATCATCACTAGAATCCTAATAATTAAAAATAAATAAATTGAACATGATTAGTACAAAATATATGATATCAATTAGTAACCACATTGACAATATTGCATGATTGTAAATTGGTTTGAAGTTGAAATAATTACATATTAATTAATATATATACCAAACAATTATAATTATAATTACCGTCATTGTCTCAATATTGTGGCTAGAAGATGTAATATTGTTACAATTGGCAGGGTGAAGCGGCTGTCCATTTTCATCTACCAAATGCTCCTTGCGGTATGAAGCTCCTGATAAGAACTTCTAACATTTTGGAGCAGTTTGAATATTTTTTGCATCTGAACTCGATGCTAAATCTACATGAACCTGAAAATTTGTATACATTATAAATTTAATTAAGTTGTCCGTGATTAACTGAATGGATAAAAAATATATATAAATTGAATTAGATAGTGAAAAAATAAAACAAATCTGAAGTAAATATTACGTCTCCACATGGATAGGAGAACTCTGTGATGGACTTTGAGAAATATTATGGAACAAGCTCGATTTTGAAGAATTTTCCATTCCATATAATATATGATATTTTCTCCCTGCATTTGAGCAAAAAAACAATAAATTTTGGTGCACAAACATCAATGTAATTCCAGTGTGTAATGTATAGATAACCACATCGATGAGTATTTTATTTTACACACCAGTGTCGTTTTATAAAACGACGCACTGGTGTAGTTAAATTAAAGGACGCATCGGTAAATGAATAACCGCAAATAAAAAAAAGTGCAACCCTATTTTCTTTAAGTGAAAAAAAAAATGTAAATTGAAAAATGGGTGGCAAAATATTTTCGAAAATCTAATTTCATAAAACATTTCCTTAAATAGTAAACACTTTTCATTATTTCACTATTTTTGAAAAAAAAATCAGCCAGAGATTTGCAGGATACATACCTGGAGCAAAAAAAGCGTGAGAGAATTGTGGAGCAGGGAAATACGTTCAAATAGAAGTATTGAGACAATCAGAATTTCAAACCTCTGGTTAGTCAAACCCTGTACCATAGAATTTCAAACGATGTGAGTAAGTTTATTATATTTTTGTAGTTTTTTTTTCAGTATTTTTTATGTAGTAAAATAAAAAATCTAAGTCTATTGTTTTCTTTTACTTTTTTCTGTATTTTTTTTTATTAAGTAAAATAACAAAATCAAAGATTATTGTTTTTTAAATTTTTTTCTGCATTTTTTTTTACCTTCTTTGCAGTTTTCAGAAACAAAAATAAAAAAGAAATCCATTTTTACAAACAAAACCCTACATTCTTTTTGTTTCTGCCCTTTCTTCTCCCTCTTTCTTTTCAATTTAGATTTATAGGGTTTGTATTTTCATAAGAAATCCAACCCATGGGATGAATTGCATATTTATATCCCAATCCATGTTGGCCCTTACGTCAAGCTTAAAAAAATACAGTTTTTTTTCGTCGGTGCGCCCTGCATAACAGAGTGCACCGCGAAAGTACAATGAATTTTTATTTATTTTTAATCACTGTGCCATACGTAACATATGGTGTCGGTGCACTATTTCATTATGGCACACCGGAAGCGTGTTTTTTTCCAAAAAAACCATTTTAGAAACAAACCCTACATTCTTTTTGTTTCTGCCCTTTCTTCTCCTACTTTCTGTGATTTCATAATTAGGGCTTTTTAACTTATATTTGTAGGATTTGTATTACTAAATATAAGCCTAAGACATAAAACCAATACGAGGACCTGCATAGTAGGATCCCAATCCATGTCGGCCCTTGCGTCAATCTTAAAAAAATACAAACTTTTTTCGTCGGTGCGTCCTGCATAACATAGCGCACTGGTGTGC
The DNA here is from genome assembly GCA_034641835.2 of Pinus albicaulis. Lineage (NCBI taxonomy): Eukaryota > Viridiplantae > Streptophyta > Pinopsida > Pinales > Pinaceae > Pinus > Pinus albicaulis. Next base: position 698,261,139 of record CM076578.1, read on the forward strand.
TCGGTTATACCAGTGCACCGCGAAAGTACAATGATAAAAAATAAAAAGAATAAGAAATGTTTTTATCTCTGTACCATATGTAAAATATGGCACCCATGCGCTATTTCATTATGGTGCACTCCACACGTGCTGTTTTGAAAAAAAAACCATTTCAGAAACAAACCCTACATTCTTTTTCTTTCTGCCCTTTCTTCTCCCACTTTCTATGATTCCAGAATTAGGACTTTTCAATTTATATTTATAAGTTTTTTATTGCTAAATATAATCCTAAGACATCCAACCAACGGGAGGACCTGCATAGTTTGATCCCAATCCATGTCATCCCTTGCGTTAAAAAAAAAAATGTTGTCAGTGCACCCCGTGCAAAATACCGCACCAGTGTGCTCTGTTCTCCCAGTGCACCATGCAATACCTATGATAAAATATTAGAAAAATAAAATAGTTTATCAGTGCACCATTTGTAAAATATGTAGCCGGTGCGCTATTTCATTATGGCGCACCGCGAATGTTCTGTTTCGGAAAAAAAAAAAACTTTCAAAATATACAAACCTTACATTCTTTTTGTTTCTCCCCTTTCTTCTTCCTCTTTCTGTGATTTCAGAATTACGACTTTCCAATTTAGATTTATAGGTTTTTTATTGCTAAATATAGACCTAAGACATCCAATCGATGGGACGATTAGCATAGTCGGATCCCAATTCATGTGGGCCCTAGCATGAATTAAAAAAAAAATATTTTTTTATCGGTGCACCTGAAGTACATAGCACGCCGGGACTCCTTATTTTACAGGCACACCGCACAAAGTAATGTGATAAATTTTTTTTTTTTCTTATCAGTGCGCCATATGTAAAATATGGCACTGATTTCTACTAAAAAACTAACACTCGACAATTTTTATTATTTTATCATGGTTAACCTGTGCAGTCATTGACATGTAACACACCAGTGCTCCTTCTTGACATAGCGCATCGTACGATCTATTATATTGTTATGGCAGTGCTTTTGGAAGAGAGACACGCACCGGAGTCGGTGCGTAAACCATGAATGGCGCACCTATTTTTTGAGATCTTTTCTTTACTTGAAAAGTTGACAATTTATCTATAAATATATTATATAATGATATGGTACACATTTGAGATTGATAAAGAAATGAGAGACAAGAGATCAATTAACAAAAATACTGATAACACATCAAGAAAAGAAAAAAAGGCAAGTTCTTTGTAAAATTTTTACAAAAAAATTAGTTTTCAACTATATGTAAGTTTAACTAATATGTATTGTTTAATTTGTATCATGCAGAGCCACAAAATGACAAATCTCAATAAGATTATTTCTGATCTAGGACCAGAAGAGAATAAAAGCTTGATGGAAAAATTGCAAAATGATGAATGAGGTGAATTAAAAAATACTATCGATCCAATATGAGTTTCTTTTTTTAGTTTTCATTAATAATATAATTAAAATTAGTAGATAAAATGTGTGAAAAGGTCTATTAATTCACATCAATTTAATGTTCTACAGGGGCAAACAACTCAGAAAATTAATGTTTTTCTAAGAAAAGAAAAAAAAATAGAACATACAAATGAAAATGAATTAGTCCTTAGCTCATCTGGAGTGGTGATGGAGGTTAATGAAAGGGGGACAAACTTTTACAAAAGTTTTACGGATCTAGTGGAACGAATGTATAGATGTTATTTCCACTTACAATACAAAAACCAATCCAATGATTCTAAGAACCAAATTTTATGTAAACTACAGGAAGAGTTTCCAGAGAATTGGTCAATGAGACATGTCAGACTTTTAATAGCAAAAACGTACAACAACAAAAAGAAGGAATGAAAAGTAATATTCCTTTAGATGTTTGTCTAGAATTATTTATAAATATTACCTTTGTTATACTTACTTTTCATATATCAATATAAAAATTAAGTATTTTATTGTCATGTTACATTTTCAAGAAGATTATGAAAATATCAAAAGATGAACAAGATGATATCATAAATATGCCTGTAGGAATGTCCAGAAAGGTGTACAAGGAGATGGTCAAAGAAATGGAGAAAATTGCATCGCTGGAGGAGCCATCCGAACAAAAACTTGCTTCAAATGTAATATGTAATCATTGATTTTTTTTATCATTAGGTGAAATAAATAAACAATTTAGCATTAAATAATCATTTTCAAGTATTTTCTTGTAGAAAAGAGAAGAAAATGGAACCCATTCAGCACATAAAATAGGACGACAAGGAAGAAAAGGATTGATATCTAAGTTTGTGAGTAATTGTTACTTCCTTATAACAACTTAACTAGATTTCATTTTTGTATTTTTTAAGTTGTTTTACAAAAATCATCATTGAATGTCTTCAAACAGGTGCTAACAAACAAAGAAAAACCATCAGAGGAATTGATTGAATTTGGGTTAAATATGGGTTGTGCGTATATGTTGGCATATCAGAACTTAATTGTGGAATTTGTAAGAATCTATCGATCTTGTTTTACTTAGCTATGTCTATAATTAATAGAAAAAATAAATCTTTTATATTAAATATATGATTTTTTATCTGGTATATAACTTGCACGAAACAAAGTATGACACTGCACCAATAGATCAAATCTTGAAAGATGGCATGTTACATGGTTTTGAAAGAATGTGTATAGTTTATGAGTCAATTTTTGGATTGGTACGTCATCTCTTTTCAATTTACATTGATGTATATTATTTAATATTGCAATTTTCATTATTCTCACCAATGTATATACACTCATTACAGTTTATTTTTATGTTTCTAGATAGAAGGTGAAGAAGAAGAAAAAAATCAAAACCGTGAGCAAAACATTTCGGAAAATAACCCAAGTCATGGATGTAGCGCTAGCAGTGACAACAGTTCAAGCGAAGAATTATGATCACTATGTTTGGATATAAAGGAAAGGCATTGTATTTTTTGAAAAATGTCTGTGAAATCATACATTTTCTTTAATGTAATGGGCATAGTGTCCCAATTGAAAGATAAAGGGATACCAATAATTTCCACATTTTGTATGACAAATAATGTTTTATATATAATAATAAATGTTTTAATTTATTCTATTTCATTCTCTATTGTCACTATTGAGTTCTCCATTGTCGTTCTCAAATGCACTAATAAAAATTTAATTCATATGAATATTGTTATAAGATATATATGTGTCGAATTTTGATGAATAATGAGTTTTAAAAAACCAGAATAATTTGATATGATATAATAAATTAATCCAAACATCACATTCAAATGCATTATTAAAAATTTAATTAATATTAATATTCTTATAAGATGTGTCAACTTTTGATGAATAATGAATTTAAAAAAATCACAATAATTACACTATCATAGGTCGATGCTTCTAAAAAGTACAAAATGAAAACCGGTGCGTGTATACTTACACCGGTGTGCTTGTATTCTTAAGCGCCTCGATGCATTTTTATGACCTATGGGCACCGCACAAATACCAAAACTAGTTAAAAATATCGAGGCATTTGTGTGGTATGACTTTCTGGTGCGTTTATGTCTATCTATGCACCAATGCTTTTTTACGACCTATTAGCACCGCACGAATACAGATACCAATTATAAATCTCGGTGCGTTTGTGTGATACTATGCACCGGGGCGTTTTTGTGTCTATACGCACCAGTGCATTTAGACAACCTATGGGCACCACACGAATATTGATACCAAGTATAAATCTTCGTGAATTTGTGTGATACTGCACACCAAGGCGTTTAAGATTCTATACACATCGGTGTATTTGTATGACATATTTCCACCACACGAATACTGATACCAATTATAAAGCTTAGTGCATTTTTTTGAAAGGTTTCACCTGTGCATTTATATAAGTCTATGCACCGGCGCGTTGATACGACCTATGGGCACAACTCAATTCCCAAGACCAATTATAACTACCCCATGCGTTGTATCACCAACACTATGCCCGGTGTTGTTTTATAACTTAACGGCCTGGTACATTCTCCTTAGAACGCCCCGAGGTACTGTCCACAAGAATGCACCAGTGCGTTAAATCCTGATTAGCGCACTGATGGAAAAAACATCCGTAATAACCTCCGTCCGCCCTCTTTTTTTTTGCTGTGTTGATTTTTTGTTAAAAGCTCCACCAAAACCTTCATAACCATAAACAAATGTTGTAGCATATGTTTTTTTGACAATTTTGGTCAATTTTATAACACTAAAAACCTCCTTTATAACCTCCACTAAAGGGTCTTTTCCTTGTAGTGCAAAGATTTCCAAATAAGTACTACATTACTATGATTATTCTCACACAAGAATGCGTTATTTCCCAAAATAAAGCAATTATAGCCATCCATTTTCATTTAAAGGATACTAGCATCATAAATTTGATTTTTGAGCATGTAATTAGATCAAATTTATTGAAAGAAAGTTAGCCCCTTAATTTTTCTTTGTGCATGTAACTAAATAATATTTATAATGCAATATATATTGATATTATTACTATTCATATAAATCTATGCCCCATTATAAGGGAAATATAACTTAATAAATACCATTATCCATGATGTAAATGCAGGTCCCTTTTCCAAAAGATTCGTTTCCCAGATAAACCTATTTACAAGGTCTATTCTACATGCAATTACTTTTTGTGTTCTAAAAGAGATCTAATGTGTTAGTTATTATTTCTTCTCAAATAAACCAACGTAATACGTGTGATTTTCATGGATGCAAAGATTATATTTTTTTCAAGAGGTAAAACACAATATTTCTATTTTTTGTGTAAGAAAATATCATATTTCTTTTCAACAAATATTAAACATAGTATTTCTATTTTGTGCATGGAAATAAATTATTTCCTCCCAAGAAATATCAAGAATAGTAGTATATTTTGGTGCATGCAAAGAACTTATTTCTTCTAAAGAAATATCAAGCATGGTAGTTCTATTTTGTGCACGTTTCTCATCAAGAAAATCTAATAAAGTAAGCACATATTCCTCTTATGAGTATCGTGACTCTTTTTAGGAATAATGTGAATAACTTCCAAGGAATTAATAGTCTAACTTCCAACGCATAATTCCCTATGATCTCTTTTCTTTTAATAAATCAATTCAGTTACTTTATCTTTTCTCAAGAAATGCTCACATGCATTATTTATGAAAAATAACATGACTTATTAAATCTTTTTGTGAATGAAATGAGTGCTATTTTAACATGATCCACTTTTCTTCTATGCATTCAAACACACAATATTTTCTCAAAACAAACATGGGTTCTTCTATACATGCAAATGTTTTATAATAAATTTTCCAAGAAATTAAACTTGGTTCTTAACGTTTAATGCATGTAATACTTCATACATTTTTCTTTCCAAAGAATGAACACAAATAATTTATCTTTTACCATGTAGTGTTCTAAAATACCATGGTTAATATTTTTGTCAAATAATTCATATGCACTCTTTCAGTTTCTTTCTCTAAGAAATTGCTCTTTCACTACATGCAAGAGGCATATTTTTTTTCAATACCTTATTATTTTTATTGCATGCAAATGTATATATTTTATTTTCTAAGGAATTATTCTCTTACTGCATGTAAGTAGATATTTTATCCAAGAAATGAAACATAATAGTTTTTTCTTCAAAATACATATGTCTTATCCAAGAGAATGTTATGATTTTATTTTTCTTTCAACACACAAAGATTATATGCATGAAAATTAGCAAGGATTACTTATCCTTTTTACACTTGGAATCTATTAACCCAAAGAAATTACTGATGCGGCTTTGTATGACCAATGACCTCAACCACATTTCTCTAGATAATGGTGGCTAAGTATAAGATGAGTAGTCTGCATTGAGCTCGTCATAGGATCAAAATTTCACATGATGGATCCAATCACAACAAAAGCACATGATAAAACAATAGCCAAGGAAGCCATAGAGCATATCATTTCCAATGAGAAAGGTAAATCGGTTGCCTTCATCTTTCAAGTATCGATTTCTTGCATGAAAAAAGAAATGTTGAATCCTTTATCCCTATTGAATATACTTAATTCGTTGACATGATGACCCAAGGTTCACTGTCAAAAAAATAAAGTATTTTTCAAAATTTTAAATTGTTGAGTGCACGACATCCCTGAGCTAATCTTGATATTTAGCTAAGCTCTCGTAATCGACATTTTGTCCCAATAATTGGCAATGCCAAAAAACCTCTGCCTCGTTTGCAACCCTCAGGATATAAATAATGGGACGATTACTTTCTGGTGGTTGCAACTGAATTAAATACATTTGATTATAACTTTCATGTATAGGCATAACACCATGAACACTATACTCGTTCAAAAAAGTATGTACACATTCCATCATCACTCGGTAAACATTTTTTTTAAAGAATGGATTCGTGACTAATAAATAATAAAGGCTACCAAGAATGATTTACCTCTAACTCATTCGATGCAGCCAACTAAAAAGAACATTTTTAAGTCCATAGAAATTTACATTATTAAATCATGACTATGTTCTCAGAATAGGAATATCACTTATTAATTAATATTTTCACATTGTAAACATTTTAGTTTTTACTTAGGTTTTTACAAGATTTATGGTCAGGATATTACATACCCCGCCCCTCGTTAATGAAAACACCATCCTAGGTGTTCTTCTCTAATTGGAACATTAACTTTTACAAATGATATAATAATTTTAAAAACCTATAAGGGGATCCTTCCCCTTCGAAATAAAGGGTTTAATATTATAATAAATACCAATAATTAAAAAAATAACATTTAGTCAATAATCATAAGCATTTATAAATGTAAGAATATGCAAGTTCTACTTGAAATCAATTGATACTTTTTCAAAGTCATAGAAGCAAAGAAAAATCTCTATATCAACATACTTTACTTACCAATTAATTCTAGAGGTCATTCTCACTTCATGGGGGCTTCACTCAATGAACTCTAACATATCACGTGTGATCATAACATATTAAAAAACCCTTAATTTGAGTACCTATTGGAAAATGTTTCTAAAAATCACATTATTTAACCCCCTACCAATACAAATCCAATACCCCTGTTTTCACTATATATTGTGGGTATCCATTTTTTCATTAATATTTTTTATACCCCTTTATATTTTTTCATTGTCTTTGAGCTCAAGTTTGTATACCTACCAATATAAAAACCCTTTACCCCCTATATATCCCCCAATATATCATGTCATTTTTTCCTCATTATATATCCCCCAATATGAACCCACAACGTATAGTATTTCTCCTACAATGCAATTATCATGGCTCACTTTCACGCAAGAACTCTAATAGTGGTTGGAAAACCCAGCAAAACTGCATGGAAAGTACCCTATAATGTATGAATAAAAAATTCAATAACGTTAGTCACAACGTTTTCAATCAAATGGAAATTTTTTAAATATCAATGAATTATTTAACTTCAGTTTATATTTCAATGACAATACCTCTACAAGTACTTAGAAAGCACCGAAAATTTTATCATCAACTGATAAATCACTACACCACGTCCACATTATCTTTTTTCTTAGCTCCCACTAAAGAAATCCACACAGTGCTTTTGAAAGTACTCATAGAGTAACTAGCTCTCCAATCATCGAAATGATCAATAAATGCACCAAGCGCATATTTTCCTAGCCCCTGCTAATAAATTCAAAAGATTAGTAATACAATAAAGAAACTACACTGCAAATCATTCCTTATCGAGCACTGGGCTCCTTTCTTGTCAAGATGTACATAAAATATTTACACAATTATATAGAAAATTCATTTTTAACATAACACATAGCCGGTTAGTTAATTTTTTCAAATATTAGAACCAAAGTGGAAAAAAAATGCTCATCCCAACCCATGAGGACTAGTTTACACAACCAAATCGAGCCACTTTCATATAGAGAGAGAGGTCTCTTCAAGAATTCCATTTTCTAACCATCTCAAGAATTCCAATGACCACAAAGGGTACAATAAATGATTCCTCTTGGAATCATCTTGCCTATTCCTCCGACAATGTCCCATCTATGAGTAATTTTTGGGCCTCATCCAACATGATACAAAATCAACAAAGCTCCCTCAAAAATTTTCCCCTCTTCACAGAGATCATCTATCTCAAGGGAGAGGAAATTCAAGTAGGAAAGTGCCATCACCCACTCCGGGCAGGAAACTGCCATCAACCCAAGGCTTCCTGGCTTTTGACAACTATCAGTAGTTGTCTGAAATGTAAAATTTTCTTTTATCACTCTTTCCCACCTTAATTTACATAATAAACCATATGAAAATTATCATTAAAACAAAATAAACATGTATGTACAACATGCGTTTATACTTCATGGGTCTACAATATCTATATTGGCAGGAAACATAACTCACATATATGTGGTATACATTTTTATTTTCCAAATAACACAATCATGCATATCATAACAATATACTTTCTCATTTATGGTAGTAGTTCGAATTGCAAAATTTACCTTCACAGGTTTTGTTACCATTAGGTCACCCCATATTAATCCAATCAGCAATGTTAGTCATAAATATGCATTATTTAAATAAGTATTCACTTTCCCAATAATTTAAGTTTTATGCAATACAATATTGTCATGCATAAAATTATATACAAATATTTATTAATGTGTAAATGGAAGTAACAGTTAGGCTAACAATCCAAACATATCTAATTCCCACAATGTACTATCACCAACATACTGGTACATGAAATAATTACCATAATCATTTTTTATGACTTGCAATAAGCTTTAATTAAATCCAATTCGGGCATATAAGTTTTAATAGTTAGTCATGAAACACTAACTAATTATACATCACAAGACTCAATTAGAAAGTAGCTATTACACTCAATTCTCACTACTTAACTCATTGTTTATTTTTAACATTGAAAGAGATTCTTTCATTGTCCTTTAAAACACATTGGCATCCCCTTCAAGGACGTTACCCATATTTTACATTCATGCATTTATTATTTATAATATTTGCATTGTAACTTTAGTCATGCTTATTAAATGTATTCGTAATACTTTTATATCTGCAAAGGTTGGTAGTTGTTTCTCACTTTCCTTAGTGAGTGTCCACTAATTTTCATAGGTGTAACAGAGGTTTTATTTTATTTTATCCTCATCAGTATTCAAATGTCATGAACACAGTTTTGCAGTTAAAAACATGAATCACAAATCTCATGCTAAAAATAGTCTACTACATATATCAACATTTTGATTATTAGAAAGATATCTGAGTTGATTCCCACTTGTGGTATACCTAAATTTCTTTTCCACTTAACAATTCCCAAAGGAACGAGCATTACAATGTTCAGCTCTGATACCACTTGTAACATCCGCCAACAACTTCACATGAAAATGCAGGTAGTTTGAATTTTTTTAAACAAATTACCCAAGGGTAACTATCTAAATCACTATCTAGATTCCTCATTAACCATTAGATATAATGTTCATCAGTACATAGAGTAAATTTAGTGGAAAAGTAAGTTGCATAAATATAAACCATTAACAACCATTGTTGTAGTATATTAACATAAATTGTATGATGTAACATTGCATCATTGCATCATTTCATGATTCCTTTAACCAGATTAATTAATCACATACTTGAAATTATGAACATCACATTAGGCAAGAAATTAACATCATCAAAGTAACCCAATAATCAATCACATAATTGAACATTGTTATGACCTGGAAAACCTGTAGGGTAAAAGCCAGAAAATGTTTAATTTTATTATTAAACACGCATGCGTGTGTTCACCCCTCACTAAATGACTTATAAGTGAGTCCATCCCTGGACCGTTCTCATAAAATATTACAATGAAATATCATTAAAATATAACATATACACCTAAGAGATATTAAAATCATCATGAAACCATTTACCCACAAATCTCCACTTTTATATCCTTGTGGCATATTTTCTCCATCAGTGGACCATCCTACAAATCGTACTCATCTACATGGACCATTAGTTCTTTATCTACCTCGATGTTAAAAATAATATTTCCTTTGCACAAATTACCAACCTTATCTTTTATTGTTCTCATTAACAAGATCACGTAACATGATTAGATAAATCATTAATGAACCAATATTCAGTCTATAAAATCAATCTTTTAAAATCTATTCTTGTTCATACACAAAATATAAGTGAAATATCAGAACATGATTCCTATAAAAATACTGCTCATACAGTAATTATAAGAATATAATTATCAAAGCATGTCAAATAAGTATTGCATTACTATGATTCTTCTCACACAAGCACATATTATTTCCCAAAAGAAAGAAATTGTAGCCTTCCATTTTCGTTTAAAGGATACTATCATCTTAGATTTGAATTATGTGTATGTAATTAGATCAAAATTATTCAAAGAAAGATGGCCCCTCAGTTTTTCTTTGTGCATATAACTAAATAATCTTTCCAACTTATTAGATATTAATATTATTAATATGCATGCAAATTCATTCCCCATTCTAAGGGAAATCTAACTTAATAGATACCATTAGCGTGCATGTAACTGCAAGTTTGTTTTCCAAAAGCACCATTTCCCGGATAAATTTATTTACAAGGTCTATTGTACATGTAATTACATGTTCTTTTCTAAAAGAAAACTAATGTTTAAGTTATTATTTATTATCAAAGAAACCAACATCATATGTATGCTTTTCATGGATGAGAATATTATATCCTTTTTCAAGAGGTCAAATAGGATATTTCTATTTTTCATGCAAGAAAATAACAATTTTTTTTTTCAAAAAATATTATGCATAGTATTTATATTTTTTGTATGCAAATAACTTATCTCCTCTCAAGAACTATCAAGCATAGTAGTATATTTTGGTTCATGCAAAGAACTTATTTCTTCTCAAGAAATATCAGGCATGGTAGTTCTATTTTGTGCACATTTCTCATCAAGAAAATGTAATAAAATAATGACATATTCCTCTTAAGAGCCTAGTGATTATTTTTAGGAATCGAATGCATAGGAATCATGTGAATAACTTCCAAGGAATTCATATTCTAACTTCCCACACATAATTACATGCAATCTCTTTTATTTTAAAAAATCAACTAAGTTACTTTGTCTTTTCTCAAACTCACATGCATTTGTTATGAAAAATAACATGACTTCTTAAATGCTTTTTTACAAAAACTAGTGTTATTTTAACACAGTCTCATTTTATTCTATGCATACAAGCACACAATATTTTCTCAGAAAACACGATTTCTTTTATACATGCACATGTTTTATAATAAATTTTTCAAGAAAATAATCTTGGTTCTTATCATTTAATGCACACGAATTCATACATTTTTATTTACAAATAATTAGCACAAATAATTTACCTTTTATAATGTAGTGTTTCTAAAATAATGTAGCTAATTTTTTTTTTGCAACAATTCATTTTCACTATTTCATTTTATTTCTCCAAGAAATTACACTTTCACTACATAACACCTAAATACTATCATTGGAAACCTATCTTATATTTTTTCTATTGTTGAATTTTTTTTGTGGTCGTCATTGGTGCATTCACCATCTGCAACACAGTTTCATGTGGCATATAATACTCATTCATTTGTATGTATGATATTCAATTTTTTATTTTTAGCGATATTGTTTCCCTATGGAAATAAATTAAATCTCTTTTATAAAATCAAAATTTCAATGTTATGCGGAGAAATCACACTCACTGTGAGGTCATTCCACATGAATTTCAATGTTATGAAGAGAAATAACACTCACTATGAGGTCATTCCACCTGGTTTGTCATAAAGGTAAATCCCACAACCCAATTAACACATTTACAAATTCATTTAAAAGATAAAAATGATATGAGGAGAAAATCCAATATTGTAGTAGGGCCTTCCTAAAATCGATAATTGCATTCATTTCAGTGGAACTTATTTGTTATACATATTCATTGTAGAGAATAAGTGGAATTCACTTTGATTGAGAATTATCTCATGGTGTAAAATATTCATTGACTTACGCTTCACCTAATTTTCTTTCTACAAGTGATTAATTGGCAAAGGAAGCATATGCGAAGGTGGTTTTATGGAGTAAGTGTGTGTCGAGGTAGTTGTGCTAATGAAGCATAAATTATTGTGTGAAGGAATTGTGTATGGAGGTGGTTGTGCCAAATAAGCATGTGAGAAGAAGGAAATTTGAGTGAAATGAAATGTGGACCCCACTCAAAGTAGCATGAGATTACTCGATTAATTGGTGGTAGAGACAGGGAATATCATACATTTCCAACTATTACCATTGTTAAATGAAAAATTACACATGAACATGCCATAAATCACTCAGACATAACTGTAATACATAGACATACAAATTTTTGTGATACTAAATTTTTTAAGATTAATATATATTTTTAAATAATAATAATAATAATACTCTCTACATTGTGTACTTACAATATTGGCTATATATTTTTTCAATATAATATATATAATATCCTATTTTATTTTAAATTTAAATTATATATATATATATATATATATATATATATATATATATATATATATATATATATATATATATATATATATATATATATATATATATATATATATATATATATATATATATATATATAAGAATGCTTCAATGTAACATCCCCTGGTAATCTCACATGAAAAGGCAGGGAGTTAGAGAATTTTTACACAGATTAATCACAGGTAACTATCTAAATCATTGTTCTATATTTCTCATTAACCATCATATATAATGTTCATCAGTACCTAAAGTAATCGTAGTAGATGAATAGTAAGTTTCATAACCATTAACAACCATTGTTGTAGTATATTACCATAAACTATATGATGTAACATTGCATCATTTCATGATTCCCTTAACCAGATTAATTAATCACACACTTGAAATTATTAACATCACAACAATTAAGGAATCAACATCATCAAACTGACACAATAATCAATCACATCATTAGACATCAATATACAATGGAAACCCCGTAGGGTGAAAACCAGCAAACATTTAATTTTATTATTAAACTCTCATTAGGGTGTTTGTCCCTCACTCAATGGCTTATAAGGGAGTCCATCCCTTAAGAATTTTCATAAAATATTACAATGAAATATCATTAAAATACATCATATCTAGCTAAGATCTATTAAAATCATCATGAAATCATGTACCCACAAATATCTACTGTGTATATCCTTGTGACATCTTTGTTCCATCACTGGACCATCCTGCAACTCATACTCATCTACATGGACCATTAGTTCATTATCTGCCAGAATGTTAAAAATAATTTGTCATTTTCACCAATCACCATTCTTTGTTGTCGTTGTTGTTGTCAACAAGATTTGGTAACATGGCTAGATAAATCACTAATCAACCAGTAATCAGTCTTTAAAAGAGATATTTTAACATCTATTCATGTGCATACATGAAATGTAGATAAAATATCTCAATATGCTTCCTCTAACAATACTTCTCATACAATAATTGTAAGGTTATAATTATGAAAGCATGCCAGATATGTACCACGTTATTATGATTATTCTCACACAAGAACATGTTCGTTCCCAAAACAAAGCCACTATAACCATGCATTTTTATTTAAAGGATACTATCATCATAGCTTTGATTTTCATGTACATAATTAGATAAAAATTATTCAAAGAAAGTTAGCCCCTCAATTTTTCTTTGTGCATGTAACTAAATAATATTTCTAATGCAATAGATATTGCTAATATTATTATGCATGGAAATGCATGCCCCATTCTAAAGGAAGTTTAACTTAATAGATGCCATTATCGTGCATGTAAATGTAGTTTCCTTTTCAAAAACCATCCTTTCCGAAATAAAGTTATTTACAAGGTCTATTGTACATTCAATTACATGTTCTGTTCTAAAAGATAACTATTTCTTCAATCCAATAACACATTTATTTTCAAGAAATAAACATACTATTTCTATTTTTTTCATGCAAATAAATTATTTCCTCTCAAGAAATATCAATAATAGTAGTCTACTTTGGTGCATTCAAAGAACTTATTTCTTCTAAAGAAATATCAAGCTAGTAGTTCTACTTTGTGCACATTTCACATTAAGAAAATATAATAAAATAAGAACATATTCCTCTTAAGAGTCTACCAATTATTTTTAGGAATCAAATGAATAGGAATCATGCAAATAAATTCCAAGGAATTAATAATCTAACTTCCCACACATAATTCCATGTGATCTCTTTTCTTTTAATAAATCAACTCAGTTCATTTATCTTTTCTCCATAAATTCTCACATGCATTCTCTATGAAAAATAGCATGACTTATTAAATATTTTTCTGCATGAAACGAGTGTTCTTTTAACACAATTACATTTTCTTCTATGCATACAAACACACAATATTTTCTTAAAACAGACATGGGTTCTTCTATACATGCACATTTTTAATAAGAAATTTTCCAAGAAAATAATTTTGGTTCTTATCGATTAATGCACAAATATTCATACTTTTTTCTTTGAAAAGAATTAAAAAACATAATTTATATTTTCCCATGTAGTGTTTCTAAAATAACCTGACTAATATTTTTGTGCAACAATTCATATGCATCTTTTATTTTCTTTCTCCAATAAATTAATATTTCACTACATGCAAGAGACATATTTTCTTTCAATAAATTATTCTTCTTATTTCATGCAAATGTATAGATTTTATTTTTGAAGGACTTATTCTTTTACTACATGTAAGTAAATATTTTATTGAAGAAAACAAACATAATGTTTTTGACTTCAAGAAACATGTCTTATCAAAGAGAATATTGTGATTTATTTTTTTACCTTTCAAAACACATTGATTATATGCATAAAAATTAGCAGGGATTATTTATCTTTTTTACACTCGGAATCTCTTAACCCCAAAAAAATCCTGACACAGCTCTGTATGACCAATGAACTAAACCACATTTGTCGAGCTAACGATGGCTAAGTATAAGACGAGTAGTTTTTGCTGATCTCATCATAGGATTAAACTTTTACACAATGGATCCAACCAAAACAAAAACCAACGATAAAAGAACAGCCAAGGAAGCCGTAGAGAATATCATTTCCAATGAGAAGGTTAAATGGCCTGCCTTCATCTCTCAAGTATTTATTTCTTACATATAAAAACAAATTTTGAATCCTTTCTCCCTATTGAATATACTTAATCTGTCGACATGATGACCCTTGGTTCACTATCAAACAAATCAAGTATTTTTCAAATTTGAAATCTTTGCCTGCACAGGCCACCTCATCTAATATTTATCTTTAGCTAAGCTCCGGTAATTTTCATTTCGTCCCAATCATTAACAATGCCAAAAAACCACCCCCTCGCATGCAACCCTCATGATATAAATAATGCCAAGGTTACTTTCTATTGGTTGCAATTGAATTCAATACATTTGATTGTAACTTTCATGTATAGGCATAACACCTTCAACACTATTCTTCTTCAAAAAAATATGTACGTGTGTCATCATCACTGGGTAATTTTTTTTTTTAAGAATGGATCTACGACAAATAAATAATAAAAGGATACCAAGAACGATTTACCTCTAACTGATTCGATGTTGGTGACTAAAAAAAACATTTTTAGCTCCATAGTAATTTACTTTATTAAATCATGACTATGTTCTTGGAATAGTAATATCCCTTATTAATTAACATTTTCACTTTTTAAATATTTGACTTTTTACTTAGGTTTTTAGGGGAGTTATCGTCATGATATTACATACTCCCGCCCTTAATGAGAACATCTTCCTTGGTGTTCTTCTCTCATTAGAACTTTAAATTTTACAAATGGTATAATAATATCGAAAACCTAGAAGTGGATCCTTCCCCTTCAAAATGAAGGATTTATTCTTCTAAGAAATACTAGTAAGCAAAAAAAATAACGTTTAATCAATAATCATAATTATTTATAAATGTAAAAATATGCAAGTTCTAGTTTCCATCACTTGAAAATTTATCAAAGTCATAGAAGCAAAACAAAATCTCTATACCAAGGTACAATTACTTACCAATTACTCTTGGAAGGCATGGTCACTTTCACGCAAGTACTCTAATATTTCTTTGACAACCCATCAACACTCCATGGAAAGTACCCTATAATGTATAAATAACAAATTGAATCACATTAGTCATAACATTTTCAATCAAATGAAATAATTTTAACTATCAATAAATTATGTAAATTCAAGTGATATTTCAATCACAATACCTTTACAAGTACTTAGAAAGAACCAAAAAAATTATAATAAAATGATAAATCACTACCACGGAAAATTTTAGGGGCTAATATTCGCAGAAGGGCTAATTTTCCATGATTTATCCAAAAAAAATTCGCTAATTTCCATTTTTTCCTAAAAATGATTCACCAAATTTTTACAATACAAAATTATTTTACCTCAACAATCACCAAAATTTTATATATACTAGTATAAAACCATTGGCAATATAAATATTTCTACAAAAACATCACCAAAAATTTTACATTTTGCATATTAGGGACTAGTAAGTTTCACCAAGATTTTTAAACTTTAAGATAAACTTCCATCTTTAAAATTTTCCCTGATCACTACACCATGTCTACACTATGTTTTTTCTTATCTCCCGCTAAATACATCAACAGAGTACTTTTGAAAGTACTCAGACAACACCTAGCTCTCGGATCATCGAAATGAACAATAAATGCACCAAGTTCATATTGTCATAGCCAATGCTAAGACATTCAAAATATTAGTAATACAATACAGGAATTAAAATTCCAATCGCTCCCTACCAAGCACTAGGCTCCTTTCCAGTCAAAATGTACATAAAATATTTAGACAATTGTATAGAATTTTTTTTTTCTTTTTTGTATGAGGGTAGCTAGTAACGAGAACCATACAGTAATATCTACCACACAAGATGACATAACGCTGCTACCAATGAAAACCCTCCCGGATGGCATAATTATTTGCTAACAATACAAAACAATGTTCATAGGCTTACACCTGATGGGCACCCACAGGGTTTGTGCCAGTCACCTTTACAAACGAGTGCCTTAACAAAACACTCAATAAAGAACAAGCTGCCACCCCGTTGGTTTAGAAAATTCATTTTGAACACAACACAATTCATTAGTTAATTTTTTATTCTATGAGAACCAAAGTGGTAAAATAATGCTCCTCCCAACACATGGGAACTAGTTTACACAACCATATCGATCCATTTTCATATCTAGAGAGTTCTCTGACAGAGGCCATACCAGGTCTAGTCAAGAATTCCATTGGCCAACCAATTCAAAAATTCCAGTGACCACAAAGAGTGTGATACAGGATTCCTCTTCGGAGCATCCTACCTATTCCTCCCACAACATCTCATCTATGAGGAATTTTTGGGCATCCTCCAACAAGCTCCAAAATCAACAAAATTCTCTTAGGATTTTTCCCCTCTTCACCATCTTGGCCAACTCTTTTCCCTTAGTGAGATCATTTATCTCTAGGGAGATGAAATTTAGGTAGGAAAGCACCATCAACCCCTTCGAGAAGTAAACTGCCATCAACCCAAGGCCTCCTAGCCTTTCACAGCTGTCAAAAACTTTCTGGCATGTAAAATTCTCTTTTATCACACTTTTTCAGTATAATTTACATAATAAACCATATGCACATTATCATTAAAAATAAATAAACATGTATACACACTATGTATTTATACCTGACCCTCAGTATGGGTCAACAATATTTAGATTGACAGGAAATATAATTGTCATATAGGTGGTATACATTTTTATTTCCCAAATAACATGATCATGCATATCATGTCAATATACTTTCTCATTTACGGTTGTAGTTCACATTGCAAAATTGGACCTTCACAGGTTTTCTTATTTCCATCAAGTTACCTAATCTTAATCCCATAAAAAAATTTAGTCATAAATATGCATTTCTTAAATAAGTACTTTCGCAATCATTTTAGTTTCATGGAATACAATATTTTCATGCATAAGAGTATATACAAATATTCATTAATGTGTAAATGGAAATAATATTTTAGGTAACAATCCAAACATTTCAAATTCCCACAATGTATTATCACTAACAGATCGGTACATGAAGTAATTACCATAATCAATTGTTTATGACTTGCAATAAGCTTAAATAAAATCAAGTTCATGCATATAAGTTTTAATAGTTATTCATGCAACTCTAAATAATTAACCATCACAAGACTCAATTAAAAACTAGCTATTACAATCAAGTCTCACTACTCAACTCATTGTTTATTTTTAAGGGGGTTCTTTCAATGTCCTTTAAAACAATTTAGCATCCCCTTCAAGGACATTAATGATATTTTACATTCATGAATTTATTATTTATAAGTAGTGCCTTGTAACTCTAATCATGTTTATTAAATGTATCCTCTGTATTTTTATATCTACAAAGGTCGGTGGTCGATTATCACTTTCCTTAGTGAGTGTCGAATATTGTTCATAGGTGTAAAAAAGGTTTTATTGTTTTTTATCCTCATCAGGTTCAAATGTCATGAACACAGTATTGTAGAAAACTTTATTACTTACTACTCTTCGATGTAGTTGTAAACATGAATCGCACATCTCATGCCAAAATTAGTCTACTACATATATCGATATTTCGATTGTTATAATGATACTTGAGTTGATTCCCACTAGTTGTATACCTTGATTTCTTTTCCACTTAAAAATTCACAAAGGTGTGAGTGGTACAACCTTCAGCTCTGGTACCGACGGTAACATCCTCTGATAACCTCACATGAAAATGCAGGGAGTTAGAATTTTTTTACCAAAATTACCCATGGGTAGCTATATAAATCACTATTATAAATTCTTCGTTAACCATTAGATATAATGTTCATTAGTACAAAAAGTAACTTTAGTTGAGGAATAGTAAGTTGTATAACCATTAACAACCACTATTGTAGTATATCAACATAAATTGTATGATGTAACATTGCAACATTTCATGATTCCCTTAACGAGATTAAATAATCACATACTTGAAATAATGAACATCACATCACGCAAGGAATCAACATCATCAAAGTAACTTAACAACATATCACATCATTGAACACGGTTATACCCTGGAAACATTGCAGGGTAAAAACAAGAAAAAAAATAATTTTATTATTAAACACTCAAGGGTTATCACCCCTCAGTCAATGGCTTATAAGGGAGTCCATACCTTAACCCTTATCATAAAATATTACAATGAAATATCATTAAAATACAACATATATAGATAAAGCTATTAAAATCATCATGAAACCATTTACCCACAAATATCCACTTTTATATCCTTGTTGCATGGTTTCTCCATCAATGGACCATCCTACAACTCATACTCATCTACATGGACCATTAGTTCTTTATCTGCCACAATGTTAAAAATAATATTTCCTTTTCCCAAATCACCAGCCTTTCGTGTCATTGTTGTCATTAAGAAGATTTGGTAACATGATTATATAAATCATTAATCAACCAATAACCAATATTTAAAATCGATATTTTAACATATATGAAATGTGCATATATGAAATGTAAATGAAATATCACAACATGCTTCCTCTAACAATACTGCACATACAAAAATTTTAAGCATATAATTGTCGAAACATATCCAATAAGTACCACATTAATATGATTCTTCTCACACAAGCACACATTATTTCCCAAAAGAAAGCCATTATAAACATTCATTTTCATTTAAAGAATACTAGCATCTTAGCTTTGATTTATGTGCATGTAATTAGATAAAACTTATTCAAGGAAAGGTAGCCCGTCAGTTTTTCTTTGTGCATGTAACTAAATAATCTTTCCAACATAAGGGATATTACTATTTTTATTACGTATACAAATGCATGCTCCATTCTAAGGGAAACCTAACTTAATAGATAGAATTATCATGCATGTAAATCCATTTTTTTTTTTCAAAACCATCATTTCCAAGATAAGGTTATTTACAAAGTCGATTGTATATGTAATTACATGTTCTGTTATAAAAGAAAAATAATGTGTTAGTTATTATTTCTTGTCAAATAAATCAACATCATATGTGTACTTTTCATGGATGCAAATATTATATTTTTTTCAAGAGATCAAACACGATATTTTTATTTTTCGCCAAAAAATAACATGTTTCTTTTCAAGAAATATTAAGCATAATATTTATATTTTTTTGCATGAAAATAACTTATTTCCTCTCAATAAATAAAAAAGCATGGTAGACTATTTTGGTGCATGCAAATAACATATTTCTTCTCAAGAAATATCAAGCATGGTAGTTTTATTTTGTGCACATTTCTCATCAAGAAAATCTAATAAAATAACCACATATTCCTCTTACGAGTCGAGTGATTCTTTTTAGTAATCAAATGCATAAGAATCATGTGAATAACTTCCAAGGAATTAATAGTCCAACTCCGCACACATAATTCCACTCAATCACTTTTCTTTTAATAAATAAACTCTTTTTACTTTATCTTTTATCAAGTGATGCTCACATGCATTATTTATGAAAAATAACATGACTTCTTAAATCATTTTTTTCATGAAACCAATGTTATTTTAACACAATCACCTTTTATTCTATGCATACAAACACACAATCTTTTCTCAAAATGAACAGAGGTTGTCTTATAAATGCACATGTTTTATTATAAATTTTCCAAGAAAATAATCTTGATTCTTATCGCTTAATGCACAAGAAACCATACATTTCTCTTTCCAGAAAGTTAGCAAAAATAATTTATCTTTTACCATATAGGTTTTCTAATGTAAGTTAGCTAATATTTTTGTGAAGCAATTCATATACACTCTTTCATTTTCTTTCTCTAAAAAATTACTCTTTCACTGCATAGAAGAGACATATTTTCTTTCAAATACTTATTCTTTTTTATTGCATGCAAATGTATCTATTTGGTTATTTGGTTTTGTAAAGACTTATTCTTTTACTGCAGGCAAGTACATATTTCAACCAAAAAATCAAACATAATAGTTGTATCTTCAAAACACATGTCTTATCCAAGAGTATATTATCATATTTCTTTATCTTTCAACACACAAAGATTATATACATAAAAATTAGCAAGATTCCTTGTATTTTTTACTTTTGGAATCTCTTAACTCAAAGAAACTCCCTACGCAACTTTGTATGACGAGCGAAGTCAATTGCTGTAGCTAATGGTGGCCAAGTATAAGATGAGTAGTCTGGGTTGAGCTCGTCATAGGATTATAATTTTACACTATGGATGTAACTAAAATAAAAAAACCCACGATAAAACAACAACCAAGGAAGCCATAGAGAATATCGTTTCGAATGAGAAAGTCAAATGGGCTACCTTCATCTCTCAAGTATCGATCTAATATAGAGCTTTAGCCAAACTCTTGTAATCGTCATTTCATCCCAATCATTGGAAATGCCAAAAAAACTACCCCTGGCCTACAACCCTCTAGGAGATAAAAGAACACATAAGGTTACTTTTCGGTGATTGCAATCTAATGAACTACATTTTATTATAACTGTCATGTATAGGTATACCACCATGAACACTATACGCTTTCAAAAAAATATGTACGCGTGCCATCATCACTCGGTAAACATTATTTTTAAATAATTGATCTGCGACAAAAAAATAATAAAAGGCTACGAAGAACAATTTACCTCTAACTGATTCGATGCTCCCGACTAAAACAAACCTTTTTAACTCCATAGTACTTCACATTATTAAATCATGACTATGTTCTTCTAATAGGGATATCCCTTATTAATTAACGTTTTCACTTTGTACACATGTGAGTTTTGACTTAGGTTTTTATGGGAGTTACGGTAGGGATATTACATGACAATTCTAATTTAAAATAAAAAAAAACAACATTTTGATAATATAGATCATTTTGAAATTTATCAATATAAATTTCCAAATAGACATTAATCAATTTATTCATTAAATTATATATATATATATATATATATATATATATATATATTTTGAAATAACTCAATTCGGAAGTGCCATCAAAATAAATTTGTATGTTAAAAAAAAAAAAAATTAAAATAATGTAAAAATCTATTACATAGATTTTTATCTATTTTTTTATTTTCTTATTATTCATCTTATATTTACTAGAAATTTCCTATGAATCAAGTTAACCAAAAAAATGAAAATTAAAATAATGTAAAAATCTATTACATAGATTTTTACTCATTTTTTATTTTCTTTTATTGATATTATATTTAAAAAAACTTACATCCATCTCAAATCCAATGTTTAGAGAGATCAAATATATTTCTACTTTAAAAGATATTTGTGTCACACAATATTTGATCCCTTAAAGTCTAGACTTAAGAGGGATCTAAGCTTATTTAATTATTAATTATAATTATACTTATTATTTGTGTATATTTTGTTTTAATTTTTTTTTTGTAATTTGACTTAATAAAAATGTTTTTTTCATAGTTATAATTATTAATATTAATAATTTTATTTTATTTTTACTTTTATTTTTCATTAATTTTCTGAACATTACATTACAACATCTCTACCATACTAGATCTCTAATAAGATTCACAACATTAAATTATATCTATATTTCACAATTAATCTATTATTCTAATGATTTTTTTTGGGATTTCAAGTAAAAATCATTTAGAAATATATTGTCAAAAAATATCTTTCGGTAAAAATCACATCCAAATAAATTTGGCCGACGCTTTTCGAACCAGCCAGTGTGGTTCATCATCAGGACTTGATGAAAAATCTGATCAAGAGACCCAATTAAATAGATATGAGAAGCTCCAACTAGCCGTTGAAAAATAACAGCCAGTTACTAAATCAAAGTCATAGAAATAAAAAGTCAAAAAATATATATAAAAAGATACTTAAAAAAGGAACAACTTGTTGAACATTGAAATGGTTACATTCCTAAATACAAAAATACAATTATTTTAGAAATTGTAATCTATTTAAATTGTATTTTAAATACATTAATAAATTCAACACTCCAAAAAATTATAAAACATTTAGATTATGTAAACTAAACAAATGAAACATATAATTCTAACCAATCTCTACTCAGTTTATTTTACAAAATTGACTAAAGCATTAACCTACAATGATAAAAATGATCAGCCAATATTATATGTCAAATATAAAATAATTTTAATTTGATAGATTAAGACACTGAAAATGATCAAGATCACACTTTCACAATATTTCTCTTCTGATCCACGGAAGTGCACACCGCATAGGAATGGGCACAAATGTTTCTTTAGTCTAGGATCATCTTTATTTTAAATCGGCGAGAACACCTTTTATTGATTGATCCCAACCATGAAACATAAAAGGAAGCTTATGTAAGGTTTTCCGAGTATGACCAAATTGCGTTCTATATGCAAGCCGGGATTAATTTTTTTTCGAAAAACATTGAAGTTTATTCCGGGAAACTCATATAAGTACTGTTGGAATCAAAATTTGTTCAAATGGGTGTTTAATATCAATTCATTCCAATAAATTAAATTTAGTTATTTCAATTTCGAATATTTGACAGGAGTATTTGAAGTATTTATATTTCAAATCTTCTTTCAAAACCCGGAAGAATTATTATAGATAATCTAGTTGTATTTTTACATGATCATGCGGGCACACGTCAACAATTTTTTTGTCCTTAAATAATGATACAACCACTCATAAGTAAATATTGAAGTTTTTAATAAACCGATGTTTCGGTCTTTGAAATGGAAAAACGTCGTCCTTTTTCAGAAATGAAAAAAATGTGGAACAACATTTCTCTTCTCAATTTTATCCACAATTAAATAAGATCATATATGAGACATCACCAATAAATGACTACAGTGACGCTTACGGTCACTTAATTAGAACTCCATTGAACTTCATTAAATTTTAATGGGTTGTGACACTTGGATAGATATGTATGACATGTAGAAGGTGGTGTGGTTGGAATTAGATTCTTTAGCATTTTTTAATAATAATTAAAAAAATAAGATATCTATGTCATCGGTTTAAGTTTCAGCTAGGATTAATTTTTTTTTTTAATATTAATATAGTTGTATTTCTTCTTCTTTTTATTTCCTTCTTTATTCTAGATTCTCTAAATTTGTCTTTTCCAAACTTTAGTTTCTTTATTTGATTTGATGGTGCAACTTTTCATTTTCCAGATTGTATAAGCATGCCATCTATCTCTTCAAAAATCTGTTTGGATGAGCATTGGAGCCACATGTCATATTTTTGTAGTGTGATCTTTGTCATCAATTTTTTGAACACAAATTGTTGCAACATAAGATGAAAATAAAATTTTATCTCTTCAAAAGTCCAATAAGTGAATATAGCATGAATGTTTTCATCATCAATGTTGTTTTCAACATTCATTTCTGCAACTTCTATGCATACTTTACCAAGACATGGTGTTGCAAGCCATGCTTCCAGGAACTTTAAATCTTCTTCATAATCATCTTATTTACCTTCACACTAGAAATAAATGTTAGGATTAGAAAGATCTCTGCAATGAAATCTTTATCTTGTCGTGCTTCCTTCTCTTCCTTTGTTTCTTCAACTTCTTCAAAAAGATTTTCTTCCACTTATTTTGCAGGCCCAATTAGGATTCTCTCACCAAATAGCATGTTGTGGATATCGTGTTTCTGTTGGATCATCTACCATCATTAATCATTAGGTAACAAGTATTCATCAAACATAACATCAATAAATTGAATTGTTGGATTCAACATAGCGTTGGTTTTTTCAATGGAAACTTCATTGTCATCAACAAGATTTATTGCTAGATTCAACAAATCATCATCCACTTGTAGCTATACATGTGATTCACGAGCATCTAAGTGTTTCTTTTGTGTTGTTTCTGCAAATTATTTTCAACCATAATCCACTTGTGGCTGAGCACAGTGCAATTCACCAAACTCTTCATCTTCAACTTTATTATTCCCCCGTTCACCAAAATTATTTGCAAGGGTGTCTCGGGCTGTAGGTTTTAACCCTGAACAGAAATTATCTACACACAAATCTTATAACAGAAATAAACAATAGCGATAGCATAAAACATAAAACAAATAAACACAGATATTTTCCTCTTGATCCCAAATCGAGACGACCAGCTTGATATTTCATTATATTAATTTTAGTGTTACAACATATATATATACATGCCGAAGCATACATAAACTCTAATCCATTAATCCAGGATTAGAACATAATCATAGTTCCCTTGACCGGATTTACGAAAATACCAGGGGCCGAAAACCATCATACCCCAAAACCATATGCAAAACCATGGGCACAGACCGCCCACCAGAAATTAAGGACCAAAAAATTTTCATAGAAAGAATATAACACATACCCAACACAGGCCTCCTTGGTTATCGTTGCATGTGTAATGAGGGGAAGAATGTTTCCATATACATAGTATTTTATGCATTTCAATGAAAAAGAATTATTTTTCCTTTTCACTTCTCAATCATTCAAATAATATTCATACATCTCTAATTGTTTGTTGAAATTTCAACCATCTTGAATTTTACCATTTGTTGGGTACTAGCTAACTGTAACTCAACAAGAAAATCAAACTTCACACATAATGATGGCCTACACTAAGGACATATTTGCGGTGGCTTGTCTTTTCTTAGCTTCTACGATAAAATGGGTCTACCAATTCTCTAAAAATTCAACTCCCACAAAAACAATAACAAACTCATTTTCTTTTAAATTACAACCATTTCTGATTTGAGAAATGATATTTTTTTTAAATCACAAATTTACTTTTCGGTTCAAAAGAACCTTCGGGCATGATTTTTTTTTTAAAACCCATGCCATTTCATTTCATGACGAAATATTTTAAACACTTCATAAATCCACGAGTGATGAAAACAAGTTTCCTCTTTTGTAAAAAAATAAAGCCCCCTATTTTTTAAAAAACTTTTCACCTTTAAATCAAGGAAGCCCTTTTATACCTCTTCCAAAATCTTCAAAAACACATGCACAAAGCTCCATAAACACATTGTTTTAAAGAGAGATTTCATGCATAGATACCTTAAGATCCAACTTTTCTCGGTAGTCGTTTCACATACTCTTATAGTGGCCTCGTGCTTCCAACTTGCAATTTTAATTTACGACAATAACGCAGTTTCCATTTCTATCATGATGAAGTGATCAAAAGTAACACACCTCTTTATACTTCCGAGTTGTGTTAATAAAGTGTTCTTCATATGACGACTCTTTAAACTACTTTGGTATGGTATAACGCCGTGGATAAATCTCTAGGATGCGTTATTTCCCCTCACAAATTAGAAATATATATATATATATATGACTTTGTCATAAACTGCAGATAGCTATTTTTCTTGCCCTTCAGTGACTTGGAAACAAACTTCTTCATACAATGGGGGTATTTTCACGGTTGTCTCAACTTTGCTTAAGTTCTTGTACTTACTTTATAAGTGCACACACTGATTTGGATGCTGCTCCCGAGTTATATTTTTCTCTTTTGCTACTCTTAAGGAGTCTTATGCAGACTAAGCTCTAATAATACTATGTTAAGAAATGAAAATTTGTGGAGCTACATTGTTCTTTTTAATGTTATCCGCAATTAAATAAAGCTATATAAGAAACATTAACGATAAATGGCTGGAGTGAAAATGAACTAGAACTAAGACTAAATTCAAACTCACTGTGACACTGGGATGGATAGGTATAACATATAGCAGGTGGTGTAGTTGGAATTAAATTCTCTAGCGTTCCAGGTATCTAAATCAAAATTTCTCCAATCAACATGTTACAGCTTTTGAAAATAGAGTGGACCATCCCCGAACATATATCAGATTTTATCGGACAAGCTTGTTTTGTTCACATGTTTGCACCCTTGATGAAATCGGGGACAAGAGCAGAGCCCGGTAATATTTTATATGATAAACTTCTTCTATGGTATTCGCTCCATGGTGGAGTGAGAATCAAGAGAAGATCCCAAGCAATTTTTTGTCGGATAAACTTGTTTTGTTCTGGTGTTTTCCTCCATGGTAGAGTGAAGATAACTAGAACATCCAACACCAGTCAAATATTTGTGTGGTCGTTATGCTCGATCAACTCTTTCGAATGCGCCAAAATTAATTGATAGACTCTTGCGCATATATTCCCATGGATTGAGATTGAGTGATTTATTGATTTATGTTGATTTGATAACGTTAATTTTTTTTCTTATAGATTAAATGTTAAATTTTACAAGCATTTATATCTATACATTTCCCCTTCCTTAGCTTCCCTCCGTGCAATGACTCTCTTTACCAAACTTGAAATAATAGCAAAATTGTTCCCATAAATTGTTTACCAATTCTTTCTACGGTAATTAAAAAAGTGATGACCATTAAAAAATAAAATACCCTACCCATTTTCAAGATCATGAAGAAGTTACTCTCTCAATAGCGTGCCATCCAAAGTAGAATAGCAATTCCGGCGAGCATAAGGCTTTTCGGTTGCATAATTTTGATACCCAATAAGTCATAATGACCATTTCCATGTCGTTTCCTTTCTTTTGTTACTCCGTAACAGTAGTATATGGAAGTTACAATTTTGCTTGAAAAATAGTGGAAATTTGTGAAAAAATTTAATCAAAATTCCACAAATATTTTGAGAAATCGGAGTGATAGTGTTAATTGATTTCCACCATCCAAAAACTGAATTAAACGTTCATATGGCTAGCTTTTCATTGAAAAAAATAGTCATGTTCCGGTGAAAAAGACAACATTTTCTTTTGGTTGTTAGCATGTGGTTCACGAATAACGGAAGATGTTTGATTTCATTTCAAATGTTATTATTATAGAAATTATGGTAATTCTTTCTTATTCACATATAGATTTTGTGGCATTTCTCATTGGCACATATGATGGTTGTACGCCATCAATATTGCGTTCAAGGCATTGGGGAGACTACAAGTTTAGACTAGATAACATTTTATTTAGATAATCACGAGGATGATGAAATTGTGATTCATGGAGAACGTTGTTTGTTTTCTTTTAATTAAATTTTCATTATTATAGAAATTATTTTATTGTTACTTTCTCTAGTTGTACACCATTTATATTGCATCGAAGGGCATTGGAGTGATTAAAAATCTAGCTAACAATGTATATAAATAACGATCAGAATGGTTAAAAATATAGATAACATTTTATCTAGATAACAATATATCTAGGGACACGGCATAAATTTTTCATGATGTTGGTTTACCTACTATGCGTACTTAGATACAATGATTACGTAAAGTTTCTTATTGTTACTTTTTTTTTAATTGTGCAACGTCAATATTGCAACGAAGGCATTGAAATGATTAAAAATATAGGCTAGATATTAATGTATGCGGATGATTAAACTATTATTTGAGAATAATGCCGATTGTGTTGATGCACTTCAATTGTCATTATAAAGAAATTATGATGATTCCTTTCTATTCATATACGGATTTCATCAAATTTCTTATTAGTTCCGGTTCCCTGCGGCATGGCAGGGACTATTGTAATCGATTTTTTTATTTTCATTAGTCTTGCACACAAACCAAGTTAAACCCGGTTAGAAATGGAAAGTATAATCCAAAGTTTTAATTTTATATTTAATAGACAACTTTTTTCAGCCAATAAGAAAACTCTGGCCACTTTTTTGACCACTAAAAATTTTAGAGATCTTATTTGGCCTCATATTGAGGCCAGATCTTGGGAAAATTAGGTTAAAATTTTCATTTTTGCATATTTTGATTGAGATTTCACTCTCTAAAATTAATGCTGGTATTAGTTTGAATGAATGCTTTGTATGTGCGGCACTTACGGGCTCATGTTCCACCGTTAATCTTTCCTTTGCATTTTTATTAACATTTTAAAACTAGTAACCAAACTCCTAAACTAATGTTAATATTATTTATGTTTAAGAGAAGGAGAAACATATATATATGTCATTTCATTTCTAGTAACTAGTAACCTACCCAACAACAACATATGGGCATGTTAGCCATCTGTCATAGATGACACAGATAACCCCTTCTGCATGTTATGCATCTGTACGGATGCTGTTAATTTTTGTTTGAATAGCATCCGCTGTTAATATTTGTTTTAATCCGTTGTAAAATCAATGGAGTAACTATATGAAAATTCAGAAGCGGGAATTGCCATCAGCAGAGAAAGGAATTAAATCAATCATATTGAACGAAGTCATAGCTCGGACAACCCAGATCAGAAATATCAGCAGCTGTTGAAGCCACCTTCACAAGAATATTTCTAGTGGATACGTCGCTTATTGCCACCCGCTTTAACACCAATGTTTGACCTTAGCAGATACAGTTTTACCCATCAATTGGTAAGGTTCCTGCAACCACAAATACATAGCTCGGGGATATGATTTTAACTACAACCCTAATGAGATTCATCTCCATCATTAATTAACGAATACATGGGTACTTTTTTGCATTCAATTTGAATTTGAATTCTAGATTGAGTTCCACTGGTGTTGCTTTAGATATTAGAGAATATTCATCAACATTTGTTTTGAAATTCTTATCAATTCTAATTTCCTGAATCCATATTCTTTCAAAATAATCAAAGTTACATGAAAATCAATGAGCGATAATGAGCTGCACACTGAGTGTATTCTGAGCTCTATTCCAAGAGATCAGATAAACAATGTAACAATAATCATACTTTTTCTTAGAATGATAACGAAGAAAATATTTTCTTCTGAGGAAAACTTGACAAGTTTAAAAATCTCTTTGCTAATATATACAGGTTAATGAGAGAGGATCACCTATTTTCCATGCATATGCTCGGTTACCAGCAAACAAATTGAGACTAAAGGTTACCAGTTTTAAAAAATGGCAAACTATGAGAATCATAATTAGGAAAGTAGGAGGGTCGCTTTTCCGACAAGTAGGTCTATATCCTATTTGACTTACCATAATCTGACCAGAATAACTTATTTGAGCACACATCTTTCTATAAACTGGTCCTATGCTACCCCTTCCTTCATGCTTTAGAGTGTGAAGACCATGTACAAATGCAACTGAAGGCCAATAAAAAAAGTTCGAACAGATTTGGTGTTACTATTACCTGTGCCTCACATCTGAGTCACTAATGTTGTTGAAAGTTGGATCAGCATGTAGGAAACCAAGAAGAGGAGTTACTGAATACATGAGACATTTTTGCCTATCCCAATGGGGTTTAGTACACATTTTCATGCCCATTTCAATCTAATTCATTTTCAGTGCACCCTTCTGGGATACAATATTCAAGGAAAAGATGCGAAGTAATAGATGGCAAGCCATATGTCTCTATCATAAATCAACTGCCAAGATGCAGACCATTCCTTCACTTGAATTTCAACCAATTGGTATAATTCTACTTACAAATAGATGGTTGATAAAGAATACATATTCAAAGAGGTACTTATACTGTAATTTCTACACACTTTGATTTCACATTTGTGCTTTCTAAAGAAGCGGAGATGGTGAACTTTAGAACAAAATAATTGTCAGATAATGATATAGGTTGTTTTGGATATGGGGTTGGGGGTGGCGTGAGAGTGTGCTATGCTGGTAGAGGAGGAAGCAAGTTGTATCTATACTCCTCACCATTCAAACTGTACAGAAAAACAAAGTAAAGATGAACTATCCATCTAAAATGGGGAACATAAGTAGAGACTATTAAAGTAGTTCATAGTCATCAAACCTTGCACAGTTCCAAATCATATCATCATCATTTCATCTGTGTTGGAACCTTTCTTCTTCATAAGTGACACCTTGAAGGACCTCACAGAAATTGAAATCGGTCACAATGCTTGTTGTGGTGATAGGTCGTAAATCCGCTTGACTAGCTACACACAGCAACAGATCCTCTATCCCTCTTCTCGTTGAATAGCCACATGTAGGTGCTCCTCCCCAAACACTCTTTCTCACTCTTGTCTGGGTGGCTCTCTCCTTCAATCAAACCACAATTCTACACAACAGTAACACATCTTACAACAGATAGATCCATGACTCTTCTTCTCGAGGTGGCTCGATCCACGGCTCTATCAGGAATAGCTCCTTGCAAGTGCTTCTCCAACGTTAAATGCATGGCTCTTTTGCAATTCTATGGACGGGTCAACAAGCAGCGTGATCTATATTCAAAAGGCAGTAGATCGAACAATGCTCCTGAAGAGCTCGTCCTCGCTCACAGTTTCTCTGTAGATCTGATTCCACTCTAGATCTGATTCGACGGACCACTTGCCTAATTGTTCAACCAGGGAGGCAAGAAACAGATGTTCAACATTTTAGTGAGGAGCTAATCTGATATGAATTCCATGGAGCTCGACATAGAATTGGAAGGACCCAAATGATCCCATCCACTATAGTTGCTAGCTTCAACCTCAACCACAATTCGACCAGTGGAGGAAGCCGAACATAGAGCAGTCTGGGCCAAATGTAGCCTTAAAATTTCATTTCTTTGGTTAACAACACATGTAACACATGAAAATCTGGTAGTTCACAAGTTAATACTTTATTTATTGATGGCTTGATTATATGTGTTTGGGTTAGAACAAGCACAACTAAGACAAAATCCAGTTATCAACTGCGTTACATTTAATTTCAGATATAAGTCATGGAAAAAAACATTTAATAGCGCGTTATAAATTTTAAAATATGTATATTGAATGATTTGGCCTTTTCAAATGGTTATACACCACCTTACATTCGGTAGAAATATGATTTAATTTCTACGATCTAATTATACATTCGTTACCAGCGTATGATTTAAAATTCATAGGTGCTATTCCTAAACTATTTGTATAACTGTTTTTAGAAATTACACTTTGTAAATAGATTTGGAGATAGCCTACATTAAACAAAAAGTATGCATACTAGATAAAGCAGCCAAAACAATAAACCAAATGTGAAGAAGGAAGAAAAAATATTTTATTATGCATATTGATGATTAATAACAGAAAACATTATTTATTTTCATTGAAATCCATGTTGACTAGCGAGATGACCTATAAACACACTGTTTATACAGATTAAACGAAGAAACAGATGATAAAAGAAGAGAAGAAATTATGCTTGAAGTAACCAATGTAACATTTCCACGTAAAAATATTGTATTCTTATATATATATATATATAATACTACTACCAGCTAGCATTAAAACAAAATCTTTGAATAGAATTGCAATCCAATTGTACATTTAGAGAACCCAAAAGAAAGCCTCGAAGAGTTGCAAATATAAATTTTATTATAAAAAAATGAAAAGTTGCACATAAATTTTATCAGAATAAAATTGAAGTGAATAGAAAGACGTATTAAGCCAATTTGATGAAGCATTCTCGGCCTTGTTTTAATTAAAGAATATTCTACTTGCTATCCTCTAGAGTTGTTGTTTGTGAGATTGAATGATGGTATTTAAATTTGTCTCTTGTTTTTTGTGAGATTGAATGATGGTATTTAAATTTGTCTCTTGTGCCATTATGTTTGTGGATTTCAATTTCTTAGGAGAAGGTATACTTCTAAGGTTCTATGCCCTCGCATTTGTTTGTGGATTTAAATTTCTTAGGAGAAGGTATACTTCTAGGGTTCGATGCCCTTGCGTTATGTTTGTGTTAGTGTTAGAGATTTTGCAGAGTTATTCGATGAAAAACTCACTGGAAAAATGTGCCTTCCTGCGAGATAACTTTGATCCAGAGAAATATCGATTGATTGTAAATAGTTGAATGAGATCCATAATAATATATATTGCATGTATAATAAGAGATTCTTGTGGGGAAGGAGGACAAAATAGGAGTAATGCAGACATTCGAGCACAATGATTGATCTCTAATGCCAACAAAAAATATGCAGCTTACCAAGCCGTGGGGTCATGGTGAGAGCAGAGGCCCAACACAAAGTAAAACATAAAAATATTGTGGTCACATAGCGAAAGTCCAGTAACCCATCACCTGTCCCCAAATATTTTTCTAGTTACTACGTTGTCGGCAGGGACTTGCTGCCTCTGCAACTCTCCTTGTTTTCACTTCTACTCGTTGTACATTGTTAATATGGTATAAAAGGAATTAAGGTGATTAAAATCTAGGTAACATTGTATCTAAATAATGATCTTTCGAATGATGTGTCGTGATATAGTATGAATGAATTTTTCCCCTTTCAAATCGCTCGGGTGTTTGGCTCATTGAGTTATTGTTGCTCTATTTAGGGGCAATGTATCCTTATAACACCTATTCAAAAAAGAAACTACATATAGCTACGAATCTGTGCAAATTATAAAATATGCTTCGGGCGTTGAAGCATAGATAAACACATTTCTTACTTTCAATTGTATCTGAATGAGATCTCTAAATATCGTAAAAGATAATTAAGTGCTAAACATAAAGAAACGAAAGCTATTACATATTGGAGATGTCGTTTAGGTTCCATCAAAAATAAAAAATGTATTTTGCAATATATCATAAATTTGGAAAAAAAGATAAGGGTGAAAGCATGGATTTTAGTTACACTTTTGGAAAAAGAGGGTGTGTTTGGGTGAAAAAAATGATTTCTCGATCGAGTCATTTAAGCGCTCGATTGAGCTCATTAGGCACCATAAAAGTAGCTTGAACGAGAGTTAAAATAAAACCCTTGATTGAGCTATAATTCTTGATGTTTTATTGATAATTATGGCTCGATTGATCTATAAGGCTTGATCGAGTCCATTTTTTTTATTAAATATCTCTCTATCGATCTGTGTGTGCCATTTTTACAGATCACACGTAAAATTATATTTAAATCGAGAGAGTGACGGTAGCTTGGCTAAGAGTATTGGAACGTTCAAATCCATATCGCCAACGAGCTCGCTAATGTCTCAGAAGCTCAAGTTAAGGTAGGTATTCTATCTTTTTTGTCTTTCCTATTTATTTATTGTGTAAAATTTAAAAAAACACAACCATGTACAAAAACCATGAAAATTAATTAATTAAAAAAACAAATTACAAAAACCATGAAAACCACACAAAAAATATATATATATTCAAAAGAACTTAGAAAATCACAAACCCAACCAAGAAAACCACAAGAAAACATGAAAAAATCCCTTCAAAACAACTTAGCAAACCACAAAACCAACCTAGAAGACCATCGAAAACACCCTTCAAAACAACCTATAAAACACTTTGAAACCACCAAAAATAACTATAATTTAGGTTTTAAATCTTTTTCTTACTTGCAATGTTCTATTTATTAAATGCATATTTTTTTATTTTGAAAAGTAAAAAAAAATAAAAATCCTAATGATTTTAGATTTTAAAGTTTTTCTTTAGGAATTTTGTGAGATAGATTTTAGATCTTTTTAATCCTTTTGTTATTTAAAATGCATTTAAATTTCTAGCAAATTTGACCAAAAATATACCCCAAAAAACTCTAAAATATAAAACAATGAAACTATAAGCAATAAATAAGTAAATTAAGAGCTTGAGATTATACAGTGAAATCCTAATTTAAAAAATAAAATATTAATCTTTAAAATTAAAATATTAAAAAACATGTTATACATATATATATAACACCATTTCACTGTATATAACAAAACATTTAATTTAATTGTATACAATATCTAACTATATATATATATATATATATAACATCACCTAGTTATATATTATAATTATATATATATAATATAACATACATATATATATATATATATATATATATATATATATATATATATATATATATATATATATATATATCATGTTGTTAAGTATAATCATAATTATAGTTCATAACATAAATTTATTTAACATAACATGGAACTCTATAATTATTTAACATATATAACATAACATGTAACATAACTAAAATTATATAACTATATAGTTATTTAAAAATAACTATATATATTTACCTAGATTATAAAGTTATAGTATATCGCATAGCTAAATATATTATAGGTCTATATATATTATTTATAATATAACATAGTTATATAGCTAGTTAATATACCATTCCATAGTTCTATAATAACATAACATGTGTGTGTGTGTGTGTGTGTGTGTGTGTGTGTGTAGAAATCGATATCGTAATGTAACATGACATAATTCATAGTATAACATAGTGTAACATGTGTTTTGCATATATATATATATATATATATATATATATATATATATATATATATATATATATCATTTAACATATAACTATCTATATATATAAGTTAATGTTTCAACAATGCATCATTGATAGATAGATTAAATTCGTTGTGATAAGTGCATTTGGTCTAGTGAATAAGATCATTTAAACTCTTTTCTAATCTATACCATATTGTTTCATTATGTAGTGTGTTGTACAAGAAACATTGTCTTCATGTGCTTTTACTTATTACATGTCATGTGTCAAAGTAAAAAATTAGGAACTGAAAGTCTATTTGAGTATTTGGTTGGCATGAAATTTTTTTAGTTTTGTAAACAGGTTTACTTGAATTTTTTCATATATATTTACATATTTTTGCGCTATGAATAAAATGCATTATTTAGAAATAATAAAATATGTGAAGGTATATTTGATCACTTCTTTTCATTTTGTTTACATGGAGCTCATGGTTTATAAATTATCAGAAAACAGACTCTAAATTTTATGACTTCATGCTAGATTATTCTGACTCACTTTAGAAATGGTTTTTTTGTCAATATTTTTTTCTTGGATTATTTTATATGTATTATATGTAATATTTTCATGCATCTCATATGCTTTCCCCAACTTCAGTCCATGATAATTTGAGGTGTTATGTTATATATGGTCATGCTCGTGATAGATCATGTATCCCACTGAGAGTTTATCTTCCACTCATAGATCCTGCCTATGACACCAATCGGAGTGTTAGAGGCAGTTTTTATGTCTTTTTTGATGATCATGGTACATATAGTGGACCTCCTTCACCTATTTCAGGTAGACCTCCTGAAATTTAAAATCCTCTTTAAAATTTATGTGTTTATGTCTTGAAATTGTATTTAATTTTTAAATTGTCTTCAAGTGATGCTTTTGAATTTAATGTATATGTTATTATGCTTCTATTTTGCTAATTCTGTATTTTAAATTATGTTTATGATTTGTAGGCCCTTACTAGAATGAAGCTGATGATGAAAGTGTAGTATCGATCCCTCTATGGTATGATGCTACAACTCATACCACATTCAAGGATGTTACAACCCGTCATACACGGATCAAAACAGAGATACAAAACATCCCTTCCAATTAACCAACTCATATTTCATTTTCTTTGATGTTGGATAACATACTTATTTTGATCGAGACATACTGGAGGTCGATCCTACAACCATCTCCTAGAGTCCATACATAAGATTAGGAGGAATGAGGTTAAAGGCCAGGATACTTCGGAGGTGGCGAAAAAGGCCACGAAATACATTAGTGTTTATGTGTAGTTATTCTACATCCCTTCAGACCATCCTACTAGACATAGATATCTCATTCCACTGAAATATTCTAGGAACGTTGACATAAGCCATTTTGTGTATGATGGATTCATTGGAGCTTGGGGCCAATTCCCCCACCATGACCAAGTATCCATTTATATTCCAAAGCATTTATATGAAGATTTTTTGTTACATATTAGGTTCAATTATGTTGATATCATACATCATTATTATGGACCCGACTTTGGACATACCTATTAGTGTGATAGGGGCTTATAGGGATCATGGGCATGTACCACCACCTCCAATATTATTTCCACTATTTCCTCATAGCTTGGTATTACCGCTATATCTAAAGGATTTATCTTAGGTCAGTGGTGACACTATGGATATTATTGTTGACAACAAGCAGATGTCATTGGAAAGTGTGCATGTTACATTAGATGGAGAGACTAGGATACCACAACTATTAATGCGTGACCTAACAATTCTCTTATATGATGATGCATTTATTAAGTTTTTACCCTTTGAGTATATTTTTACATATACATGTATGTATCGTGATGCTATTCATGAGACGTTGAGGGTGCATGGCCTACGTGACACAAACCAGGTACATATATACGAAAATTTTGACTCTTATTGTTAAATTATGCATAATTATTTATATTAATTTCTAGTTCCTATTAGATTAAATTTATACTAATAATTTCATCATAACATGTACACACATCCCAGTAACATGGATGCGCTTATAAGGTCATCTGAAGGTGCAGTTGATCAACCAAGCCATCCTTGATCACATCATGTTTCCATTGATTCTGCTCCACCTCCACCTCATATGTTCACTAATGTGGAGGACAGTTACTATGTAAAAAACATGGACCAAAAGTTGAGGGAAAAAAATTATTCCTAAGGTTTCAAATTTTTTCTTTTAAGTTACACATATATTCTAACTAATTTTTTGACTAATTATAATTTATCTTTGTTGTTTTGGACACAAGCCCATATGCAAAGTGGTGTTGATATCATTGTTATGTGGAGACATGAGTGTGATGTTTGGTTTAAAGGCACTGATGATGTGGGCCCATCAATGTAGGCCCCAATAATTGAGCCAGGGGGAGTGGAGCACCAAACCAAGATTCATCATACACCCATATTATTTGACTTTCATTTGGACTCGACCGAGGTTAGTAGATTCATGTATATATAATTAAATTTATGGTTAAAAATAATTTATTTCCATATAACTCATATTTTTATAATTAATTATATAATTATTATGAATTTGAATGTTTTATATTACAATACTGGTTTATGGACACTTACTTTGTGTGACGAAACTCACATAGGATTTCTAGTGGTACTTAAAGTGTCATAGTTTGGAACTAATTTGTATACTAATTATAATGTATATTTTCCATTGTGTACACAAGCCCATAGGCAGAGTGTTGTTGATACCATTTTTATGTGGAGACATGAGTGAGATGCTGGGGTTATTGGCACTAATTATTCAGACCCATCGATGGAGGCCCCAACCATTGAGCTAGAGGGAGGGGAGTACCAAACCCATATTCATCATACACCCATGCTATTTTACTTGCATTTAGACTCAACTGAGGTTAGTGTATTCATGTATATGTAATTAAAAATGTGGTTCAAAATAATTTATTACTAGATTACTTATTTTGTACAATTAATTATATAATTAGTTTTAATTTGAATGTTTTATATTGCAATATCAGTTTAAGGACA
>CM076578.1:698299520-698453549 GCA_034641835.2 Pinus albicaulis
GTGTAGGGGCGTGACAGTTGGTATCAGAGCTACCTGGATGGATGGAAGTCTGATAACACAGCTGCTGTTGCAAATCAGTTGGTATCGGAGCTGGACAGAGTTGCAGGGTTGCAGACGCTGTTGAAGCTGACTTATATATTTGGGGTTTCTCTTGAGACCTTAGCTGAAGCAAGGCGTTTGCCAGGGCTAAAGCTAGAAAAGGAGACATGCCGAGTTGGGAAGAATTCGAAGAGAAGACTTGTGAAGCATTGCAATGGATAAAGCAGCTGAACGAAGAAATCCCAAGGATTCGGAACAAACTTGGAGTCTTGGAAAGAAAATTGGTGGAAACTTGGAAGAAGGCTAAGAAGATTCATGAAGAGGTTAATGAGGCTAAGATTTCTCTTATGACCTTGTGTAAGAAGGGGATCTCTGACTCAAACCGAGATGAGTTTGAAAGACTTCGAGACAAGATGGACCAGTTTGATGGATGGATGGCATTATGCTATGAGCTACAAACTCACCGAGATGAGCTTGTTAGAATTGAAGAGAAGAACCATAAGAAGAGATTAAAACCTTTTATGGGAAAACTGAAGTAGAATGTTATGGATGTTGTTTTGGTAAAGGAAGAAATTTTGCAACAAGTTGAACCTAAACCAAAGACACCACAAACATTGGAGCTTGAAGCTACAAGGGAAG
Organism: Pinus albicaulis; assembly: GCA_034641835.2. Classification (NCBI taxonomy): domain Eukaryota; kingdom Viridiplantae; phylum Streptophyta; class Pinopsida; order Pinales; family Pinaceae; genus Pinus; species Pinus albicaulis. The sequence goes on from CM076578.1 coordinate 698,300,199, forward strand.
CAGTTTTGGAGGCTCGGAAGAGGCTTATAAACATGACGGAGTTCTTGGAGGAAGGAAGGAAGGAACACTACAAGACTCTTGTGCAAGTGGAGGAACACTTGGAACACATTGAAGACAAGATAGTGGAGATGCGAACTTCCTTGAAAGACTTTCATGGGTGGACTGCTGAACTTAGAGAACCAAGGGATGTTGCAGATGTAGAAGATGTCAAGGGTGAACTTGATAACCAAGTTGGACCAAGACCAAGCATGTTGCAAGCATCGAAGATGGATGATTCTCATGGGGATGATATGAAGATGGAAGAGATGAAGGACGAACTTGTGACACAAGTTGAACCAAGAAAAGACACATTGCAAGCATTGGTGGACAAACCACATGGAGATGTTGCAAATGTGACCATGATCAAGGAGGAACTTGATGAGCAGGTGGTACCAGGATCGAACACATCAAAGGCATTGATGAGGATGGAGGACACTCACTTGAGGAGTCTTCATGGAGATATGACTTGTGTTTCATGGAAGCATAAGGAGGATGAACCGCATATGGAGATGAGGAAGAAGGTGACTTCTTTGCCAACACCATTGATGACTACTCCTTGGATGTCTACGATGAGACCTTGTACATTGATGGAATAAGGAACATGGAACGATGCAAACCTTGTTGGGGCAATTTGTGACCTTACACTTGATGGTTCAAATGCCCGGGACAAGGGTGGAACGTGATGACCTTTGTGATGGAAAGGGTCATGCTTAGCCACATAGAATGGCAAGTGCCCGGCATGAACCATACACTACCTTGGTGGTAGGGCACGTTGGTGGAGTAGACTTCTTCATGGCTTCAACTAAGAAGGACCTCTTGGCAGACCTTTAGTGGAGGAGCAGCTTGAAGGAAGTACTCACATATATGATGGAGGTAGGAGTGACCGAGAGCACTTCACTTCGACATGTTGAGACATGATGATGATGAGAGTTGAGTTGAGTTCACTTAGATGAACACATGGGTAGCCAAAGTCATGGACATGGACTACATGGAGATCTTTATAGATGGACTGATGGGACGTTGTTCACCATGAGCAACTTGGACATTGGTTGGATGAGCAGCCTATGAGACATTCATATGTTTGCAGAGTGAGAACTTGTGATGGCACTCATGGCCAATACAAGTAGGCTTACCAATGCTTTGGATATGATGAGGCATGGGAGTTCATGATGGATGCCTTGGTGGCACACACTTTGGAATGGGCTTGAGTCTACTTGACTTAGCCACACTTCTTACTTTTGATGATGCTTGGAGGATGAGTCTACTTGCATATGAGTAGCACATGGATTAGCATCATGGACAACATGTTGTGGATGAGATGGATACACTTCATGGACCCAAACATGGCAATTGGATGAGATTCAGACTTGATCGAGTTGATGGATGTGACAGCTTGCAGAAGGAACAACTAACAGTGGCATGAGGAGGAGTATTCTCATTGTTTTGGACGTTATGGTTGGATTAGTTACCCAACTAGTTCGAGCTATGGGGGCATGCAGTACACTGAGTTATGCTGGATACATAGCAGCTTTTGTTGTGTTGAGTTGGTTGGAGTACTTGATGCAGAGAGTCACATGGATTCGACGGTGATTGGAGGAGATATCTCATGGACATGAACCTTGCTGGTTTATGCAACGGTGTTGCAACGATATTGTGCGATGAGACTTTGCGATGAAAGTTGCGATGATACTTTGCGACGATATGATGCGACGATGGTAGCACTATCGGGACGATAGTCATATTTGAAGTGGAGGAGGATGTAAGGCCCCAAGACTTCATGGGTGCGTTCGGTGGGACGGGCGCGCCGGTTGGGCGTTTGGATGAGTTCGGGCGCCGTGCGACGCAACGGGCAGCACGTCGCACCGTTGGAGAGGCACGGGCGCGCACGTAGCGAGGCGAGTCACGAGGGCGAGTTGGAGGAGAAGCGCGTCGAGTTAAACCAACACGGCATTGGCAAGACGTTTATACCACAACGGGCGCGCCTTGGGCGAGCGAGCCGACGGGCGAGTCGGTGGGTCGGCCGTCGCGTTGGGCGCGACCAATGCCACACTTTGTGGGTGAGCAACCAAACGTGGGGGTCGGCTCGGGTCGGCCGAGCGCCCCACACCCCACGACGCGACGTTTCGTGGGCGGATGAATAAACGGGCGGGTCGGCTCATGGAAAACGAGCGACCACACTTCACTTGGACGTGCGTATATATATGATGGCGTGATGGAGAGTGGAGGCATCAAGCGAAAAGCGAAGATCAATCAACAAACAACATCAAGGGAGTCGCACCACGAGTTGCCAACAACTCGTTGGTGGAAGAAACGGCGAAGGCACGACAGCGAACGGGCGTTGGTCGAGTCGGGTCGAGCTCGTGCACGTCGCACCGCAGGCCGCACCGTAGTTCTGGTCGGGTCAGGTCGGGCACAGCTGCACGACGGTCGGGTCGAGTCGGGTCGGTTCTGGGAGCCGAGTAACGGCAGGGGCCCAGCACTAAAAAAGCGATTTCGGGAGCGTCGGGTATCGGATTGAGGTGCCGTAAATTGTAGAAGGTGCGTATTTCCGAAACGCATCCAACCATATTGGTGAGGGATGAATTGGACGCACGGTCAGCTCAGAAAACGCTCTGCACTGATTTGGAGCAACGGCTGAGTGACCCGAGTGACCAGCACTTGGGCAGTTTTGGGGCAGCACTTCCGAAGGTGAACTTGATGATTGTAAATGGTTGTAAAAGTCTTTTGTAAGCTAGTTTGATGATTGGTAAGCCTTAGAGCTTGACCAAAAGGCAAATAGCCTTGCCAAGGAGCAAAAGTGGTTTTTGCTGGATTGGACATTGTAATCATATTTTTATGAAACATAATATCTGGGCAGACTCATTTTAAAAGGGAGTTGCCCCTCCCTTGTATGTATGGGCGTACTTGTGGATTGATATTGATGTTTATGTTTTATTCTGCACATTGAAAGAACATTTGTAATATAACTAACGAATGTTGCTATAGGCGTAGTCTGGGTACTTGAGTATTTAGAAAAAGAAAAAGTACGGCAGTGTCTCACCTGCCTACAAGACGTGGTTGGAAGACACCCGTGGTGTAGGGGCATGACACATATCAATAGTGGGTAACATGAGTTTCATTAACAGTGATACAAATCACGTTATAATTGGATTTGACAAGTGTCAACTTTTTTCATTTTATCATGCTTAGGTTGTTGCATGCGTGCATAATAATTTGTTTAGTTTTGTTCTCTCTTACCTCTTCAACGAGAATACTAATCACATTCTACATTTTAGACTCTTGGCCGAGAGTTTAGAAAACTCTCGGCCGAGAGTTTTCTAAACTCTCGGAATGCAAACTCTCAGGGTGCAAACTCTCGTCCGAGAGTTTTTAAACTTTCAGTCGAGAGTTTGCCCGCGCGGTAAATCTAACTCTAGGCGGGTTAAACTAGTTTTAAATTTCTCGGTCGAGAGTTTGAGAAATTTCTCGTCCGAGAGATTATCTCGTCCGAGAGTTTCTGGTCAACGAAAAACACACAGAATTCTGCAGTATTCAGGAACTTGCAACTTCGGAGGGGCAGAACACCTACAAAAAAAAAAATTTATATGTCGGACAAAGTACCATTAGATTCATCTTTGAATCTAGTTTCTGATGATATGAGATTTGTGGAGTTTCATTAAAAAATTCAATTTTTTATTAATTTTTTACTAAACCGTGTCACTGTGGAATTTCATTGTTCGAAAAATTGCACTGAATGAAAATTCAATAACTTTCAAATGAGGACACCAAAAAATTCAAAAAAATCATACTGCACTTCCTCTCCCTGTCTACTTCAAAAAGGTACTCTCATTTTTCTTATTGACGATCACATTGAAAATAAAATCAAAGGATGATAAAATGTACTGAAACATCACTGTTTTTTTGTCTTCGTCCATTTCAAAAAATAATAAAAAATAGTGATTTAATCCTAAAATTACCGAAAAATAGTCTGTGCACTAGTGCAATATATGCAGATTATGATGCTATGGTTTTTTTCCAAAAAATGAATAACCTTCCCTAAAAAAAGTAAAGGATGATAAAGTGACTATTTATGTTTGCCTGAAAATTTCAAGTATATGCAGTTAGTAAACAAGAAATTTACCCCTCTATATGTCAATATTTAAAAAAAAAAAAAATATGGGTATGGAGGTAAGACAATTCTCTACAATTCTTCTTTTATGTCAAAGCATAGTTTGCAATAAAAATATGAGTTTAGTGGAGTTGAAGTTGAAAATCATAGAAAATTACAATTTTCAACGTCAAAAAAGGGCAAAAAGTGTTTCCCAACTTCACATTTTCACCCATTATTCCCTTATCCCAAAAACTGTGGGGGCGGTCTATAGATCTCACGGCTAGCTGTTTGATACTTTCATAGAGGAGCTTTTATTTATGGGACTATTTCATTGTTATAAATGAGGTGGTACCATCATAAATATGTTTGATATGGGGGGTTGCTAGGAATAATCAGTGGGTTGCTGCAATTGCCTTTGGAGAGGGTTGGCACAATAACAATCACACATTCCAGTTTTCAGCTCACCATGGTCTTGAATGGGGGCAGTTTTATCCTACCTAGTATGTTATTAAGATCTTGGAGGTTTTTGGACTGGAAAAATATGTATGTGCTCCTTTAGAAATACACAAGGAAAATATGTATTTCAAGACAGGGTTGTAGAGATTATCCACAGATTCAAAATGGATTATGGACTTATCAATATTCTTTTTCAAGATTGGAATCCTTTGCAAATATTTCTAGGAATAATTGGTGGGTTGTTGGGCTTGCCTTTGGAGAGGGTTGGCACAACAACCATCACACACTCGAGTGTTCAACTTGAAATGGTCTTGAATGGGGGCAGTCTGATCCTACTTGGTATGTTATTAAAATCTTGGAGGCTGTTGGACTAGAAAAAGATGTTTGTGCTCCTTTAGAACAACAGAAGGCAAAGATGTCTTTCAAGCCAGGGTTGTAGATCTTATCCACCCATTCAAATTGGATTATGGGCTTGTCAATAGTCTTTAGCAAGCTTGGAATCCTTTGAAAATTACTGAGGAGCGCCACACCCTGACCACACCATGCTCAAAATATTGTAATTGTAGGAATGTGCTGGTTCATTTGCACCCTGTCTGGTGCAATTCTCTATTTGGGAATTGCATCTCTTGTTGATTCTTCTGAACTTCGGAAGGTGAAATTTTTTAAATGGGAATTTCATTTCTTATCAATCACGATGGACTTGAACAAATATGCTCGTTAAATGGTTTTAAGTGACATCCTAATCTTGAAGAGGGTGTCATTAACTGTTTTGTATTAGGGGTGATCATATTTTTCCCTTATCCTGAAAACTGTGGGGGTGGTCTATAGATCTCGCAAGCTAGCTGTTTGATAATTTTATAGAGGAGCTCTTCTTTAGGGGAATATTTCATTGTTATAAATGAGGTGGTAGAAACATAAATAATTTTGATATCGGGGGTTGTTAGGAATAATTGGTGGGTTGTTGCACTTGAATTTGGAGAGGGTTGGAACAATAACCATCATGCATTATAGTATTCAGCTTGCCATGATCTTGAATGGCAGAAATTTTATCCTACATGGTATGTTATTACGATCTTGGAGTTTGTTGGATTGGAAAAAAAATGTCTATGCTCCTTTAGAACAACACAAGGCAAACATGTCTTTTAATCCAAGGTTCTAGAGCTTATCCACACATTCAAATTGGATTAGGGTCTTATCAATATTCTTTAGCAAGCTTGGAATCCTTTGCAAATTACTGAAGAGTTCTATGCCCTGACTACACCATGTTCAAATTCTTTTAGTTGTAGGAAGGTGGTTGATTAATTTTCACCCTTCTTAGTGAAATTCTCTATTTGGGAATTACATGTCTTGTTGATTCTTCTGAACTTCAGTAGGTGCAATGTTTTAAATGGGAATTTCATTTCTTATCAATCATGATGGACTTGAACAAATATGCTCATTAAATGGTTTTAAGTGCAATCATAATCTTGAAGACGGTGTCATTAATTTTTTTGTATAAAGGGTGATCATATTATTCCCTTATCCAGAAAATTGTGGGGGCGGCTATAGATCTAGCGGGCTAGCTTCTTGATACTTTTATAGAGAATATTTTCTTTATGGGAATATTTCATTGTTATAAATGGGGGTTTTCTAGGAATAATTTGTGGTTTGTTGCACTTTCCTTTGGAGACGGTTGGCATAATAACTATCACACATTCCAGTATTCAGCTCGCCATAGTCTTGAATGGGGGAATTTTGATCCTGCCTGGTATGTTATTAAGATATTAGAGGTTGTTAGACTGGAAAAAGATGTTTGTGCTCCTTTAGAATAGCAAAAGGTAAAGATTTATTTCAAGCCAGGGTTGTAGAGCTTATCCACACATTCAAATTGGATTATGGGCTTATCATTATTCTTTAGCAAACTTGGAATCTGTTGTAAATATTTCTAGGAATAATTGGTGGGTTTCTACACTTGCCTTTGGAGAGGCTTGGCACACTAACCATCACACATTCCAGTATTCAGCTCACCATGGTCTTGAATGGGGGTAGTTTGATCCTACCTAGTATGTTATTAAGATATTGGAGGCTGTTGTACTGGAAAAATATGTTCGTGCTCCTTTAGAAAAACACAAGGTAAAGATGCTTTGAAGCTAGGGTTGTAGAGCTTAACCAAACATTCAAATTGGATTATGGGCTTATCAATATTCTTAAGCAAGATTGGAATCCTTTTCAAAATAATGAGGAGTGCCATGCCCTGAGCACACCATGCTAAAAGTATTGTAATTGCAGGAAGGTGGCTGATTCATTTGCACCTCGTCTGGTGCAATTCTCTATTTTGGAATTGCATGTCTTGTTGATTCTTCTGAATTTTGGTAGGTGCAATGTTTTAAATGGGAATTGCATTACTTAACAATCATGATGGACTAGAAAAAATATGCTCGTTAAATGGTTTTAAGTGAAATCTAATCTTGTAGAGGGTGTCATTAACTGTTTTTTATTAGGGGTGATCATATTATTCCCTTATCTAGAAAATTGTGGGGGTGGTCTATAGATCTCGCAGGCTAGTTGTTTAATTATTTTATAGAGGATATTTTCTTTAGGGTACTATTTCATTGTTATAATTGATGTGGTAGCACTAGCATAAATACATTTGATATGGGGGGTTGCTAGTTATAATTGGTGGATTGCTGCACTTGCCTTTGGAGAGGGTTGGCACAATAACCATCACATGTTCCAATATTTAGCTTTTCATGGTCTTGAATGGGCGCAGTTTGATCCTACCTGGTATGTTATTAATATCTTGGAAGCTTTTGGACTAGAAAAAAGATGTATGTGCTCCTTTAGAACAACACAAGGAAAATATGTCTATCAAGCCAAGTTTGTAGAGCTTATCCACACATTAAAATTTCATTATGGGCTTATCAATATTCTTTAGGAAGCTTGGAATCATTTGAAAATATTTGTAGGAATAATTGGTGTGTTGTTACACTTGCCTTTGGAGAGGGTTGGCACAATAACCATCACACATTCCAGTATTCAGCTCGTCATGGTCTTGAATGGGGTCAGTTTGATCCTACCTGGTATGTTATTAAGATCTTGGAGGTTTTTGGACTGGCAAAAGTTTTTTGTGCTCAAGGAAAATATGTCTTTCAAGCCAAGGTTGTAGAGATTATCCATACATTCAAATTGGATTATGAGCTTATAAATATTCTTTAGCAATCTTGGAATCCTTTGCAAATTATTGAGGAGTGCCACGCCCTAACCACACCATGCTCAAAGTATTGTAATTGCAGGAAGGTGGCCGATTCATTTGCAGCCTCTCTGGTGCAATTCACTATTTGGGCATTGCATGTCTTGTTGATTCTTCTAAACTTCGACAGGTACACTGTTTTAAATGGGAATTGTGTTTCTTATCAGTCATGATGGACTTGAACAAATATGCTCGTTAAATGTTTTTAAGTGCAATCCTAATATTGTAGAGGGTTTCATTAACTTTTTTGTATTAGGGGTGATCATATTATTCCCTTATCTAGAAAATTGTGGGGGCGGTCTATAGGTCTTGCAGGCTAACTGTTTGATAATTTTATAGAGGAGATTTTCTTTATAGATACTTTTATAAATGAGGTGGTAGTAGCATGAATACCTTTGATATGGGGGGTTGCTAGGAATAATTGGTGGGTTGATGCACTTGCCTTTGGAGATGGTTGGCACAATAACCATCACACATTCTAGTATTTAGCTCGCCATGGTCTTGAATGGGGGTAGTTTGATCCTACCTTGTATTTTATTAAGATCCTGGAGGTTGTTGGACTAACAAAAGATGTTCGTGCTCCTTTAGAACAACACAAGGCAAATATGTCTTTCAAGTCAGTGTTGTAGAGCTCATCCACACATTCAAACTAGATTATGGGCTTACCAATATTCTTTAGCAACCTTGGAATCGTTTGAAAATTATTGAGTGCCATGCCGTGACCACACCATCCTGAAAGTCTTGTAATTGCAGGAAGTGGCTAATTCATTTGCACCCTGTTTGGTGCAATTCTCTATTTGGGAATTTCTTGTCTTGTTGATTCTTCTGAAATTTGGTAGGTACAATGTTTTAAATGGGGATTTAATTTCTTATCAATCATTGATGGACTGGAACAAATATGCTTTTTAAATTGTTTTAAGTGCAATCCTAATCTTGCATAGGGTTTCATTAACTGTTTTGTATTAGGGGTGATCGTATTATTCCATTATCCTGAAAAATGTGGGGGCGGTCTATAGATCTCGCAGGCTAGCGGTTTGATACTTTTATAGAGGAGATTTTCTTTAGGGGACTATTTCATTTTTATAAATGAGGTGGTAGCAGCATAAATATGTTTGATATGGGGTTTTTCTAGAAATATTATTGTTTGTTTATCTTAAAAGAAAAAAACCAATGCCCTAGAATAAATCCATGAGCCCCTAGATCCCCTAAATCGCTTCATGCATGACTTCCAATAGTTCATTTGTGTTTCCTCATGGTCAAAACGAGTTCAAAAAAAGTATTTTTCTGCAAGAGAGTGCTAAAATTGCAAAACCCCATAATTTTTCATGTGGTTTTCACGAATCCTCTATGCTTTCAATAAGCCCTCTCTTTTTTTTTCAAAACGATTGGGTATTTGTGACTACACCATTATTTTCAATAATTTTTCTGAGCCTGTTGCACCCATAATTTTCTAGTTCGTGGTGAAGTTTTCGGCGGACATTTCCATGAGAAATCGCTCCCGAAAGCCGAAACCAGAATATTTTTTAGAAGTTATATGTTTTTTTCACTTTTAATTTCTTCCTGAATGCACAGATGAAGGACCAATACTATCATCATGGTGAGTGATGTTCGTCTGAGTACAAACGAGAAAAATTTCAGATATGAAGCATTGTGTTTGGAACAAAGAATTGATGGACGTCATCCGTTCAAATCTCGCTCAATGTTTATCAAGTTTTCCAGGTTTGTTTGCTTGTATTTTTTGTTTAATTTTTTTTTCTGGTAGTTAGGGTTTTCTGTGGCTAAGAGAAACAGAGGGCTCATATCACATTGGTTCCATCATGTTTTTAAATATGCTTTAAAAAATCATTACACCACATTTTATTTCGACTTGAAATTATTTTTACATGAACCAAAGTAAAAGAAATGGTAGCATGATTGAGCATACCGAAAAAAGAAAAAAAAACTATAAGTAAAAGCAACGTTCTACAGAAAAACTATTAAAAACAAAGTAAAAGCAACGTTAGTGTGATTGAACATTGCAAAAATATTTAAAAATTGTTGTACAAAAAGTTGAAAAATGGATGTACATGCTATTATAATTTTGTCAGATGAGTTTAGGGTGACATCTAAAGGCAAACTGTTGGGATTGAATATTTCAAATATTTCCAACTAAATGGAAATGTTGTCAATAATAGATTTGTGGGTTTTTCAGTGCAAAGCTAAAAAGAAAAGTATTGCAAGTTGTAAGGGAGTGCGAGGAAATTGTTTTACTGTGTGCACAACTTTTTTTCAATAAGGGAATCTCACAATCATGGCATTAGTTAGGTAGACTGTCGGATTTATACAATTAGTCCATGTTTTATCCTCACAACATTTCTGAATCGGTTCTACCAGAGAATCCTAAATATGGGGCCTAATACAGGTCCCAATCTAATTTTGCAGAATGGGTACCTTCAATTCTAGCATGGAAACTGAAAAAATCCCATGGAAATACTTCTTGAAGCACAAGATTGGTATTGTGCGGCCATGATAGTTATAAATACCATATCTGGTAAGACATTATCAGTGAATTCTCTGAGGCCATTGAGCTTGGTGCGTTCCTTCATTCGTAAAGCCTCCAGACTCATATCTACCTCTTCCTCGAAAAGTTGTAACCAAGTAAGTCATATTACTGCATGACTCATATCTACCTCTTCCTCGAAAAGTTGTAACCAAGTAAGTCATATTATTGCATTTATTTTCTCTAAATTTGCAGTTATATTATGCATTTTTTATTTGTCAATTTATTGCATTCTATTTCCATTAGTTTACAAGAATATGGTATAATGATAATAAATGGAAGATAATTGTTTGTTAATACAATAGGTTGCTCTGATGTTTGTGATATTGGGCTGAAGTTTTATTAGGAAATTATTCATTTGTTCTGGTGTTATGATAATTGTGAATTTGGGTTTTAATAGTTTTAACATTTCGAGAATGGTTTCAGATGGATTCTTGTCTATACATGTAGTTTTTTTTGAGATTTTGTACTTAATTTACATGATTCCAAGAAGGGCTTCAGCTGATTTAAATTTTCTCTCTATGCTCTCAACCTTAAATGTTGAAACTTGGGCCTAAAAAATTTCATGTTATTTCAAAAACTAGTCGATCAACAATATTTTTTTTCCTTAAATTCAAATTCTAAAGTAGTAGAAAAAGCTGAAATGTTTCATAACATAGTAAGATCATGTGCTTCCTCCTAAGAGGTCATAGGTTCAAAAATAGAGAGTTAGATTATGTATGCTTTCATATAATTAGTAGTCAAATCACTGTGCGGAGGTGGGTCCCTTATCCCACATACAAGGGGTCTCGTACACCAATTTGGTGTCTGGCTTGGTCGTGACCTTAAAATTGGATAATATTGGAGAAAATTCATTAAATAAGAGATTGTATTCTCTAAACTATTTTTTTTTTAAAATGTCATGCTTAAAACTCTCTTTTAAGCAGTAAAATTAGAGAAAAAAGTTCATTAAAGTATCTCCAAGGGTTCTTTCTATTTCAATTATTCTAAGATTTCAATAGAAAATTTTTACTCATCCATTCATTCAATTCCAATTCAAGTTTAGAAGGAACATGTGACTACAAGCTTGATGCTCCATAATATTATTTAATTTTAGAGCTCCAGTGTTCAATTTCTCGTCTTAGTGCCTGATTGCCAACAATGATCGGTCCCATGGACTGCGATTGGTACTAGAGTACGCCCTTTTTATTTTTTTATTTTATCTGGGTCTTTTGTTTATTTCCCTGTGTTTAATCATCACAATGCAACGCACTAAAGGATGAAACCCTATTTTTCATACTACACTAGTCTTTCAAGGGATTATAGAGCTTAAACATGCATTTCAAATAGAAGTCCCATTTTTAAACCTGCAATTTCAGCTTGACGTATATGACCATCTAGGTAATCGCAAACATACGGTAGTTGTATGCATATTTTAACCAATGGTTGCTAGTTTTATGTCTTACCGGAAATTTAATCTCAGAAATCAGAATTTGGAAAGGAGCTATGGCTTAGGGCTAATCATGGAAAATTAGGACTAATTTGAAAAAGAATCTTAGTTCAAGTTTTTGTGTTATGAAATTTTTTAGGAATACTGTGTCAATGGTTAAGAAATTGCAGCTTCGAACTATTGAATTTGTGTTTCCATAACTGTTCTTATCCCATTTTCGACGTTCCCTTTTTCTAATCAATATTTTGGGATCTCTTTACTCTGGTTATGGCTACTTAGGAGGCTGTGCTTATTTGTACTTTGTTGGTTGGAAATAATTACCTGAGGACTCTGGATGTATTATGTGATGTATGGCTGAAATTCAGTGCACTCAATGCTTAGTTTTCTATTGGGCATTGTTGAAATTTTATGCGATGGCTCAAAATCTTGAAGTGAAATTAAATTTGAAATATATATGTATATGTGTATATATATATATATATATATATATATATATATATATATAGGAAAGGAAGCATGGTCAGTTCACAATTGCTAGAATCTTACTGCCGAAACAAAATCATGGTGAATTTGCATAAATTTGAATCCTATTGTCTGGGTTCATTCGATATAAGTCATCCAATATGGTTGCATTAGATAAAGTTGTACTCTGGGGTTGCACTACAGGGTGATACTCCTGCCCACTCTAGAATATATTTTCTTTCCTTATGTGCTCACTTTCTTTCTAGATCACTATTCTGGCGGGGTGAGGGCCGAAATGGTGGAGTAGATGGTAACTGGTGATTGGTACTCTCCCCCATATGAGGCACTCTAGATTATTTGTCTCATTATGGATACAATATATATCTTATACCTAATATATCAACAACTTCGTAAAAATTAACACATGAATGATAAACTATGGAGGGCTAATGCAAGGGTAGCACACTATTTTCAAGAAGAACACTGTGTGTGAGGACGTAGTGGAAGGAATAAAATGATCTTCTTCCAAACTTCCATTTCTCTAGCGTAAATGGTTTGACTCATTTATCATCTCCTGACTATGTAAGATCATTAACGTTCGTTTGTGTCATTTCTTGTGGGTTTTTAGAGGGTGGTGGTGTTGCTGCTGCTATCAATGAGGTAGCCTTGTATCATTTTGAGTCCATTGTGAATTTGAAATTCCACCTGAGAACTATTGATATTGGGGGTTGGAATTTCCGTCCCTAGTTTGGGACCATACTTTGCAGACTTTTTCCGGGGACACTCGATATCTCCAGGGAGATTTGAACAACTTTACAATATTTTCCTATTGTTGGTGGCATTTACTATTATCTCTATATGATGAACTTACTTTGCACGTAAGCATTGGATCTCAGGTGATACTCATTTATTTCATTTGAATGATCCTACCCTTACTCATTTACCACCTTGATATTTTTTAGGCTTCACTATTATTGTTATGAGGTCTTGTCTCTTGATCGACGACTCACATCGATTGCCTAGTGCATGACACAACGGTTCAGGCTCTACAATACTTCACGTTGATATCGGGTTCGTATATTCTCTGTGGATTTTTTCTCTTTTCCTTTGGGCCTTGTTTCTATTTAAATCCGGTGGCATACGTATCTTCTTTACCACTTGGTGTTGGTGGGTATTTATTTCCTCCAGGATTTGCAATTTTCTCCACATCGCCCTAGTCTACTTAACCATCCACCTCTCACTTGAAGTTATTTATTTCTGACGTCAACCTTTTACAATCATAGATGGCCCACCTCACAGATATTATTTCCTCTCTGGAAGTGGACGTGTCTTCCCACAAAGCCTTCATTCAGGCCACCCTCACTGTTGAAAGTGCTCACCCCACACCTCCATCGGTTGATGTACTCAAAAATACCTCTGTTAGGTCAAATGGGAACCTTGGCCATCTAAAATGGGAAACAAATAATGAGGATAGAAACTACAAGATAAAATTGGGTTACAAATCAAAATGTCATTCTCTAATTTCCGAGGACCTTGAAACTTGTATCTCATTCGGAAGCTTCAAGATCCTCTTATAACCAGAATTTTCTTATGGTTAGTTCTAATAAAAAAAAATATTACATGGGAAAATGTATAAAAGAGGTCCTGACAAGGCCCAAGAATTTGTAGCATGTGTAAGGAAAAATTTGAAAGTGTGTCTGACATTTTTTTTTAAGTGTCATTTCACCAAGAAGTATGAATTTACTTGAAATATCTGACAGTGGGGAAAGAAGGTTGGGAAGGAGAAATCATCAAAGAAGCCATGGAATATTGTAAGGAAAATAATAAGGTATAGAAGAATCACTACTCCTTGCCAACATTTTTCTCTAGGATTATTCGCTCACAACGCTTTGTGCCTTGATTCAAGATACATGAGTCTCATCTCTTATAATATTCCTTAAATAGATGGAACCTACCATAGCTAGTCAAAAATCCCCGAGAAAAAAGAAAAAGTCCAACAAAACCAGAAATATTCACAAGATAAACACATGGTTTCCTTGATAGTGCATTAAAAGAGTACCACTCAAACTGACGAGGGAAATCCTGATCATCATAAATTCTAACCATATTTCTTTTGAATGTGGATTAGGTGCAGTGCAAAAATAAAGTCTTCCACTATTTTTGATGAGTTTGGCAGGATAAGGGTTGAGAAATTTATATATTTATGGGGATTCAAAATTGGTCATTAAGTGGATGCAGGGATCCAAAAATTAAAGAAGTATCAAGTAACCAGACCTCTCTCTCATTCCATCACGTCTATCGAGAGTACAACCAAGAGGCAAACACAAATCCAAGCAGCAACCAGAAAATTCACAGAAGTAAAAGCTGACACTATTTCGATGACTTTGGAAATACAATAAGGCTTTATAAGTTTATATATTCCAAATTGGTCATCCAGTTGATTCAGGGATCCAAAAATAAAAGGAGCATTCAATTACAAGAAAGTAGTTTAAAATGAAATATAACATAAAATAGTAAGACATCGACATTAATAAAGAAAAAAAAAGTTATGACAGACACAACAAATCTAAGGATAGATTACGTGCTTGATATGTGACATGAGGTCACAAGCTTGAGTTTTGGACTCAATCAATGGCCATGATATTCAAAGAACCTCAATTTTTTTAGGTTCAATGAATTTAAACCTAAAGGTTGAAGTTTGGCGAACCTTGTGACACAAATCACATCTATATTGAGTACAACCAAGAGGTGGAAACCATATGAAGAAAGCATGTAGAAGAGAACCTGGTTCTCTACAACTCAAAGTTTCAACATATAGTAGGGAGGAAACACTTCCACCAAGGTAGATCAACTTCTGATATGAAATCTCTTCCGACATTGAATACAAATGTAGAAGAACAATTTTTGCTGATATCATTTTGTGGATTCTCCTACCTTGAAAACATATCAACCCTTAAGATGCCCATGTGCTCTTCTTTTTTATAGTTGAAACACCTTTGTAAATGTTGATTGATTCCTTTGCATGTGGAAAGGCACTTCCAGATAGGAAACCTGCCTTGTTATCTGGATAGAGGCTAAATGGCCTAGATCTTGCATGTAATACTTATGTAGCAATTGACCAATTTTTTTTTGAGTGAATTAAATAGAATGGAAACCAAAAGATTTACCTTACTAAATTCCGATCAATAACAATGTTCAATGTCATTACACCAATATGCTTGTTATGAGTTCAACACGTCACTTATGGAAATTGAAACTGGGTGGGAAGGATAACGACCATTCCTCACAACCACCATAGATAAACCCAATTGACAACTTTCTTTGTGGAGCTTATAATTAGTATCATGATGAACACATTTTTTTTTGTAGCAAATTCATTCTACTCTTTGAATAATTTAAAGCACATTTTTTTAACAAAGCCAGGAGATAGGTATGGATAACCCGGAAGGGAAGGTTTGGCATTTTCTAGCCTATTTCGATTCTCATCTTTCTATTTCACTTATTTATGGAAAATTATATACTCAAATACAAACTCAATTCAAATCAAACTAAAATAGAGAAGCCTAATTATGAAGATGTTTCTCTCTCCACCACCTTGCAATGAAGTTATTTTTTTTTTAATTATACTTGAATTTTACTGATACTAACCTAGATTTATATATTTCTTTTAACACCAAATTTAAATCACAAAAATAATACAAATATCCCATTAAGTATGTCCTAAATGTGATTCAAAGAATCTCAACTTTATCCCATGCGCGTGGCAGAGTAATTTCTGAGGTGTGAAGTTTTATTAGAGGCACTATTTGTTTGTTTTTTTTGGTTAGAAAAAGTGTTTTCTCTTGGTTTTATATGACTTTAAATTTATCATTTGTAGCATGTTGAGAAATGGAAAAGAATAATGTATGACATTTATCTTGCAGAAATTGATATTGAATGAAAGGATATAGAGTTTAACCAAGTTGTAGTCTACTTTGGTAAAGGAAAAAGAACATCTTAAAAACATGCCTACAAATACACCATATAAAAAGTTTGAACACAAGTAATATATGGATTTTTCTTTTACAGATATGTTGTTTTTTCTACCCAAGATATCACAAAAAGAAAATATTGATATTGTATGATTTATTTGAGGACCTCATTAAGGTCGATTTTTCTGATGTCCTACTTGATTGATACCTTCTCATGATAAGAGGACTTTAAATATGAAATAAAAGATAAAAGAAAATATAAATGCCTTAGTTTTATTGTTACTTGACTCTGGTGTGGAAATGTTATAGGAAATGGGATTGGAAAAAGGATGGGGAGACAACGCAAAGCATGTCTTGGATACATGATTCATTTGTTGTTGGAGATCCTTCAGGCACCTGAGCCATCGACTTTGGAAATGTTCCTAGTAAGGATTCCTATGGTTTTTAATGTTGTGATTATTTCACCTCATGGATATTTTGGGCAAACAAATGTTTTAGGAATGCTAGACAAGACATTGGTGGATAGGTAAACATATTTCTTATAATTGCAATGTTCATTCCATGATACACTCTCTCTATTGTTTGATTGTATTTTGAATGTTTCTTTCGATTTTGTTTTTCCTTATAACTATGAAATTTAAAATACTTGGCATCATGTCCATATAAAAAACATCCAAATCTTGAAGATGAGTTTAGTATTACACGATATTAATTGAAATCCTTTTGGTTGTTTTGTGTTAAAATATTTTCATGACTATTAATAAAGTTTACTTTCATGTTGTTATTTAAGCGTAGGTTGTCTATGTACTTGACCAAGTACATGCCTTACAGAAAAAAATGTTGTTGTGGATAAAACAACAAGGGTTAAACATCACACCTTAGATTATTTGTTTTAACAAGTTATTTACAACTTGAGATTTTTAACATGTAACTTAGTTCGCATGATTGTGCCTATCTTTACTATGAAGGTTGAATATAACTAAGTTAATAATTTGTTCTTTTCTATGGTGATGTTTTATTTTATTTATTTATACAGGTCGTTTGGTGACATAATGGACATTATCCCCAACTGAAAAAAACTTGTTCGAGTTTCTTACTTTTACGGGCGAAAATGGCATTGACATTGTTGATGTTGAGGTATATGTCATATAAATATTTTATATTGTACTTTAGTTCATATTCAAGTATTCATCGTCTTTAATGTCTTATACTCTGCATTGTATCTTCTTTCATTTTTATGGGAGGAACTCAATATTGATGGTAAGAAGCAGGAATTGAAGAAATAGGAGAACAATAACACTGAAGTGAAAAATGCAAAATGAGAGAGAGAAGAGAACTGGTCTAGTGATACCCTTAGAGTCAATATCTTGTATGACACACACATATAGAGTGATGGTCAAGTCTTCAGAGTTGGTGAATTCACTTATAATTCCTTCGCAACATAACGATAATTTTTTGAAATGATGAAGCAAAATTTCATGTGTAAATTGTAGTCCAACCAATATTAAGTTGGAAACTCATATTGTAATACTTGACATTTTATATAATAAAATTTGTGTGGTTGAAAATATTTTTATTTGCACTTGATATTATTTAGTCTGGTAATTAACATATGTAACTTTGCATTATCATATTAGATGAGCATGCACATTTTATGACATTTTTTTGAAATTTAGTCGCAAAATAATACTAATTAATTTATGTTGATTAATAATGAACACATAAAATCAATCTAAAACTACTAAATTAGTATTTTATATTGATTAATGATGAATACAAATAAAATGAATATATTACTAATTAGTCATGTATAATGATTATGAATGAAATTAAATTAAATGAATAGAAACGACTAAATCAGTCGTTTATAGAATGAATATGAAACTACCAAAAAAATATAAATGACTACTGCAAGTGATAAATTTGTGATTACAAATGATGACTAAATTTTGCTCATATACGACTATTAGTAGCTAATTTACAGTATCTTATACTACGACTAAAATTTAGTCTTATTTCTTTGGTCATTAATTAGTTTCAAAGGATGACTAAACTTTTCATATATATGACTATTAGTAGCTAATTTACAGTATGATATAACACAACCAACACTTTGGTCATATTAATTAGTTTTCTAGGGTAATCATATAGTAATATATTTGGTCATTAATTTTGACAATTAGTGACTAAATCAATGACTACATTAATGACCAAATTTATGACTAAATATACTACTAGATGATAAAATTGAGATGACCATTTAATGACTAAGCTAAAAATGACTAAAAGTTGGTCGCGTTATAAGATACTGTAAATCATATATTATTGGTCACCGACTTAAAAATGATCGTTTATATGAAAATTTTAGTCATTTGTTTAGTAACTAATTAGCCATTTTGTACTAGTTATTCCTATATTCATCTTCATTGTAAGTCCTACTCTTATTACTTTGATGAGTACGACTTCCTTCTTGATTGTCATGAATTTTTTGTTGTTGCTCTCCTTCTTCATGGGCCTCTCTCTTTGGGCTAGGCTGTGTAGTAGGATGATTTTTCTTATCTAAGAGACCCTTGAGTATCCTTTCCTGCCCCTTCATCAATATTTCATTGTCGCTTCGTACCCGAACCATTTCCATCTGGAGTTGTTGAACCGTTTCCAACAACCTGTAGGTCTGTCGTTGTTGTTGTTCCAACAAACAATTATATTGATGACTGGATCCTCTCCTCACTTGATAATTTTATCAATATTCTCATCACTATGCATATTTCAAAACAAAAAATTGAAACATCTAATCTTCTCAATGGCCCATATGGCCCCAGCATGTAACCACACTCTAATACCACTTTTCATTACTATACTAATTCTCATAATTTTTTTTACTTTACTACTAACTCCTACATTTCATTTTTATTCACAATACAACCATATTGCATTCCACTGTAAATTTAAATAACAATGAGTAGAATAATTCACAATTGAAAAGATTACACACATAATATAACCCATTGCATTGGATATTTACTATAATTATATGTCTCTCTCACCCTCGTGCTCAGCTCGTGGATTCTATGCATTTGGATTTGAATGTAAGTACCTATCATCTAATTTTGTACTTTGAAAATTATTTGGTCATTAAAACATATATGTTCGTTTGCTTATGATTCGACCTTATATTTATTATCACCTTGCAATATGGATTATACAATTATGCAATAGATTTCAAGAAAATTTTAAACATGGTTTTGGATAAAATGCCAAGGTTCCACCTCAATAGGAGGTCGAAAGTTGTCTGAAACCAAGCATTAATGTTAACCCTGTCCACCACTGTTGATCTGGAGCTTCCCTGATTAGATGGCTATGAGTGTTCGAGGGGATGGTTAGGGTAACTAACCACCCCGAGCTCCGTTACCCAGTTCATTTTTCTTTGCTGCAACTAGGTCTCGCCACCGCTCTACAGCTCCTCCCTCTACTTCGGTGGTAATGGCCTCCCTTTCCGCCTTAGAACGGTCCATGATTTCATCAGACCGAGCTCTTTCAAGTTACTGAGGTTCTATCCATAATAGGTTGCAGTATTTGGAAGATTCGAATAGTGATGAAACTACTAGTTGCAGAGAGATTCCCTATGTCATCTCTATTGCGTCGACTAGCTTAATACTGCCAGTAAATTTTTATTCATTATCTTACCTAAAACTCAACAATTCTTTTCTTACAGAGGTTAATGTCTTCACTGTACCTCAGTGGGGGTTTAATTTTTTAGACAAATGATTATCCCTAGCTTGTTCCGTCTCACAGACAGCGAAACCACTCATTTCTGGCTTAGTTCTAGCATTAAATCTTGTCATTGGTCTGCATTATCGAATTGAAAAGGATTCTAGCTCCTACCCTGACTGCTACAGGTATTTATACATAAATTTTTCTGCTATTTTCCTCTTTCTTGCTATTGGATAATTTCTATGTTTGCCAATTTTGGTTTACCATGACTTTTAACGAGCTTTACTCTCTGCTATTTCATAGGTTGGGCAGCTCAGGATCTATGGAGGGGTTATCTCCTCGACACTTTGTTTCCAAGAAAACGATATAGGTAGGCTTCAATATGACATTCTCTGCTATTCATGGCCATGGTTTACACTTCTTTTTTACCGACGGGCTTAAACCCTCTGCATGCACAGGTATAACAGCAGTCGTTGTACCCCTTAGGCATGCAAGGAATTTGATGGGTGTTTTCGTAATTAGATAATGATTTTTTAATGAGTTTTTATCTCTGGTTTCTTATTTATCCTTCCGCTGTCATGACTAAGCCCTCCCTAATCGGGTTTAAGGACGACATGTGAATTTTCTCTGTCGTCATGTACAAAACTGAACATTTTGTATTTACTATATACTTTATGGAAGATTTTGGTAAGGGAAACTCCCATTTTCATACAGAAGGATTTGTATTATGATTTCCAGCTTATTCATATACATAGAATTCGATGGAATCCTTCTTAATATAGGTTGATACTATTGTAAGGTTGGTTTAGCTCTTGGGTCCAAACCTATAAACATTCTGGTTTATATTTATATGTTTTTATGGTTTTATAGACAGATTGTGTAATATACTGTTCGTGGCACTTTATTATGAAATATGTACACATTTCAATTCTTTTAAGTTTTACTTTACAAATAGTAAACAGAGATACAACTATGCTCTAGGTCAGAGGTCTTAATGCCCAAGGGACCATGACCTTTCATGTCACCACGGCCTCAATTCTAAACCGTTGAGCCTTGTTCCTCAGTTTTATCCCTCCTTTGGAGTATAAATATATACGCATTTCTCTTTGGTATTGTGAGGTTAAATGTTTTCATGTAATTTCATTACATGATAATCAAAATGTTCTTTTACTATTTACTGTTCAAGGATTATCATTTTACTGTATAGGAGTTTAGCATATTCTTATGACATTTTATTTTCGGATCTGGTTTTCTGATATGATTTTTTTAAAGTTTCCAACAACATACTATTCAATATAGAATTATTTATAAGAATCTACTTGGATATTGTTATTTTCAACTACCAAAGCATGTTATCTACTTGTTTAAAATCTATTGAGGCCATACCTCTCACAACCATCAGAGATAACAGTTAACAGAAATAATAAATTAAGATACAGACTTATTCTAACTTTTAAACCTATAACAATATATATAGATACTTATCTATTATAACCCTGATTAAATTGATGGTTCCTCCCAATCGTGAGAGAGGCAATCATGTCCTCTTCTCCACTCATGCTCCACACCAAAGTAGTTGGAATCATTAAAAATGTTAGGAGTTAGGTCTCAGGATCTCTGTCTAGCCTATACTTCCTTAAGGACTCAGAGTTCCACTAGTATTCCCAGCTCTGGACAACTCTCTTCTTCACAGCATGCTATTGTTAGCCCTCTTTTTCTTTTCTGCACACAACCCCTTTCCCCCTCCAGGATTTCCTTTTTATCCTTTTTGGGAAAAGTAACTATCAGAAACTGCCTCTATCTTTTACTCTTGAATCTTGGAATACTTTTACCATTCAGTTAATCCATTACTCAAGATAACTTTCAGTTTTCTTATTTATGAAAATAAAACTTAAGGTCTTATTAACGAATACCCACATTCGTTAATTCTCTTTCACTTAATAATTCAAATGTATTTGTAAAAGTTTGTTAAACATAATTAAAAATAAAATGGGGTGTTACACTATGAGATGAAAAACTTGTTCTCATGCGAATGGGAAACTAAAGAAGGGAGTCTGTTGAAATCACATGTAGAAAGGAGGGCAAGGCCTCCATTGAAAAGTGACCTTGAACAATATAAATAAAACAAGAATTAAAAAGATCTGTTGTGGCTGAATTGTAAAGAGATGTTTGAATTGTTTGTAATGCAATCTTTAGAGTGCGATGTATGTGTTGCAGAAGCATAGAAGTTGAGCTTTCAACCAACCCCGTGACCACAAGAAAAACTATGAACCTTAGTAATTGTTGAGAGAATTGTACCAATCAGTAAGAAGAGGCTTGGGGCCATCTCTAGTCGACCAAAGAATGTCTAACAAAAGGAATAAGAAAGGAAAAAAAACACAAGTTAATTAGAGAGAAATTTTCACAAAAAATTTCGAGAAAAAAATTATTTTAAGACAGAACTTAATTGTAATCAAATTAAAATTACAAGGTTTAACATAAATAATTAAATAAAAATAATTTAAAGTAAATTTAACCATAAAAATAAAAACATGAATAAAAAAACATTTTAACGATAATTTAAAACATTTAATATAGAACATTAAAATATTTAACATATACATAAAACATGAATTAAATAACACAAATATCACAACTAAACATTGAAATCAAAATAACATTAAAATATTGATTTTTAATAAAAATATTAAATATAAATTAAAAAACACATTTATAGGTATATATTTAAACTCTATACCCGAACTCACATCCTGATATTATAGCTAAATAATTAAATAAAAATAAATAAAAATTTAATTTAATAATAAAATTAAAATATTATTTTGAGAGGCAACTTAATTGGTTATCGAAATAATATAAATTTTGTGTAAATTCAGAAATTCAAAGTTTAAATTTCCCTATTTATAATTAAGCATAAAAACACAAGCCATAAATCACTAGAACTTTAGTAGTAATTACATGTCAAGAAAGTTGTTCAATTCCTTAAAAAAACACACACACACTTAAAACATTAAATCAAATATATTTAACATAAAAAATTAAATAAAAAAAATTAAATAATTAAAATAAAAAATGGTAAATGGTTAATAAACAGAATTAGATATTAAGAATACGGTGTATATAATGGCAGGGTGTTTCTCCAGAGAAACAATGGTTCATGAATTTTTGTTCTCAATGAGGACTTTGAAAAATGAATATATAGAACCTGTACATCAAACATTCAACTCATAATTGAATAAAAATTTAAAACTAACTATTATTATTATTGAAAAAAAACAAAATCAAATATTACTTTAAAAAACATATAAATGAAAAATTAGTAAAATTAAAGTATTGATAGATTAATAAATTAAACAATAGAGTAATAAAAAAAAAAAATATTATAAAAAAAATTCAATGAACGATTAAAAAATGAAATTAATATTAATATGAAATAAATTTATAATAATTTAAAATAAATACATAATAAAATATTAGCCAATTAAAAATAAATAAATTATTAATAAATAAATTTGGGAAAGTTGAGACATAGAAGAGAAGCAAAGAAATAAATTAAATTGAATATAATTATTTAAAAAATAGTGAACCATTGAAAATGAAATTTAGTATTAAAAAAAATATTAGAATTTAAATAGGGTCTTTATGTATTTAAATTTTTTTTATGTGTCCTTCTAATAAAACCTTTTAAATTCAATTAAAAGAAATTACCAATAATAATAAAATTAATATATTTATAATGGTTATAAATAAATTGAAAATGGAAAATATTTTAAATAAAATAAAATAATAAAATAATAATAATAAATTATAAAGATTTTTTATTTTTTATTTTTTATTTATTTTTTATTTTTTTGGGTCAAGAGTAACTTTATGAATGAATTGTTGCATTTTCATTAAGATAGAATATGAATATATATAAGGAGGAGACTTTCGATTTTATCTCTCAATGTCTATTTGTCTTTCAAGTTCTCTTATTTTTCTATTTACAATATTTACATAGGATTCATAATCCCAAAGATTAAGTGTTCAACATTCCCTCTATTAATGTGAATGAATTCTTTTGAGTCCAAGTATCATTTTGAATCTTTCAAACTTTTCCATTATAAGCGCTTTGGGGAAAATGTCTACAATCTGCTCATTTGTCGAACAATGTCGTAGGTAGATTGTTTTCGCCTCACCTTGATGTCAAATAAAATGGTATTTTGTATTGATGTGCTTCATTTGATTATGGAACTTTGGGTTCTTGGCCCAATTTATTGCAAAAGTGTTATAAATCAAAAGAGGAGTTGAATGCACTTGTTTCTCCTACAAATATTCTAGAATATTCTTGAGCAACACAACTTCCTTTGATGCTTCAGCTACTGCCACATATTCTGCCTCAATTGTGGAATCTGTTGGAACGAATTGTTTGTGTGACCTCCAAGATACATCTCCTGATCCAAGACTCATAACATAACATGAATTAGATACTCTAGTTTCTTTATCTCCATCAAAATCTGAATTAGAGTATACAATCAAGCTGAAGTCATCCACTTGTGTATAATTGATTCCAAAGTCTTGAGTTCCCCTCAAGTACTTTAGAACTCTTTTTGGAGCTGACTAGTGACCCTGGCAAGGATTTTTCGTAAACCTGAAGCAGGTTCCAACAAAAAATGAAATGTTTGGGCTAGTTGTGGTTAGGTAGTTGAGACTTCCTATGAGATTTCTATACTTCGTTGTATCCTAAAATTATTTTCTTTCAGTGGATGTGAGCTTTGAGGTCTGTTACGTTTGGAGCAGTCAAAGGATTGCACTCATTCATTCCAAACATGTTTGAAACAGATCTCCAATGTACTTATTCTGAGAGAGGAGTATAAACTTTGGATGTTGTGTTACTTCAATACCAAGATAGTAGTGAGCATAACCCAAATATATCATTTCAAAACCTTTCCTCATTTCTTTCTTTACGGATGCAATGTAGCTCTCATTTTCCCCTGTCATCAGAAGATAATCTACATACACTATAATATATATAATTGCATTTCCAACTTTCTTGACAAAAAAAGTTTCATCATCAAGATCATAATGCTTAAAATTGAGTTTCAGAAGATGCATAGTTAACTTATCGTACCAGGCTCGTGGTGCTTGCTTGAGGTCATACAAGGATTTGAAAATCTTGCATACTTTATGTTTCTGGTGTATAAAATTTATATAACTAATGCATTATACATCCAATATTCTCTTGATCACACATTATTTGACTTCATGCATAATACAGAATCTCTTCTACTATTGATCATTACTTGCGTAAATTAAATCAATTGAATGCACACATTGAAACCATAAAAATTAACACATATGAACACAGTGTTTTAACGGGAAAGCCTGAAGCTAAAAACCCCAACTATATGTATATAATATATGTCATAGAGATCATGTAACAATCCTCATACAAATCTGATCATATCAAGCTCTCAGTACAATACAATCGCTACACACTAATCGTGCCCGATCTAGCAAATCCATGCACCGATATATTTGCCACCGCTGTCTCCGCTCTACTGCACAATCCCTACTGAAGAATGGCTCTGAATGAACTCGAATCCACCAAGCTTGCACTGTGCAATCCTCATTGGCATCTCCACTGAGTGTTGGATGCAATCAATGCATCACTATAGTCACAACCGATAGTCACACTTGCTCTTTCACCTACCTCTCCACTGGTCTCCACTGAAACTGCCATGCACTGTAGTTAACTGATGTATTCTTCAGTTGATTAATGAGTTATTATTTAGTAAATTAATTAACTAATTAATTCACACCACTCTCACTAGTGTATCAATCAGTTAGACTAGATACAACTAGCTCAACTGAGTCTAACCGAGTTAAAATGAATACAACTCCACCAACTACTTCTATAACTCCACCAAACTCTGTCACATGAGTTCTAAATGAATTCTCCATGCATTAGCTCCACTTAACCCTTAGTAATAGCGTAATTCCTTCTGTCAGCTCCCATGCCACATCTGTGCACTTAACTGAAGTGCTCCAAGAGAATAAGATAATGTTTATAGTCCAAATATTATTAAGAGCTAATAATATTCGACATATCTATTTTTAGACTGGCAATCTAAAAATAGATTCTACCCAGTATGTCTAAAAATAGAAGTCCATCTATTTTTCCAACTTGACCATCCATCCACAAATAACATCCTGCAACTCATAGAATATGATCGACATGTCTAAAAATAGACATAATCTAAAAATAGACTTGCACCAAAAATAGCCTGCGGGCCCACTTAGTGAAGGCGGCTCTTTTCACTAAGCTCATCATCTTGTTGCAATCTCAACACTCTCTCTCAACAAGATAGGGATTATCTGCCACCCCGATCCTGCCTCTATGGTATTCGAATTTTCTCTTGGTGGGCGCCTTCGTCAAGATATCAACATCCTGATCCTCCGTAGGAATGTAAGAAAGTAACATGATCTTCAGCTGCAAAAAATATCTGATATGATGATACCGGTCCGTGAAGCCATGCAGCCTCAACTCATCCTCCTGTTTGTAGCATAATCCATATCCCGATTTGCCTCTGAGATATCTCAATACATGCTTCCCCACCTTCCAAAAGAGTTTGGAAGGCTTAACCATAGCTTGTGAAAGCTGGTTAACAACATAGCATATGTCCGGTCGTGTATTGACTAGATACATGAGTGAACCAGCCAACTGTCGGTAAACAGTGGCATCCACTACCTCTGCCGATGTAGCATCCTCTTTCCTCCAACCACCAAGGAGAGGAGTGTCTATAGGCTTGCAGCCTTGCATGTTGAACTTCTCCAGTATCTCCCGGGCATACTTGCCTTGAGACACAAACATTCCATCACTGCGTTGCCAAATTTCCAATCCCAGGAAATAATGAAGGAGGCCCAAATCCTTCATCTCAAACTCTTTTGCAAGATCAACCTTGCATGAGAGTATCAATTGTTCATCACCCATCAAAATCAAATAATCTACATAAAGTACAATGATCAGCAACTTACCCTCCACCAAAATCTGGTATAGGTTCAGATCCGCCTCACTCTTCGTGAATCCAAGACCGGTGAAATAATTGTCTATCCGTGTGTACCAAGCACAAGGTACTTGTTTCAACCCATACAACGCTCTTTCTAGCCTACACACATGCGACTCACTGCTGAAGATCTCGAAACCTTCGGGCTGCTCTATGTACACCTCCTCCTGAATGACTCCATTGAGGAACACAGTCTTCACATCCATATGATGAATGTGCCATCCCATTTTCGCTGAGAGAGCCAGGATGCTCCGTATGGAAGAATACCTTGCGACAGGTGCAAATGTTTCCTCATAGTCGATCCCCTCAATCTGTGAGAAGCCCCGGACAACAAATATTGCCTTGTACTTCTCGACGCTCCCGTCAGCAACTTGCTTCACTTTGCAGATCCATCTCGAACCTACCACTAATTTCCCTTCTGGCCTTAGGACAATCTCCTATGCACTGTTTCTGACAATCGAATCATACTCTTCCACCATATAATCTACCCATGATGGGTCCTCCATAACTTCCTCGAAAGAGGATGGATCTGTCACGATAAACTTGCTCATCAGAGCCATGTATCCAGTCTATCGGTCAGGTGATTGTCTCTATCTGCACTATGATGTAGGTGCTCCTACAATCTTCTATGCATCAAGATTTAGTCACTCATCTTCTGTAGTGCACTTCCGCCCTATGATGGTTGGCACTGCATGAGTGGTTTCTTCCACTCCATGAACCTCCTCTTGTGGCTAATCCACATCGTGAGGCTCATCCTTAGGAACTAGTAGCTCCTCATCTGCATGCAAGGGTGGCTCCCTCTCAAGCAAACACTTCATGGCTTTCTCCTCATGAAATTTGATATCCTGTCGCACAACAGTCTTCCGACTGTCTGGAAAATACACACGATAGTTGTGGGGTGTTTCTGTGTACCCCACAAATATCCCAACCTCTGCGGTCGGCTCCAGCTTCTTCCTGGCATCCTTCGTAACATGAATGTAAACAGGTGAGCCAAAAATCTTCAAATGAGAAATATCAGGCTTCTTACCAGAAAACGCCTCTTCGGGTGTACTCATGCCAAGTACTCTATGAGGACAACGGTTTTGCACATAAACTGTAGTATTGCAAGATTTGGCCCACAAGTGTATGGGAAGGCCTTGATCATGCAACATCGCTCGTGCAGCACCCACGATCATTCTATTATTTCGCTCCGCGACCCCATTCTATTGTGGGTTATGAGGCACTATGAGCTCTGTTCGAATTCCTTCTACGCTGCAAAAGTCCTTGAATTCGCTAGAGATGAATTCACCACCATTATTGCTCCTAAGAGCCTTCACCTTCTTCCCCGAATCTTTCTCAACCAGTGCCTTAAACTCACAGAACTTTTAGAATGTCTTGCTCTTCTTCTGCATGAAGAAGATCTAGCACTTACGAGAAAATTCATCAACAAATATCACATAATAATTGTGCTTTGTTGTCGAAGCTACTGAGAAAGGTCCACACACGTCTGTGTGAATTCTCTCAAGGATCATCGTGGCGCGACTATCCTTCTCATGAAAGGTGGATTTCACAAATTTTCCCAAAGTACATCCCTTGCACTGATCTGAATGCACAAGTGTACCTTTGGGAAGCCCAGTAGAAATCTGCTGCAAAATTTTCAAAGCACCATGTTGAAGATGGCCCAATATCCTGTGCCACAACTCGCCCTCATCCCGGCTCACCACTCCTTCTGCTTTGCCTGCCATTGCTGCACAGCCATCTACATGCAATTAATAAAGGCTCTTAACTCAAACCCCTATCCTCCAGGTTTCACCAGTTGCCTTACTGCACAGGAAATCCTTTCCCTCGCTAAAGACAACATCATATCCCTTGTCTTCCAACATCGCCACAGAGATCAGATTCTTCTTCAATCCTGGAACATGCATGACATTCTTCAAGATGAAAGGTTTACCACACTCCCTCTCAAAGGAAATGGTCCCAATACCAGTCACACTGTATCTACCATCATCACCCATCTTGATGTGCACTCCAAGATCCTTCTCATCCAAATCAGTAAACAAATATTTGTCTCCGGTCATATGGAAAGACGCACCATTGTCAAGAAACCACACTGAACCCATCACACTTGAGACCAAGCATGAAATCAATGAAAAATCCAGCTCAAATTGCGAGGCTAAGGCCTCTCCAACTGCAGATCCAACAACCTACTTATTTTTCTTCTTCTGTGGACAATTAGTGGCATAATGTCCATGTTGGTGACAGTGAAAACACTTCACCTTGGACATGTCCTGCTTCTTGCCTTTCGCACCGGATTGAGAAGTATTTTTCTTGCTCTTCCCCTTCATTGCTTTGGCAGCCAAAGCGCAATTTTCTTCATCTTCATTCTTCGATGAAGATCCATCCCTGGTACTTTGCCTTATCTCCTCCTTCAGAATATCGGACCAAAGTCGCTCCCATCCTGGCAGTTTCTCCCGACCATTGACAGAGTCCTCGTAGGAATGCCAACTCTTCGGAAGTCCAAAGAGAGCCAAGCTCACCAAGTCCTCTTCATCTACAGTAACCCCCACACTTCCCAGCTCATCCCTGCACTGGAAAAACTTCGTGAGGTTCTTGGGTATACTATCGCCTTTCTCCATTTTTATTTTCCTGAGCTTATCCTTGAGCGCCAACTTCCTCTGGTCTCTCTTGCTTTGGAACAAGTCTGTCAAAGCTTTCCAAATCAAGAATGGAGAAGCTTTACCATGAAGGCTGAACACTATGTGATCCTTCACACCTTCCAACAGAATCCTTCAACATTTTGTTGTCTTCTTTTGCCATGCATCAAGTGCGGCAGCATCGCTAGAAGCAGGTTTTGGAATTCTGCATCTATGAACTCCTTCATCAACCCATTATCCTCCAGCACCACCTCCATCCTATCCTTCCATGCAATATAATTCGATCTGCCCTCAAGGGCATACTCCAATCGAAATCCTTTGAAAGACAACTCAACTTTGACACCAAGAAAACACTACTGCAAATTCAAATTCCACCAGCACGAAACTCAACCGCTTCAATGATTTGCAATTGCTCCAATTATCAATATTGCTCTGACAACATGCAGAAAATTTATATAACTAATGCGTTATACATCCAAGATTCTCCTGATCACACACTATTTGACTTCATGCATAATACAGAATCTCTTCTACTATTGATCATTACTTGCGGAAATTAAATCAATTGCATGCACACATTGAAACCATAAAAATTCACACATATGAACACATTTTTTTAACGGGAAACCCTGAAGCTAAAAAACCCAACTATTTGCATATAATATATGTCATAGATATCATGTAACAATCCTTATACAAATTTAATCATATCAAGCTCTCAGTACAATACAATCGCTACAAACTAGTCAGGTTCGATCTAGCAAATCCATGCACTAATATTTGCCACCTGCTAGCCTGCGTCTACTGCGCAATCCCTGTTGAATATTGGCTCTGAATGAACTAGAATTGGTCCAGCCTTGCTCACGCAATCCTCATTGGCATCTCCAATCACTGTGTGTTGCAAATCATGCAACACTGTAGTCACAACTGATAGTCAACCTGCTCTTTCACCTACCTCTCCATTGATCTCCACTGAAACTGTCCATGCACTGTAGTTAACTGATGTATTATTCAGTTGATTAGTGATTTAATATTTAGTGAATTAATTAATAATTAATTCACACCACTCTCACTAGTGTATCAATCAGTTAGACTAGATACAACTAGCTCAACTGTGTCTAACTGAGTTAAACTGAACACAACTCCACCAACTACCTCAATAACTCCACCAAACTCTGTCACATGAGTTATAACTAAAGTCTCCATGCAATAACTCCACTTAACCCTCAGGAATAGCGTAATTCCTTCTGTCAGCTCCTGTGCCACATCTGTGCACTTAACTGAAGTGCTCCAAGAGAATAAGATAATGTTTATAGTCCAAATATTATTAAGAGCTAATAATATTCGACATATCTATTTTTAGACTGGCAATCTCAAAATATACTTTGCCCAGTATGTCTAAAAATAGAAGTCCATATATTTTTCCAACTTGACCATCCATCCACAAATAGCATCCTGCAACTCATAGAATATGATCGACATGTCTAAAAATAGATTTGCGCCAAAAATAGCCTACGGGCCCACTTAGTGAAGGCAACTCTTTTCACTAAGCTCATCATCTTGTTGCAATCTCAACACCTGGACCTTCACAACAAATCCTTGTTGTTGGGACATAAAATCATTCTCTTTCAGGTACTTATTCCATAAATTAGTTTTTACATCCATTTGATGGACTTTCCAACCATTCTAACTTTCCAAAGAAAGAAATGTCTAGATGGTAGTCGATTTTAATGTGGGGGAAAAAGTTTCCTCATAATTGACCACTTCCTTCTATGCAACCTTTTGCCACAAGAATGGATTTATGCTTGTCAAGTGAGCCATCTTCTTTAAACTTGTTCTTGAAGACCAACTTGCAACCTACTTTGTTGGTTCCCAATGGAGGATCAACCAGCTTCCAGGTATCATTCTTTATCAAAGCATTGTATTATTTCAACATTTATTCTTTCCATTCATCAGGAGAAGCGACTTATTTGAAGGAATTTGGTTCAAAACCTGTAGACAAATTAAGTTCACAATAATACGAACATTCATATCAAAAAGTGAATCAGAATCATCTACATCACGTCCATTTTGTGTGATTGAGATTCTTGTTCCCGTATTTCCAACCTCATTAGGAAGAACAATTTCAAGTGTCTTGTTCATCCATTTTGGTGGACCTTTATGAGATGACCCAACCTGCTGAGTTGAATCAGATGGGGCTGAAATAATATTTAGTCTCCCAATTTTTTCAATCAAGTCACTCACAGTGTCATCAGTGGATGGAGCTTCATGTGGGGGAGAGAGTGCTTTAGAATATGATTCCACATATTGATCCAATATAGGAATCCCCCCTTTAATATGTATAATCTCATTATCAAATTATTGAAAAGAATTTGCATTTATGAATCTATATAGGCCATCAAGCTCCCACTCAACAACATTGTCAGTCTTGGAAGTTTCAAGAAATATCACATCTCTGGATATTCTAAATTTTTTATTCACTTCATCATAGAGACAATATTCTTTGGAGGTATTTGAATACCCCAGGAAGATAAATTTGTGACTTCTTGCACCGAGTTTTTTATTTGTTCCTTAGGTGTCAAGGCATAACAGGTGGAACCAACAACCCTGAGATGCCTCACCGAAGGAATGTGGCCATACCACATTTAATAGGGAGTCTTGTTTTTTATAACATTAGATGGAAAAAAATTATTTATATACTCAGCACATAGAACTGTATCAACCCAAAACACCAACTTAACATTCTTGAAAAAAATCATTGAACATACCATATTTAAAACTGTCTTGTTCGTTCCTTTAGCTACTCTGTTCTGTTGGGGATTATAAGGCATGGTTATTTGATGTTTGATCCCATGTTGGCGAATCAAGTTTTCAAATTAATTTGATGTATATTCTTTTCCATTATCAATATGAATTGATCCAATATGAGATTGTGCATCATTTTCAATCCATGTATAAAAGTTATTGAATGTTTCAAAATCTTCAGATTTGTTCTTCAATAAATAAACCCAACAAATTTTGATGTAGTCATCAATAAATGTCATCATATATTTATTACCATTTGCAGAAGGAACAAGCATTGGGCCACATATATCAAAATGAATGAGTTCTAATTTTCTATATTCTCTAGAATGAGAATCATGAAAATATTGTTTGTTGTGCTTTCCTAATATACAAGCATCACATTTCTTAAGTTTCCTAAGAATTGTAGGAAAACCAGTAACACCATTTTTCTTTAACAAAAAAAGGTTTCCATAGTTCAAGTGTCCAAATATAACATGCCATAAATTACTTGATGGAAACATACCTTCATCATAGTGATAACTATATTAAAAGTTTTTTGCATGAGTCGAGGTTCCTGGTAGCTTTAGAAGCAATTCTTCTTCTATACCAGTCATGACAAGTGAGTGATATATGATTTTATGACCTCAAATTTTCTATCAAATATGTGAATGGGTTGTCCTTGCTAGTAGATGTGGACCAAATATAACAAGTTTCTCTTCAGTTGCAGGAGGTATCAAACAACATACAAAAGAAATTCTAGAAGGCCACTCATTTTTAGCCTAATGGTGCCAAGCCCTGATGGCTTCAGTTTTGACTTCTCTACAAGGTATACTACTCCATCAACATTGTCAGTGAATTCTTGAAAGAAATATATTTGTAAAGTCATCTCACAAGTTTCTCCTAAATCAAGCAATCGAGCATCTTTCTATGAAGCAAGTGAAGAATTGAATAAGTAATTAGTTACTCCAATGTTGCAATGTGCCACAACATAATGAGGGGACTCAGGTGCTTTTCATTTCCATTTACTAGGTGTTTTACCATTTTCTTCATTTCTTTCTTACTTAATTATGTCCCAAAGAAGCTTACATGTGGAAGCATCATGTCCATCTCTATTGCATCGTATGCAATGAAGATCGAACCTTTTTGCTTGGAAATTTCTTCCCCCCCTACCTCTTAAATTATTCCTTCCCCTTCCTCTTCAACCACCTCTTCCTCTAGAAAAATATTTTGAATGATTCTTCTCTTTCTGTGCAAAGAAAACAACTTCTTCAAAAGATTGAGGATTTTTCTTCTTCCCAAAGCCTTTTATTTTTCAACAAACTTCTCCTCAAGGCAGTCAAAGGTAATCTTCTTAATTTTACCACTTGCTTGCAATGACTCAAGATAATTCGAATAATTGGGATATAGTGCCTTGACATAAGCTATGAGAGTAATATCTATTTCAACACGAGTGGATTTTATGTCATGCATAATCGATCTTACTTTTGATCCTAAGGAAATAGGATCATAAATTTTCAACACAATACTGAACAACTTAATCATCAATTGTATAACTTCAAATTAAGAGTGTGAGTCATATAACTCTTCTAACTTCCTTAAAGCTTCAAAAGAATTTGAAAATGGAGAAATATGAAAACTCACCTCTTCATTTATTGATGCTACAATCAAGGCATAGTCCTTTCTATTCTTGTTTTTCCAAATGGAAGGTTCCTTATCTAAAGTGGGGTTTGTAAGTGCATTGTATCATTATCCTTCACGAAACCATTTCCACAACTCATTGAAAATGAGAGTGTGTTTTAAATTTCGGGACCACTCATGGTAGTTCTCCTTGCGAGTGAGAACTACTCCCATAATGGATATTAGTGAATGCATCATAAAGTCTAATTTGACTTCAAAATAATTATAGTGGTTGCCACAAAAATTTGATGTATTTGTAAATTATAATAAAATTTAGTGCTTATATCTTCCAAACGTCATTAATATAACTCCATCACATATATAATTCATATAACATACCAACCATTCATGCTTTCGACCTTAAAAATATATAAATGCTCCTCATATATAAATATACCACAACCTCTTCTTATATATATATATTCAAATTTTGTTTTATATATGGTCTTCCATTAAAACATAACCAATGAATATTCTTTCACCATTCAAAAAAACATTGAGTCAAAACTTTACGCTATTATATATAACCACCAAAAACAAGGACTTCATACA
The DNA here is from genome assembly GCA_034641835.2 of Pinus albicaulis. Taxonomy (NCBI): domain Eukaryota; kingdom Viridiplantae; phylum Streptophyta; class Pinopsida; order Pinales; family Pinaceae; genus Pinus; species Pinus albicaulis. The sequence continues at coordinate 698,334,817 of CM076578.1, forward strand.
CCCTTCATGGAGTTCAACGTATATATCCAAAATATAATAAACAACGACCATGCCCACGATCTTCATAGACTTTAAAAGCAGATTCAACACCGCATTCACCATAAACATTCAATATATTTAAAAAAAATATTCTAGGTTGTCAACACATACCTCAATTTGGCTTTAATAAACGCAGAGAAGTGTAACCAACGCACTAAATTCCTTCAGTCGATGCGGCATACCATGACCTTTCACAACGGTCTTCCAATAAAGACAGTGAACAATCATCGACCAGGACACAATTCATGCTCACTGCACCATTGCTCGGTCATTTCAGCACCGCATATTTCAAAACTATTCAACACAATAAAATGCACCACTGTACCACTGTATATGGAATTAAACGCAAAACACTGCACTATACGCAACCTAGCTCCATCCTCGCGTTCAACTTCCAGTGCACAATCACGATTTGTTTCCACCAGCGTTCAGAACACGTCGTTTCCACTAGCGTTAAGTCGCCATCTTCATACAAAAAGGACCAACGCATATGTGGATGAATTTGGAATTTTGGTATGGTATTTCCAGTGTTTAGAGGGAGAGCATGCAAGGAGGACCAGAGGAAATCGATCGTGAAGAGATAATACAACACAAGGCTTGAGATAGTGAATCGACAAAACATTCAATGCATAGAGCAGGGAATCAATGGAGAGGGAAAAATATATTTCATTAATTAATTCGATAAGGGATACAAAGAATAATGGCGGAGAATGCAGGAGTTATAAGGTAGAAAATGTTAAAATGGGGTTGGCTGTGATACCATGTCAGAGATATAAAGAATAATGGCAGAGAACACAGGAGTTATAAGGTAGAAAATGTTAAAATGGGGTTGGTTGTGATACCATGTCAGGCTAGGAGTAACTCCATGAATGAATTGGTTTGCTTTTTATTAAGATGGAATATGACTATATATAAGGAGAGGGAGAGTATTGAGTGTTAGTTTTTGCAATTAGGGTCAAATTCCACTATGGATAAATAAAATGATTAAGATAATAATTTAATTAGATTCATCTTTCCGAGAGGATAAAAATCGACCTATAGATCACCCCAATTGGTTAAGCAAAAATTAAGTTATACATTATTTTATTATTTTATGGGTCGACCTAACCACATGTTGATCTAGTCAAAGGCCCAAGAGTTCCCTCACATAGTTATAAATAGAGGCGAACTCAAGCTCCTTTGTACACTCGCTCAAGCGATCTATGATTTGCATCCAATATTTTGTTTCGTCCATGTTTATGTCTTGGCTCGCACAAGTACGTTAGGAGGATCTCACGTAAAGGGCCAGGATCATAGATGTGATAATGTATTAGATTTGGGTGATCTGAAGTAGATTCGTCGGCAGGAGGAGCAGAGGTAGTGGCTTAGGTAAGAAAAGTTGCGGGCTGGGTGTGTTGTGCCCATGGCCAAGGACCCCAAAGCCGCTAGCTCAGCTTGTTAAAGGTGCGACCAACTCTTTGAAGTAAAAATCGGGATGATATGAAGCAAAGCAGCAGGCACAAAGTGTTGTGGTAGTGGATCAAAGCCCCAAAGTCATAGTATGAGCATGTTAAGGACACAGGTCAGAGAATTACTGGGCATATCTAATTTGATTCACCTTTAGTTGATTGCGTAGTGACTCCAAACATCAGTTGTTCAATCATATTTGTGTCATAAAAAGTCATTGATAGTCTCCTAGATTCAAATCTAAGACTTCAGAGTTGAGATCACTTGTTGATTTATGAGATCTGTGTTTTGGTATTATATATTTGTTGATCTATAGGTCAGATCTGTTTATTTTTTCTGCAATATTTATCTATAGTCCTCATTCAATATCAGTTGTATTCATTAATTTTCTACAACTAGTGTTGGTGCATTTCAGTTCTCATATTCAGTCTCCTTCATGTAGAAGTATGGGTATGGTTTTATTGCGTGTATGCTAGTTTTTTTCTTCATCGTAAATAAATGTATCTATGGATCATTGTACTCTTGTTGCTAAATAATTTGACGATGATCTAAGAAGAATAATTTGCAAGGGTTTTCCCCGTAGTGGATTTTTCCCTGGTCTTGGACCAATCGTGGAGTCTCTATGTGCTCATGCTTCTCTTCCTTTGATATTTTTACTTTCCGCTTCTTAGATGATGATGATGATGATGGTATTTCTTTTTGTCTGGATTGTTTCATATTTTGATGGTTAATAATATAGATGTATACAAAGGTATAATTATTTGGGGTGAATGTAACATGTTAATGATGAAATGTAACTTAGATCAAAGAAAATAAAAATGCTTCTTTATGAAAAATTAACTTGGTATCGAAGTTGGTTGAAGAAAATCCATGGAGATCACGACAAGGAGACACTTTTTTGGAAGCAAGAAGAGGATGGCACAAACCTAAAATAATTCTAGGGTACGAAGAAAACCATAGGGAGTTAGTTGATAAGTGTTTGAGAGAAACCGTGGTTTATGGTAAACCTTGAGCTTTGGTATATGAAACCCTTGCATGGCATTTGTGAATATGCTCATACTTGGGATCGATTTGACCGCTGACCTGGGTATTGATAAAGTTGCTGATTGAAGGAAATGTTGTTCTGTGGTCATTGGATGTCTTTTGAAGGTTGGTTCGAGAGGGAAAGGATCATCTCTCTTTGAAGATAATTATTCCTTGACTTATAACCTTACTCTTGTTTACGCTTATGGATCCGATCTCTATGATTATTGTTTCTAGTCATTACTTCTTGCATGTATATCTGAGCACCTGGATATTTCTAACCTCCGTGAAGAAATGTGATGAGTGGATCCCTCTTGAGGATATTTTGATATGTAGGAAAGATTGCTAGATCTAGAAAATGAAAGATAGCTAGATCTGGAAAAGGAAATGTGGCTAGATCCGGGAAAGGTAAAGAGGCACTTGCGCACTACAAGCTACCTATGTGAAGGTGCACAGGTAATATTGCAAGGCATGCATGGTATATTGTTTTAATGTTATGATTCAACTACAATATTGGATGGCTAGGTAAGCCCTACGGTATATTCAGAATGCCTACTTATCAAATGGCTCACGCATTGATATAAAAGTGATTAGGGATTATGTTTCCTATGAAGAAATGGTGCACCTAGTATTAAATTTTTTGATCATGATGATCTACTTGATTCTGCAAGAGCATTTGATGTGATTGTTGATCTTGCATATAGTGGCATACCTTGATGTGTGGCTAACAACCATTGTATTTAAAATCCCGATTCTGACTATAGTAGATGGTACTCTTGACTCTTGATACACATAAGATATGTTGGATATCTTATAGAAGGTTACCTCATTTATATGGTGGTGATAATGCGTGTGATAAGCATGATGGAAGCTCATAGAAAAAGAGTGATTGCACCTTGTTGGTTTATCGATTAACCTAACTTGATCCCATTGATTAAGATGTGCATGGTATTGGCAACCATGCTGATAAAGGAATATCTAGGATATTGATGTTTTAAATCTTTGACTATATGCGGTTACAACATGCGGTGAAATTAAATGCTCTAACTTGATGTATTGTTATTGGGATCTTAAGGTTGTGTTGTCACATCAGCCTATCACTCTGATATTTCAAGTCCATCCCTTGATGAAATATGGATGACATCATATTCATGATCATGATAGATATGTGTTTATGATCTAATAGATATGCTATTGCATGATCTGTGTAAAGACAGGTTGATGAAATGAATGAAGTGGTTTCTCATTTAGAGGGAGAACCTCTCTCCTAACTGATTATAATTCATGTGCCAGTGTATGTTTTATTTAAATATGATTTATGAGTGCTTGAAATTGATTAATCCACAACAAAAATCTGAGCCTCATGCATGCAAGCGAAGGCTCATAGATGTTACTATGCCTGAGAGACATATAATTGAAGTCATATACAATGAATTTGGTATATACTCTGAATTCATTGTGTCTTATCGTTGTGAACTAATTTCTGGAATTGCTGGAATTGAGCATGAAATCAGATGGTCAGTTGGAAGATGTCAGTTCTGCAGATGTATTACAGACACCAGTAAGATCTATCAGCTCAGAAATTAAGTATGCCTGGACCAAACTTGTGTTTACTGAGACATTAATATGGACATGTCATTATGTTTAAGGAGTGTGCTACATGTTTTGTTTGAATGATTATGATACTTTTGACATGATACTTAATGATTGAGATATGTCTAGAATTATATCACACACTCGGATTTGACATGATTTGATCTGGTGATAGTTGATTTTCTGATATGACTATGTTATGTGGACATGGTGACCTTCAATTTTGTATGTGAGTATACAGACATATGGTTCTGTATCGGCCTCCTTGTTCCCAGTACAATGGTTGTTGTGACTTAGTATGAACATGCATGACTTAATCTCAATATATATGAAGTTACATCAAATGATGGAAATGGTCTATAATTACATGTTAAATGACCGACTTGAGAGCTTGACATGAAATGGAGTCAAGACTTGATATGTGCACTACCTGTCTCTGGTTGAAAGAATTTATACTATGAAATCAATGCCTTTGATAATAGTTTTGACTGCCTTTTAAACTTTGATGAGATGATTCTATTGACACAACCTTGATTTGTGTAAGGCTAGTTATGTTGGCATGATAAGAAATTATGCTCATAGAGAGCGTTGCGTGATGTAAGCTCCTTGATTCAGATTTTTTTATGTTTTACTGTTATCTAGTGAAGTCACAATAATGAGTTCCAAGGTGTGGCCTTGATATTGATTATGGATTTGATTATACATACTGGTAGTCTATACTTGACAAGAGATAAGCCTCTGAAAATATAAGTAAGATGGAGATGACTTCTGAATATCGTAATGATGTATCATGGCATGATGAATTGATTTCTAAAATTTGGGAAAGAAATTCGATATTACAAGACTGTTAAAATGTCTTTGTGTAATGTAAATCCTTGGACACTCTGATTTAAAGTTCAAATGTTGATTGAACGTAATATGACATCTGTTATTTGGTTGAAGCATTGAATTTCCATTTTGAACATCCATCCATATATGATATGTATAGAACATGATTGAATTCATTATTGAGCTGCTTCAATCAGACTTGCCACCAAACATCTTTTATTTGTTCTATTCTTAAAGGTTGAGAAATTTTTCCTATGATGTGTAGCTGCATGAATGAACTGATGATGTTTGGAATTAGTAAGCACATTTCGATGTTGCCTTAGTATGAGGTTTTCCATGATATCTTGGACTATAGGTCCATACCACGACCAAGGTCGGATATAATGTTGCTATCAAGGCTAGCTGTGAGGCATGATGTAGGATCTCCTTAGAGAGTTGACCAAGAATGATCTGGACAAGACATGGATACACTATGATGACAGAGAATCCCAAATACGTATAGTTGGGACTATGATTTATCCATTTATTTGAGATGGTGTAGTTGTTCGAGACAAGCTTAGGCTTGTGAATGACACCTCCATGAGAGGGAGGATGATTATAGTATCCATGTTTGTTTGACACCTTCATGAGAGGGAGTATGGTTAAGGTATATTTTTATGATTAGTATCTTGTTGTACATGATTATGTATGTTCTAACATAAACACTTGATTTAATATCCTGTAGGAAGACGAATCGACAGATACCATATGAGAGTAGCGTTGATCGAGGACACTGAGAAATATCTGCCTCCCTTTCTGAGCTCCCAGGGTGTGGAATTGAGATGAAGGTCTCCTAGGGTTGAGGGAACTATAGATGATAGGGTAGTAGATTTTTCTCCCCTATATCTCACTCATGAGATGTGTGTGACCCTTGTTTGTTTTGATAAGTCGAGTATATCCCCCACCTTTGGTCATTGCAGAGTATACCCCAGTTGGCATTATACCCACAAGTAGGACTTGTCGGGAATACCTCTCCATTTGGCCAACAGTTGAGAAGGCTTGGAGCCGTGTGATCCTTAACTCTTGGTAAGTCGGGTATCTCGTCCAAGAAATATTATGATGCAGGTGTTCTACCACATGACGATTCAGAGTCGTCGATGGGAATATCAGTAGGCAATAGGATGAGTTGAGATAGATATATGTGGTTCTGGGTTGAGAGTGCGCTACCCGATGTAATCCTAGGGTCGAGATAGGCTCCCCTGCGTGTATGGATATCCTATTGCTAGATATCGGGTTGTAGAGCTATATATCCCCCATGAGATTCTGGGTCGAGATGCACTCCCCGATGTGGTTACAGGTTGAGATGTGTTCCCTATTGATATGCTCTTCGTTGATGATATTTTGGGTAGTAACCCGATGGCAGAGATTCTAGGAAGATATCCTGATGGATGAAGGGTGGTAGCCCAAGCTCCACTTCGGTGAAAAATTCTTCTTCTAGATCCGATAATGTGGTAGCATACAAGCATAAACAATCAAGAGATAAGAAGAAATAAGCATGAAGAGTACATTGATGATTTATGATGAGAAAGGTTCATAGCATGACGACTACATGATAGAGATTTTCAGTGATAATACATGATGATGCATGAAGGTAATAAAATGGCATATTGATCGATGAACGTATATCAGCAGATTGAGTTGAGCCGTGATGACACCTTCATGCAGAGAACTGCAAGCAGAGATTGCAAAGTGGAACTCTTCCTAGTTGAGAGGGAGTGTTAATTTTTGCAACTAGGGTCAAATTCCACTATTGAAAACTCAGATGATTAAGATAACAATTTAATTAGATTTCTCTTTTCGAGAGGATCAAAATTGACCAATAGTTCACCCCAATTGTTTAAGCATAAATTAAGTTATGTATTATTTTATTATTGTATGGGTCGGCCTAACTGCATGTTGTTCTGGTCAAAGCTCCAAGCGGTCCCTCACAAAGTTGTAAATAGAGGTGATCTCAAGTGCATTTGTACACTTACTCAAGCAATCTATGATTTATGTCCATTATTTTTTTTCATCCATTTTTATGTCTTGCCTCACACAGATACATCGAGAGGAGCTCACACAAAGGGTTGGGAGCACAAATGTCATCACACATCAGATGTGGGTGATCTGAAGCAGAGTCGCGGGCAGGAAGAGATGAGGTAGTGGCCTAGGTAAGAAAATCCACGGGCTGGGTGTGTTTTTCCCATGGCCAAGGATCCCAATGTCGCTATCTCAACTTGTTAAGGTCACTTCCAAGTCTCAGAAGTCATATCGGGTTGCTATGAAGCAGAGCCGCGGGCATAAAGTGTTGTGGTAGTGGCTCAAAGCCCCAAAGCTACGGGTTGAGTGTGTTAACGTTGTGACTCAGAGAATTACTAGGAAGATCTATTTTGATTAACCTTCATTTGATTGCGCAATGCCTCCAGATATCAATCATTTAGTCACAATTTCATTAGAACAATCGTTGAAAGTCTCCTCGATTCAGATCTAGGACTTCGGAGTTGAGATCACTTGATGATCTATCAAATCTGTGTTTTGGTATTATAGATATGTTGATTTGTATATCAGATCTATTTATTTCCACTGCAAGATGTATCTACAGGCCTCATTCAATGTCATTTGTATTCACCAGTTTGCTACAACCCATGTCAATGCATTTTAGTTCTCAAATTCAGCCTCCTTCATGTAGAAGTATGGGTATGGTTTTATTGTGTGTATGCTGGTTGTTTTCTGCATTGTAAAGGTAAGCATCTATGGATCATTTTATTCTTGTTGAATCATTTGATGAAAATATAAGAAGAAATATTTGCAATGGTTTTTCCCGTAGTGGGTTTTGCCCTGGTCTCCAACCAATCCTCGTGTCTCTATGTGTTCATGATTCTCTTCTTTTGATTTTTTTACTTTCCGCTGCTTAGATGATGATGATGATGATGATGATATTGTTCTTTCTACATAGTTTCATATTATGATGGTTAATAATATAAATTTGTAAAAGAGTATAAGTTTTTGGGGTGAATGTAACATGTTAATGATGAAATGTAACTATCAAAGTAAAGAACAATTTTGCTTTATGAAAAAATAACAATGGGTTTCAACTCCTAATATCTCTTCATCTTCCAACTTCTCTGATTTTTCTATTTACAATATTTACATAATATTCCTAATTCCAAAAATGAGATGTTCAACAAAATTAAAAATAATTAAATTATTAATAAATAAATTTAAGAAAATTGCCCCATAAAATAGAACTAAATAAATTTTAAAATATTTAAAAAACAAACATGAGGGTGAAACCGTAGAAATCAATACATGAGATCGAAACCCTAGATAAACCCTATAGGCAATGGCAGAAAAACATGGAACTTGCATGTTGTTGAAACTATTTCATTGGACCTCGAGTGGCTGAATTGATAACCTGGAGCTCGCAGCTGTTGCAATATCCTGCTAAAATGTGGACGATTTTACGTGGAAGTTAGTGTTTTGTGTAACGCGGTGGTCGTAATAAAACACTTCTAATTTTTTTTTTTTTAATAGTGCAGTTACTTGTGAAGGCCACAACTGGGCTGGAAAGATGGCCACCGGTAAAATTATAGTTTGGAGCTCGACAGGTAAAATCCTGATGCAACTCGGCACATGAAACCCTGATGCAGCTCGATGGATGAAACCATGTTGCAAACGAAAGTCGTGATGCAGCTCAGTAGATGCAACTGTGGACGCGAAGCCCTCAGGAGCGGATGAAGGGTGCAAATGAAAGAAGAGAGTTAAAGCCCTCACAGGTGGGTGGAAACTAGAAATGCAGCCTTTGGGATGAAAACTAGATATTGTTCACAGCCTGTGGTTGTCAGGAATCGCATCATCGTTGGATTGAGACCTGCACAAGTTTAGGGTGGAGATCGAAAAATGGGTAGATATTTTGCATATGGGCCTAGTCACCAGTTGTGCCGACGGGATCATGAGGAGCCATGTTTGGATCCTGAGGAACCATGTTCTTGTATATTATCTGTTTTAGTGTTCGAGTCATTAGGAGACATATTTTATTGTTTTATAGTTGTGTTTCTTGCGTTTTTAAATTAATGTTTTATATGTATGTATAAAAAATATTTAATGTTTTTTTCCATTAGGTTGATGTTATTTTCTATTAAAATAAAAATAATTCATATGTTAATATAAAGATGTTTATATTCAGATTTTTGATATATTTCTCTCCAATTTTAAACTTACTGTAAAATCTATAATAAGTAATTATATAATAGTTAATTAATTAAATGAAATTTATTTTATCTTACATTTTAAATTTTTATAAAATTTATAAAGAACGGGTTAAAAAAACTAACATATTAAAAAAAAAAAATTGAAAGTATTAGTTAAAGTATATTACATTATTATGACAAAAAAAAAAAATACAGTAAATAAGTTTAATGAATATAAATGCTTCACTATCTTAAAAGCAGGCTCTAGAAAATCTAGGCCATGCCCATGTAGAAAATCTCATCGCTATATTATTTAAACTTAACCTGTTATTTTATATTAAAATAATATTAATAATGTTATTAATCATAATAATTTTTAAAAATTATTAACATTTAAAGCTATTAACATAATAATATTAAAATTATAAATATTAAATATTAGAAAAAAGACTTTTAGTATTATAAAATTTTGGCATTAATTTTATAAAACCAAAGGTTTAATCTTCTTGATTTATAATATCAATACTTTAAGGTTTGTAATAGTTTCTTAGGGGTTTATAATATATATATATATATATATATATATATATATATATATATATATATATTACAAGAACGGTTATGGGATATTATTAAATACTTGGCCTAAATGCTAAAATTTTTGTTTACATAGATTAGAGTACTTGCCCATAAAATCTCACCACTCAGGATGATAATGGAGCTTATGCTTATCCTCCATCTCTTACAAGCTATAGCTATGGAATCAATTTCAAAAATTTTCCCAATTTTATGAATACAAACAAAATGAAATAGAAGAAGGCAGTAAAACATGGCAGCTAGTTAGATTAAGGAATAGATTCCCATGAGTTTTCTTCGTCCCTCGTCATATCTCTATTAGAAAGTATGGCAAATTTGTTGGCTTCTAGATCCGCATCCTTGTTGTTGATTCTCAACACATGAACTTCTGAAAAGAGTTTCTCAAGTCTTTAATTCTAGAGATTAGCCTTGCTAGTCTTGAGTCCAAAGGGGGATAACATTTTCTTCACTGATATTTAAGACTTTGAGGAGCTTGAGACCTTGAAATAGAGCAAAAGGTTCAACTTGGATACTGGTTGAGTGGCATAGACCCCAGGCGAAGGAGTGAATCTTTCTGCCATCTGTATTCATTATGACTCCACCAGCTCCAGCTTTCCCTGGATTTCCCTTTGCAGCACCATCAAAGAAGAGGGAATGTCTTGATTGGATTATGAGCCAATCATGGAAGTCTTTTTCTGATTCCCTTATTTGCCAAGCTTTGGGAGGAGAGGCAATGTTTACAGCTTTATGAAATTGCAGATCAAAAGAGGAGCCCCAATCTATATCTTGTTGGCTGAGATTATTATCATCTTTTAGATCTATTAGACATTCTTTTCATTGACCTTTTATTTTGATTTCAATAGCTATGGGATTCTGCTCAATATCTCTGAAGGTTCTTCTGTTGCGTTCAAGCCAAACCTACCAGCATATTATTTTGGGGAGGGAGCACCAAGCAACTTTGATTACTTTATTTTTTTGGGAGGGACCAGGATACCTGTTCAGCCACTTTGAGAACAGCTCAGTTATGGAGGCGAAGTTGAAATTAAGGTTGCATAGAAGATCAAACCAAATTTGCAGAGAAAATTTGCATTCCAACATCAAATGGATCACGCTTTCTGTTTTTTCTTTGCATAAGGGGCACCTTGATGGTTCGTGAAAGCCTCTTTTCTGAAGATTGTCATGGGTCAAGATCTTGCTGTGGCTTAGTAACTAGGAAAAGTGGTCGATTTTGGGCCATGTTAGGCAGTTCCAGATTCCTTTCCATGGTTCTGGATTGGGAGGGACGTGAGGCCTCTCCCTCAGCTTCGCGTAGCCTCGAGCGACTGTGTATCCCCCAGCCATCATGCTCCATACTCTCGAGTCATTTTTGGAAGCATGGATGGGTGCCATGCCATGGAGTTTATCAAGCAACGATCTCCAGTCACTCTGCATCTCGATTGGCACAAATATATGCTTCCATCCAGCCCAGGTCGGACCTATCCATGCGGAGATATCCCATAGGGAATTGAAACATGCTTCCTCCATCCATTTATGCAGCGCGCAAAGGGAAGTTCTGTCTGCTAGAGCTTCTTCGTGCATGATCCTATCTGTCCAAATTTTTATAGATTTTCCGTTACCAGGGATTCAAAATGAATGCTCTGTAATTAAAGAGGAAGATTTGGCAAATAACTTGAGGAAGGGCGAATTGGACTGTTGGATGGGAGTGTCCAAGCAGCGTTTACGTTTTCCACTGAAATATTTTTTCCAAAGTGCTAATTAGGCCGAACCTGGCTTGGGCGCTATAATTTTCCATATTATTTTTGCTCCCATGGCAATGTTTTGATGACTGAGTTTCTTGAAATGCAGTCCTCCTTCCAACAGAGGTTTGGATATAGTCTCCCAATTGACTAGAGGAAGTTTTTTTTTCATTCTTCTTTCCTCCCTTCCAGAAGAAGCGCCAGATACACTCCTCCATTTTTCTGATAATGCCCATCAGTGCAAGAAGAACAGAGAAGTGGAATAGGGGGAGACTGAAAAGCACAGATTTTATGAGGACAGATTTACCAGCTATATTAAGCCAGGAGTAACCCCAGGCTTGGAGTTTGCACTTGAATTTCTCCAATTGAGGGAGCCAATCTTTGCTGAAGGCTCTTTTAAGGAAAACATGAAGGCCCAGATATTTGAAAGAAGACCAAGAAGAGGAGGCAGCAAAGCCTAAACATCTGGCTATAGAGGAGAGAAACCGGGCAGAGTGTTCCAACTGTAAATATGGAATTTAACCTTGTTTAGCATGCTGCCCGATGCCTCACAATAGACATCCAACACTTCTTTGAACTTGGTGGCTGAAGATACAGAAGCAGCCCCCAATAAAAAGGTATCATCCGCAAAAAGGGCATGATTGATGATTTTAATCCCTCTTGCAATACATAGCCCATTGATTTCCTGTCATTGCAATTTCTTGTTTAAGAGAAAGTTGAGAGTCGAGGCCTTAAGAAAAAAAAGCAGAGGAGAGAGGGGGCATCCCTACCTAAGGCCTCTTGTGGCTTTAAAAAAATCAGTGGCTCTGCCATTTACTAAGGGTGTGATCCATGGCCCCGAGATGCAAGCCTGAATTCAATTTAAAAATCTCTCACCAAATCCAAATTTGCTCAAAATATTGAACAGAAAGCTATGCCTTACTCGATCAAATTCATTTGCTAAATCAAGTTTGATGACCATACCTTTTTCGTTACGATGCAAGCTTGAATGGATTGCCTCTTGAACCAAAGTGAAGTTGTCCACAATCTATCTACCATGAATAAAGCCTCCTTGATTCTCCGGGATGATTTTTGGTAGGATGAGTTTCAGTCTATTTTCAATCACTTTGGTAATTAGATTGTAGCCAATATTGCACAAAGAGAATGGGAAAAATCTATTAAAATTGCTGGCACCTTTCTCCTTGGGAATGAGGGCAAGAAACACAGAGTTAGTGCTGCCCCCAATATTCTTACATTCTTGGGATTTTTGGACCATTTTGAGAAGATATTTCTCTATTACCAACCAACAGGTTTGAAGGAATATCGCTGAAAATCCGTCTGGCCTAGGGGCCTTGTCAGGATCCATAGCGAAGAGGGCATCTTTGACTTCATTCTTACTGATTTTGTCTTCTAAGATAAGATTCATATTGGGTGAAATCGAATGAGGAATGACATCAAGCAGATTTGGATGATGATCCGGGTCCATATCTTCACTGTACAAATTTTTGAAATGAGAGAAGGCTGCTTTCTTGATGTTTTCAAAGTCCTTGTAAGTGACATTCTCTTCCTTGATCTTGGAGATGGAGTTAAAACATTTCCTGGCTTGAGCTTGCTTGTGGAAGAAGGAAGAGTTCCTGTCTCCTGCTTTGAGCCAGAGGCTGCGGGACTTTAATCTCTAGTATTCTTCTTCAGCCAAATAGGCCTTATAAAAACTTTGCTGAAGATGTGGGATCTCATTGGTTATAACAACATCCTCTACTAGAAGTTGATGGGCATCTAGGGTACTTTGAATTTTTCTCCTTTCTGTTTCCGGATTGGGCAACAATTTGGCCCAACATTTAAAGGCCACATTCACTCTTCTTAATTTTTCTTCCCAGACAAAAAAATGGGAGCCATTGACTGGTAGATTCCAGCAATCCTTAATTAATTGCATGAAATCGGACTCCTTGACCCAGAGTGGGCTAAATCTGAACGGGATAGGGCCCATATCAAGATGGGCCTGCAATTCTAACATAATGGGCTTGTGATCCGAAGTGCTGTTAGAAAGGATGTGTAATCTAGGTTCTACTCCTAGCAAAAGAAAAGAACTTTGAATGAAAAATCTGTCTAGCCTAGTGGAAATATGGTCTGGGCCTGTCCTTTTGTTAAACCAAGTGTGCTTACCAGATATTGGCTTGATGTCCAGCAGGTCCCAGTCCTGCATTAGTTCTTCTGCCCATTCCATTGCCGGATCTCGAACAATGTTGCCTCCTCTCTTATCTGACGAGAGAAGAGTGAGATTAAGGTCTCCGGCAATGATGATATTTTCCAAATTTTCTAGATCTGCCTAGTTTCTTGTGGAGTCCTAGCAGATATTTTTTTCCCCAGCATTAACTGGAACATACACATTAAAGAGGCAGAAAATCTCTTTAGTGACCAGATGCTGCATTTGCAACAGCATCCAGTGAGTATCTCGAGTCTCAGATATAACTGAGAATTTACTAGCATTCCAAAGTGTGCCCAAACTTCCCAAGGCCCCCCAGGCGAAGATTTCTCAGGATTCACCTCTATTCCAGAGTTTCTTGCTTGTTTTCAGGAAGACTAAGTCTTCCAGTTTAGTCTCCTGGACGAGAAATATGTCAGGGGCTTCTATCCTTATTAGGCCTCTGATGGCTTCTTCCTTAAATTTTCTCCCCATACCTCTGCATTTCCAGGAGATGATCTTCATTATTTATGTTTCTGGTGGGCTCCCTTGGAGCCTTGGGGCTGATTTCTTGCCATCTTTGATTTTGAAGCTAACAGCTTCTCAAGATTTGGCTGGCTGCCCTGTAGCTTTTCTTTGTACGTTTCCTGCTCTCTTTTTTCCTTGTCAGTTTTGCGGCCTCTTGTGGATCTCCTTACCAAGGCTTCAGACTCACCTATTTCTCCTTCCTCCTCTGAGTCCTCTGAATCTTGGTCTTCTTCTTAAACTTCTAAGGGGATGCCTTTCGAAATTTCAACTGCACTTGCTCCCTTGAGAGAAGAGGAGGGAGTGCCTTTGCTTGGGGAGACTGGTTTTTGGATCTCAGCCTCCTGGGGACCCTTTGCCTACTGGGAAAGAGGGTCAATTTTGTTCTCTTGCCCCCTTTCGGGAGGGGGCTTCTGAGCATTTTCCTGAGGGGGGACTTTTCCATTGGGGCCTCCAATCTTTGGAGATTTGTGGGTCTTTTCTCGCTTGACTTGATTCCACCCATCCTCCTTCTCTTTCTCTGTCTCAACATTTGTCGGGCATCCTCTAGCAAAATTTCCATATACATGGCGTTTTCGGCATTTGAAGGGAAGCTGCTCGTAATCAAGTTTCTGCACATGAGACCAGCTGCCAATATTGATTTTAATGGCTTCCGGCAGACCCACCTCAAGATCTACTTCTACGCAGATTCTGGCGCAGTCATATTGATCTTTGCTGCTAGCCCGATCTATGAATTTCCTGAGGGCATTATCGATGTGCTTCAAGGAATCCTAATTCCGACAATGAACTGGGAGATTTGGAAGTCGAACCCATACCGAGACTGCCGTGGGGACATCGACAACAGGGTCAAATTCTGGCATCCATTTATTAAGATACAGACCCTGAGGGCCTATGAAATAGGGCCCGTTCTGAAATATGAGGTCCTTGTCATCTTTTGAGGAGAACTCAAAGAGAAAGAACCCTCATCCAAGGAAGTAAGAGGTAACGTTGTGCTTGATCAGAGGAGCCCAATTCTTGTTAACCTAGATCTTAGTAGTTTTTGGAGACGACCACATCCCAGTGAATTGACCCACAAGAGCACGGTCAGCTAAGGATAGAGAAACTTGAATAGGGGTCTCTGGAGGCAGTGAGATTTCTGGAATGTCATCTAATTTCTTCACAAATGTAGCTGCTTCATTCTTCTTCTTCGGGGGTAGACCAGCTAGCAGCTGGTTGAAGGAATCCGCGACAAAAGTTGGTGGAGGGGGCGAAGGCTCCTTTGGAAAGCCCTGCACCTCCATGATCGAGGCCCTAGGCAGGCCACCGCTAGAGCACAGCCTTGCTGCGCAGAGGAGCTCAAGCACGAGCTAAAAACCCTAGCAGGAGAGCGAAATTGTTTTTTTTATATCAGGTCCATAAAATACCTTATTGACTAGTTGTACTTATGAACTGTTAGGGGTTTATAATATTAATCTGAGCGTTTATAATATTAATATTATGGTTTATAATATTTATTATATGGTTTATAATATTAATCTTTTGGGTTTAATATTATTTCCTTTGGTTTATAATATTAATCTCTTGAGCTTATTAATCTAAGGGTTCATATTTCTAAGGTGAAATTACTCATAGGGTTTATAATATCAATCCTTGGGTTCAATATAAATCTCTTGGGTTTATAATGATAGTCAAGCATGGTTGACAATGGTCCAATGTTATATTTGGAAAATGATTTTCTCAATATGAAAACCATCCATGGTCCAACTTCTCATTGTGACAAATATTGTCTCAATATGAAAATGAATCATGGTCATCCATGTTCAACCATGGTCCAATGTCTCATTGTGAGAATGATCATCTCAATATGAAAATAAACCATACTAAGCATTGTCAACTGTCTGTATAAATTATAAAAACAATATGTATAACAATGGATTCAATTTGGTCATGAGATATGCTAAAGCAAGATACTGAATCCTTCTACAAATTAATTGTGGAAAATAAACACGATCGGACAATCACACCAAGTCAAAAAAAGAAGCAAATAAATCCACAACATAGATATTTTTCCTGGGGAAATCTTGCTGCTCAAAACCCCTCTATCCTCTATTGTTTATTCAACCAAGGAATCAGGAAACAATTACAATTTCCTCTTCTCACAAGAGTCTATTGCACTCTACCAACTATCTCACACTGATATGGACAAAATCGACCAACACTTAGCCAATTTCCTGCCTCTGTTCAACCCGCCTTGCTTGCACAATTCCTATAGAATTAAATCCCTATTATTTAGGAATTTCAGTCTTCCAAAACTGCGGGTGTATTACTACATCTAGGTAGTTTGCTAATAATACAGCTAATAGTTAACATCCCTTTAACCTCTGTCTCAACTAGGTCTTCATCAAAACTGACATGCATGTAGCTATTAATAGTAAATCATCAGTTCCTTAACAGATCACTACATGTGAATTAAATCTAATTTTATTCACTTGACCTCTCACTAGTGCAACAATCAATTACAACTAGTTAAACTGATTTTAACTCAATTAATTGAGTTAACTGATTTCTGATTCATTAACTAATACACTAACTGCAACCTGGAATCTAAAACAAATAGAATCATTGTACATGCCTCACCAACCACCCTCAAATCGAATTTCATGAGCTAAATGAGTTTATCACACTCAGTTAACTATTACAAGCGATTATGAGATAAAAATACAATTTATTGTCCAATTTAATTAAGGGAAAATTAAATTAGACACATATAATTTCTTGTTGACTTTTCAACACCACCGTCGACCATGGCCAATCCTAATCAACCATGGTCCAATGTCATATTGTGACAAATATTGTCTCAATATGAAAATAAACCATGGTCCAACATCACATTGTGACAAATATTATGTGAATATGGAAATCAACCATGTTTATTTTAGGGATTATAATACTTATCTTAGGGTTTGTATATGTTGGGTTTATAATATTAATCCAATTTTTTTTAAATATTATTCCCTTTGGTTTATTAATCTAAGGGTTCATATTCCTAGGGTATAATATTATCCATAGGGTTTATAACATTGATCCTTTGATTTAATATAAATCCCTTGGGTTTATAATGCTGATAAAACATGGTCAACCATGGTCCAATGTCACATTGTAACAAATATTGTCTCAATAATGAAAATAAAAAATGGTAAACCATGATCAACCATGTTTATTTTAGGGTTTACATGCTTTCGAGGTTTATAATATTAATCCCTTAAGTTTAATATTATTCAGTTGAGTTTATAAACCTTTGGGTTTTTACTATCAATCACTTGGGTATATTATTCCCTTGGTTTATAATATCAATCCCTTGGGTGTATTAATCTAAGGGTTCATATTCATAGGTTATAGTATTATTAAAACAGTTTATAATATTAATCCTTGGGTTCAATATAAACCCCTTGGGTTTATAATCATAGACAACCATGGTCAATCATGGCCCAAAGTTACATTGTGACAAAGATTATCCCAATATGAAAATCAACCATGGACAACCATGGTCTAACTAATATAAATTATTTACTAGATTAAAAGCAAGCTCTAGACAATCTAGGCCATGCACTTGTAGAAAATATTATTCCTCGACTATTTAAACTTAACAAGGCATGTTATTTTATATTAAAATAATATCAATAACGTTATTAATCATAATAATTTTTAAAAATTATTATCATTTAACGTTATTAACATAATAATATTAAAATTATTAATAACATTTAAATTATAACATTAATATTAATAATATTAATAGTTAAAAAAACTAATATTTAATCTTATAAATATTGAATATTAAATATTAGAAGAAGAATCCCTTTCGCATTGTAAACATTTGACATTAATATCATAAACCCAAGGGTTTAATCCCTTGGATTTATAATATTAATCCTTTAGGGTTTATAATATTAATGTACACATTTATAATATTAATCTTAGTGTTTGTAATATTAATTTTACGATTTATAATATTCATTATAAGATTTATAGTATTATTCCATTGGGTTTAATATTGACAAAGGTTTTCTCAATATGAAAATCAATAATGGTAAACCATGGTCAAAGATGTTTATTTTAGGGTTTATAACATTTATCTTAGGACTTATATACCGAGGGTTTATAATATTAGTCCCTTGGGTTTCATATTATTCTCCTAAGTATATAATCCCTTGGGTTTTTATTATTAATCCTTGGGATTATTATTCTCTTCAGTTTATAATCCAATCATTTGGGTTTATTTTTCTAAGGGTGCATATTCCTAGGGTATAATTTTATTCATATGGTTTATAATATCAGTCCTTGGGTTCAATATAAATCCCTTGGGTTTATAATGATGGTCAACCATGGTCGACCATGGTCGAATGTCACATTGTGACAAATATTTTCTTAATGTGAAAATCATCCATGGTCCAATGTCTCATTGTGTCAAAAATTGTCTCAATATGAAATTAGCCATGGTCCAACATCGCATTGTCACAAAGATTGTCTTGATGTGAAAAACAATCATGGTCAACCATGGTGAACCATCGATCCCTTGGGTTTATTAATCTAAGGGTTTATATCCTTAGGGTATAATATTATTCATAGGGTTTATAATATTAATCAATATAAGCCCCAACATATAGATGAATTGGTCGAGTTCTCGTTTCTAAGTACCTTGACAATTTGGGAGGTCACGGGGCCAAATCTCCTTGATGCTCTTGGGGTTAGGCCCAAATAGATAAGCCTTTAGGTAGATCCCTTTGGGTGGATATACCTAGATATTTCCTCGGAAAGGAAAATATTAATTGCTATTTTTAATATAAATTCCTTGGGTTTCTTATCATGGTCAACCATGGTTCAACATCAAATTGTGATAAAGATTATCTCAATATTTAAATTAACAATAGAAAATGATTTTCAATCATCGTTAACCATGGTCAATCATGGTCAACCATGGTCCAACGTTACACTGTGACAAAGATTATCTGAATATGAAAATCAACCTTAGTCAACCATGGTTACCCATGGTTTTCCATGGTCCAACATTACATTGTGAGAAACATTGTATGAATATAACAATCAGTCATGGACAATCTTGTTGAACGATGTTCAAGCATCGTATTGTGACAAATATTATCTCAATATGTAAATAAACCATGGTCAACCATGTTTATTTTCACGTTTATAATATTTATCATATGGTTTATATACCTTGGTTTATAATATTTATCTTAGAGTTATCATAGGGTTTTCTTGATATGAAAATCAATCATGGTAAACCATGGTCGATAACAATGGTCACATTGTGACTAACATTGTCTCTTGGTCCAACGTCACATTGTTACAACCATGGTCAACCATGGTCAATGATGGTCCAACATATCATTGTTACAAATATTGTGTCAATATGAAAATCATCCAGTGAACCATGGTCAACCATATTTATTTTAGGGTTTATAATATTTATCTTAGGGTTTATATACCTTGGTTTTATAATAGTAATCCCTTGGGTTTAATATTATTTCCTTGGGTTTATAATATTGATCTCTAGTGTTTATTACTCTAAGAGTTCATAGTCCTAAGGTATAATATAATTCATCGGGTTTATAATTTTTTTATAATTTAAGTATAATATGATAATTATTATTATATAATTAATTTTATATTAAAATATAATGATAATTATAATATTATATATTATAAGCTATAATATGCAAGAGAATAATGACGACCTACTACATGCACTTTCATGATCTCTAGTACTGTTGCATGCCCCTACATGCCCTTTGATATGACTTACTTCTCTTCCTTGTTCTCATTTTAGGGTTCTTTTTCTGCATTCCCCTTTTGTTGCGGCCTTCAGATGTATGAATCAGGAGGAGGGGTTCTAAATTCCTCCAACCCCTCACTACTTCCCTATGACCCGCCTGGGCGTACTGGCTCTTTGTTTGTGAAGAGTCAAACCCCCCCGTCCCCCCCAAGGTTCAAAACGAGGCGTTAGGATCCTCTGACACATGTAAATCACTTAAAACTACCAACACTTGGTCAAATTCACCTTGTTCACTGTAACCTTGTTCATTATAACCTTCAATTAAACTAACACCTACCAACTTATCTCTGAACTTGGCCCATGGTTCATTTCACTTGAACCTTCTTTCTGAGCACTCCTTCGTACTTTGCTTCCTTTGCTACAAATTTCCACAATATCTATTCAAATTGTCTTTACAATGACCAGAATTTGGGTGTCGGGCTCTGCTGATCATACACCCAATTACAATGTGTTTTTGACTTATGACCCTAAATTTTCTTTTGGCTCCAAACTTTTACATCAATTTTGCATTAATAAACCTTGGAAGAAAATGCACCTTTTCCATACCAATACATGACTTTTATTTGACTTCAAAGCTTGAATTTTTAAATAAGATTTCATTATAATAATTAAAATAGTGGATTTTTTAACGGGCTTCCGGTTTAGAAAGTAACAGAAAATTATTTTAACGAATAAAATATAGTTCAAGTAGATTTGGTTATTCGGTATGAAACTCTGTCATCGTCGTTTCACTTTATGTGTTCGAGGGGTTAGATATATTTATATTTTCAAAACTGCTATTTGAATAATGAAGAATTGAGCTTTCACCAATAGTTGCAATATTGAATATTGAATCGCCAAAATCTGAAAATTTTAATGGTTGATTTTTTATATTAAATTATATTGATAATAATATTATAATTTAAAATATTTATTTGTTTAAAATATTTTTTTGAATAATTATAAAAAAAAATCACAAATTTAAAGAATACTACAAATAATATACACCATATCATTATTGTGGTAGATGTAGATTGTCAAAACTATTATTATGTGAGATATTAATATATTTTTATTATTTAAAAAATTATTAAGTAATGGAAAATTGAGATTTTAACCATAATCATAAGTGAATTATTAAATTTGTATAATAATTATTTTATATATTAGATACCAATTTTTGGATTCAATTGCTTTAAATAAGTTATTCATCTATTATCATTTCCATGAGATGTAGTAGTAAGTGATTAATTTCTCATGATTTTTAAATAGTCCATTTAGCACTCATTGCATTGAGTGATGCTCACAGGGGTGAAGAAGTGGGATTGAAACTAGTGAAATGAATCACATAGAGTCAATCATGACTTCCGGGGCTTGCACCATGTAACGAGGACTTAGGTCACCCATCCATAATCCCTATAGCTCAAATGCCTTTAAGTGTGGAGTTTTCCCCACAATCAAGCCTACTTAACTTGCTACCCCATTTACAAAAACTTAACAAGTATTATGCCTCATAAACTATTAAAAAAAATTCCTTTTACTCTTTATATTTAAATATATTATATATATAGATAATTATATTATAATTATAAAATATTTATATGTTCATAATATTTTTCAATATAATTATAAATAAAACCACAAATGTAATGAGAACCATAAATAACATATTATATTCTTTTATAATATGCAATTTTCTAAACTATAGAGCGAAAATGGCAGAGGAGACAAGAAAATGGCATAGGAGACCAGAATAATAAAAAATGATATTACGGTGGTGTAAATACATTCCTATAGTTTTGAATTTGGATTAAATTCATTAAAAGTATGGTTTTGTATATAGTGTTAAGGTATTGCATATACTAAGTAGCTATGGTTAAGTACTTGATGATGCACTTAAAGATAGAACTTTAGGTATGGAGATGAATTTTACTTTTATTTATGCATTGCAAGAAAGTGTTCCTATCAAAAAATGTACTGTAATATTTTGGATTTGGATGATTTGATACTTCAAGAATTACAAATAATGGTGACTTTTACAGACAATTAAGCAATAGTTTCTAAGCTAATTTTTTTTGCAGCGATCAAAATATGGATTAAAACTAATACTATCACAGATGATGACGTCATTATGTATAACCATTATTACATAGTGAGTGGATGATCACCAAACACAATTTACAAGGGGAAAAAAAACAAAAAACAAAAAAAAACAATTTACAAGGGGCAAATTAATGTAGAACTCAAAAATGCCAAGAAGACATTGTGATCAAAGAATTGTGGAGTAAAGTCTTAGTTAAAAATGATGTCATGTTTAATATAATATTATGACTGAATTAAAAATTATGTTTCTTTTGTAAAATTTCAATAATGGACAAGAGAAGGAATCTCTTGCTGCCATTGAGTGACCATTGAATAAAAATAAATAAATGTTTGTTGGTTTTTAGTTGGGAAGGACTCTCTTGTTGCCATTGAGTGAGAGTTGAATAAAAATAAATAAATTTTTGTTGAATAAAAATAAATAAATGTTTGTTGGTTTTTCGTTGGGAAGGACTCTCTTGGGTTTCTAATGTAATACCAATGTCCATTTGTGTGCTTTCCTAATCTTGATGATATTGCTGCCTTGCATGACATTAGAAATTACACCATTCAATGTAGTATTAACAATCTCTCATTAATTGATAATGTTAATGATACAAGTTGTAACAAAATGCGATATCTTAACAAATTGCACTAATGAATATTCTTTTAAGCAATCTGATCATTCCATTTTTACTATTAATTCACTTAATAATTATTTTTATATCTTTAAATGAACATTTAATACTATTAATTCACTTAGTAATTATTTTTATATCATTAAATAAACAATTAAGTATATCATAAATCATTTATACAATACTAAGCGTTAGTAAAACTTACTGAAAATAACTTAAAAAAATATATATTGCATGAGATATACTGAAAAATATTACATTCATTACAAACATACATATATTTATTTTTATCCATTTCAAATATTTTATTTTTTATATATTAATATTTATATTACAACAATATATGATTTTAGATTTTAAAGAAAACTATAAATATTTATACTTAATATTTTCTTTATGATATTCTTAATAACTCAAGCACTATAAAATAGATTATATTCTCTACTATTACATATTTACGTCTTAAAAAAAAATAATCCTTCAATAATTTTATTAATTATATATATGATTTATTTTTAATACTTATATGGTAGTATTAATTTTCTTTTAATTATATCGCTTTTTTAAAATATTGATTTTATAATTTTAATATTAAAATATTACTCTAATATAAACTTGTATATTGTATTTTAGAGATGCACCTACTTTATATTTTAGGAAAAATGCAATCTGTTTAGAATAACTCAATACAAATATAATTATGTCATGTTCAACAAATAATTTTATTTATTTTAGAAACAATTAAATAAGTTACATTTCATGAATTGTGAAATTATTACGCAATATTTCTTTAAATTATTTGATATTTATCTTTCAAAAATCTTATATAATTATTTCATGTTCAATAAATAATTTTATATATTTTAGAAACAATTAAATAGGTTGCATTTCATTCATTGTGAAGTTATTACACAATATTTCTTTAAATGATTTGATATTTATCTTTCAAAAATCATATGTTATATATATATATATATATATATATATATATATATATATATATATATATATATATATATTTTAATTTCGATTATCATTAAAGTATTCAGAGTATGAGGGTTTTCACCTTATTAGTCAGAATTTTGTCATATTCATTGATGAACGGGTTTTAAAATTATTGAAAATAAAGTAAATATATGATAATGTATGTATTGTGGGAGTGTAGAGTATAGGTGTTTTAAAGGTATTAGTATATATAAAATAGTTTATTTAATTTAAAATTCGATTTTTTTAATAAGAAAAATATATTGGAAGGGGTTCTAATAAAATGAATTTGGAAAATATTTATTTAAATCTGGTGAAATTAAGAATATTTTTAAAGATTTTATGAAAAAAGTGTTATGTTATAGATTTATTAAGTGAAGACCCATAGTTATGTATGATAATCATTAACTTATTCTTATAATATGAAAAACCAAAATTTACATTTATTTAAATCTAGTGAAATTAAGGATATTTTTAAAAATATTATGAAAAAAAGTGTTATGATATAGATTTATTAAGTGAAGATCCATATTTATGTATGATAACCATTAACTCACTCTTATAATATGAAAAATTAAAAAACACATTTATTTAAATCTAGTGAAATTAAGGATATTTTTAAAAATATTATGACTAAAAATGTTATGATATAGATTTATTAAATGAAGGTCCATAGTTATGTATGATAATTATTAACTCACTCTTACAATATGAAAAACCAAAAAACACATAAATTTAAAGAGAGCTTCAAAACAATATATACTCATTGTTATTTTATTCATATAAAAATTGAATACTAAAATCCTATTCAAAGGCTCTAAATTATACAATAAGTAAATACCCTATAATTGTTCTTAAACATATCACTAATATATATGTGTCATTTCTAGAAAGGTGCTTCTCTTGAGTGTAGATAGGTTTTCTAACCTTATATTCCAAGATAGATTGAAAATTTTCATCTCAATGATGGGATAATGATGGTTCTTGTTAACATTCATTAAAAACAATTGTGATTTATCAAATCTTAAGAAATGTAAGGATTTATTTGGTTTGGTTATAATTTTATTTTTTGTTCTAGAATTCTCTAGAGAATTCTTCCTAAATTACTAGAGTTTTGATGACATAAAAGGTCGACAAGTTCCATAATGCAATAAATATTTTGATGTCATCTAATATCACTCTATGTACAACATTTTAAGGGAATTTTTTTTTCATCTTCTAATATTTAATTGTTACAAACACCAAAATTTATTTTATATTGATAGATTTTAATACTTGTCCAATGCCTTGCTTTAATAGAGCTCAGGTTAGTTTATTTTTATTCTGGGGTTGTTGATTTTCTTTTTTATATTAGTGAAAACATAGAAATACTTTGATCTTCTAGACTAAGGTTAATCTCTCTTTATAGTTTATTTAGCTTATTTTATCCTCTAATTCTTTATTACATCATATTTTTTCCTAACTTTGATGTAATAATATTTTTTATATTATCATTATTTTACAAAGTGTCTTACTTCATTATTCCCAATGATTTAGGCAACACTTGGAATCTTAATTCCAAACATGTATATGTTGCTTATCTTGTTAGTATACACTAGATACCTTGACATAGTTGTCCTCACAATGGAAGAAAGATTTGTGTCTAAAGAAGATAGAATAAAACCTATTGGTCCAAATTTTAAAATTATAAGTTTCAAAACTTTTTTGAATTCTCTCTATCACTCTCTATACTTCTCTAGAGATATTGCAAGTCAAACTTCGCAACCATAAAGACTATATTCTAAAAAATAATCAGTTTATCTCATAACTATAACTCAATTATTTTTAAATCTAAATTTACTTTTCCATTTTTCATTGATCTTTTTCTCAATCTTATAATTCAAAATAAAAATTTCCATATTCAACATCCAACCATCCATCAACATATTCTAAGAATATTTTCTTATTAAAGTAACATAAATTAACCTCCAAAATAAGTTACACTCATACTTTTGGCCCACCATGGCATAGCTTTGATTTTACAATCCTAGTAGACTTCTATCTTTTTCAGTTTCTGTTTTTAATTATCATTTTAATAGTATATTGATATAATCCTAATTTTGTTATGAGTCTCTATCTGACCATCTTAGAAAATTTTCAATTTCTCTTTTTAATTATAGTTTTAATAGTATATTAATATCATCTTAATTTTATTGTGAGTTTTTATGGAAGTGGCAATTGATTTGCTGGTTGATAGCAATTAGCATTGACCAATACATCTTATAATGTTTAATTTTGAAAAAAAAAATATTGATTTTTCAATAATATTAAAAAACTAATTTTCAAATATTTGATTGAATTATAACTTGGAGCTTTTATTGTAGCTTTGCACAAGATAATATCATGTGAATAATTGTCT
This sequence comes from Pinus albicaulis, assembly GCA_034641835.2. Lineage (NCBI taxonomy): Eukaryota > Viridiplantae > Streptophyta > Pinopsida > Pinales > Pinaceae > Pinus > Pinus albicaulis. The sequence continues at coordinate 698,360,863 of CM076578.1, forward strand.
AACATATTTTATGTCATAATTTATGGATATAGTTGCAATATGCATATATTATTTTTAGATATTTTTGTAATGATTTTTTATTCTTAAATTTTAAATGAAGTAAATAACATATTTTCTATAATTACTTTTCACCATTATTTGAAAATTTCTTTGCACAAAAATAGATAAAAATAAGATGTGAATAACTATATTTAGCTAAAATTATTTGTCACCATTATTTATGTAAATTTTAAAAAATTATGCAATTTTTACCATAACATAATTTTTAAGTTCAATAACAATAACTAAATTGCTTTATAACACTTATTTTATAATAATTAACATATTTTAACATCATATATAAAAAAATATCAACTTCTAAATTTTAATATATTGGCAATGAATAATGGACTATCTATTTAAGAAATTAGCATATTCCAAAACTAACATTAATTTTCAAAAACTAAGAAGTTCATGCCGCATCCCTTTCATTTTGACAATGTGTAACAGACCTGCAGCACGTTACAGTCAAAAGATGCTAGTAACATTAAAAATAGCTTGACAGACACATGCACTCAAATAAGGAATAATGCTTTAATATAAATAACATGGATGTGTGAGTGTCAAGTTTATGTCGATTCTAGATTGCATATGTTTGCATTCCATAGAGACACAACAAGATCAATAAGATCAATAATTGATTTTAGTGTTCGTTGAATAATGAAATCAACCATAAAACGACGCACTTCTAAATCGAAATACGGATCCAAATACCCACCTGTAAACCGAAATACGGATCCATTCATCCAAATAAAATACAAATACAGATCCATTCAACGACCTTGCCTCTTTTACATGTTCTCGCCTGATCTGTTCGACGGTCTTCGGTACGATTCTTCTCTTGGCTTGTGGTGAAATAGAATTGGCGTGGCTTCGTTGTCTAGTGAAGTTTTAGTTATTTGGTTTTGCGAAATGTTTTTTTATTTATAGTTGGTGGTGGTTGCCAGTTTTATTTCGGGTATTCTCGCTTTTTGTTAATGATGTTTTAAACTCTATTGTGTTGCCTTTATTTTGTTGTCTTTATGGTTAGATTGGCTTATTTGTTTTCTTCGATAGTATTTGTGGCATTTTTGGTTTTATTACATTTTTTTTTCAATCTGAGAGGTTATGTAATTGAAATCATTGTTCTCAATGGTATTAGTGTTTTTGGTGGTCTCACTTCGGTTTTTTTTATGTGGTCTTTTCTACTTTCTTGCCCTTTTGTTTCATTTGTTGGGTGCTACTCTTCCTCTAGTTGCTCCTATTGTATGGCCTTTCAAGTCTTCATGGCACCTCACTAATGTATGCCTAGTCAATGTGCTGCTTTTGTTGTGTGGTGTAGGTATCACCCTGCCAAGCCCTTGTCCTATCACTATGTGGCTTCGTCTTTTGATGTCGTTCTGTTGGAGGGGCGTTGTGAAATTCTTTTCCTATAAGACCTGGAAAGTGGTGATCGTCTGTATGTCTCATATTATGAAGATGCAAGTGCTTAGGTTAAATGGTTTCCTAATTAGGGTCACTTTTGTAGGCAAAGGTTCCATTTCCTGAGTTCTCTTTCTTTCAATCAACAAACTTCAACCTTCTCGTGACTTTTGTTCTGGGAAAAGTAGATTGAGACGTATAATGGCTTCTCCTCTCTAGAATATATTAAATGTATGGTTTGTAGAATTCGCTTATGTCTCAACATTGTTGACTCTCACTAGGAAAAGGTGGAATCAGTTCCGATCGGACTTTGGATAAGGAGACCTCACACATCCTCCTGCTCATAGTGAGCACACTCATGTTTTATTCTTTTCTGACCATGGATCTTTAGATGCAAATACTTGACGTTCTATGGCTTTTCACTCTGTTTAGACCCACATATGATCTAGTTTATATGCACATCGGTTCTGAGTGTGTCTATTTGGTGATGGTGTTTCGGTATTTTGGAAATGGTTTTGCGCATGTTTGTTTTGGATTGGCATTGACGTTTTCGTCTTATTTGCTAGGTGTTCCATCGATGGGCCTTGGACTTTATGCTCGGGTGTATATTTCAATACCTATATATTATGATGTTGATGGAATTTCTATGGTGGGCGCTCGTATACTTATTCGGGCACATAATTTCTCTAGTTTTCCTCTCTGTGCATGTCCGTAATTTGCACCGTGAAGCTAACTTTTTCCTATTGTCCTTCAATGTTAGTATATCCCTATGGTGGTTTGTTTGTCCATTGTACTCATTGATGGAAACTTTATTTTGATAATAGAAATCTTTGTGGGTTTATATATATATTCTCAAAATTGCTATTTGAGAGAATTTAGAATTGAAATTTCACTAATAAGTGCATTATTAAATTTGTATGATAATTGTTAAAAAAAATCTATTTTCTATTAAATTTCACTAATAAGTGCATTATTAAATTTGTATGATCAATGTTAAAAAAAATATATTTTCTATTAAAATTAGAGTAAATTGATAACAATATTATAATTTCAAATATTTATTTATTTTAATTAAAAAAAAAATACAAATATGATTGTAGAAAAAACCATAGGTAATATGCATCTTTTTCATAAGTAATATATGTCATTTTCTCCAAATCAATATAATATCAAAATTATTGTTATGAGATGTATAATTTTCCAATAATTATATATTAAAAATATATTATTATTTTGGACTTATGTATTATTAGAAGAAAATGATATATATTACTAATATAATTTTGAGCTCCTAAATAGTTTTCAAAATGTCATGGGTCAATATTATGGATTATCAATATCACATACTTAATATGACATGTGTTGATATGAAATTATTTTAATTAATTAATTTGAGATACATCAATTAAAAGAGCATAACTAGGAGATAAATATTAATCTTTGATTTGTGACTACTAATATGAATATTCCAACATATTCCATGGAGGTTAACTCTCTACCATCCACTTGATAATTATTTATAATTAAATTAAAAATCTAGAAAACATATTTTGAAATAAAAAATTATAATTAGGTTAACTCTTTTTCACCTAATTATAATTAATTTCAAATAAAAAATTATTTTCAAATAATTAATTGAGACTAATAGTTAAATTTAAATATAATGTTAAAATAAAATATTAAATAAAATAATTATTTTAAATCAAATAATAACCATTAGAATGTAACATGTCCCCCTAAAGTATTTTTTTTAATTCTATACTTTAACACTTTTACTTAAATTGTAATATAAGACTTGGCAAAAGCGTATAAATTACAATATATTTAGTTGATTTAATACATGCGTGATCATTACTACTACAAACTTATTTTGGAAGACGTATCCCTAGTGTTATAGTAATGTCTATAGATATTTTGTATTCACTAAAGACTCGTGATGTTTATGAATATGATTTGGTTTTGTTAAGCGAGTTCCAGCACATCATATCATGGTGTTTCGATGTAAGCTTGACCATTTCTCTTTACCTTGTCCGAATGAAATATTTTTGATCGCGCAAAGTCTTTGAGAACTAAAGAGTTGGTTGTTTCCTTACCGGTGAGGATTATGTTCATTATCCAAGGATTTAGACGTTAGTACCGCCTAAGAACTTTCAAGTTTATTTTTTTAATCTCTTAAACTATCTCTTTGTTCAGAGTGGTTTTTCGTATTATTATATTTGCGGGAGGTAGTGTATATTGTATTAAATCAATATTAATTTCTGCTTGATTTAAAATTTTTAAAATTTATCTAATGTTAAACATTATGAATTGAAAATTATATTTTTTAGTAATATTTTAATTTATTTATCTAAAATTCTATTGATTCAAAACTCTAACATGTTATTGTAAAATTCACAGTTATTTATACAATTTTATTAAATGTTAATTTCAGACTCAAAAGTCATATTAAAAACTTACAATAGAGATGTTACTTCTTGATTAAAGTATATCTACAGGAAATTTAACGCGTGAGAAAAAGAACATTTTGAGCACCATATTAAGGAAGATGGTAGACATTATTGTTAATGTGAGAGATTGAAATTAATGATTGGTGGCATGAGTGATGATAAACTTTAAAAAGAGTTAGCCAAAAATATTTACAAAATCTATAAAAGTAAATAAAATTTTACCTCGTTTGTATACTGTGTGTATACTGTGTGGGGGAAAGAGAGGGTGTAATGATGCTTAATCAAAGATCACGCTAACATTATGATAGAAACAAATCCCTATTTCTGGAAAATTTAGTATGCATTTAATTTTGATGGCCACTATAATGCTTGGCCAAAAAAGACAGTCGTATTGACGTGTAATTAATCAATGTTCAAGGTTAACCATATGACACAAGCAAATAACAATATATTAAAAAAATATGTATTTAATTTTGATAGAGGTAGCACATTATAATTACAAATTAAATAATTTTTTTATGGGCATCAATTTATATCAATTATTTTTTGTTTTGGACTAATTAATTATATATTTCTTGTTTATTTAATAACATTGAGTTTATTTGGAAAGCTCAAGTCATTAATAATATGATGGGAAAAATCACTAAATTATAATGAATCCAGATTATATAGATTTTTTAATTTAGTTTACTAACATCACATAAACCTAAAAAAACAAAACAAAGATAATAAATAATAAATGTATTTTTTTTTTGTCTAAATACAATTTGCAATAATTGAAATATATACCATTGTAACTTTTTATTGTTTTTTATTTAAAATTAACTATATATAACACTTATTAAATTCTAATGTCACTCAGTGAAAATTGTAATGCGACTGAGTCAATGCTGACTCGAATGGCCCAGTTATATGGCCAATATCATTTATGTAGTTTAAAACACAAATACATTGGAATATTGTTTTTATTCAAGGTTTTCTTCATTTGTTGACATGAAAACTTTCACCCGTATCTATATTTATGTTTTATGCCTTAACGACTTGTGTGTTCTACAATGGACTTTCGACCCAATGTATATTTATTTTTTATGCCTTAACGACTTATGTGAACTTTTCTACAATGGCCTTTCGACCCAATTTTGTTAGGAATATTATTATAATTATTACATTCTCTACGACTTTGGACCGTACTTATTATTTCTCCACTATTTATTACTATTTCTTATTGCAATGTATACTTTTTATTATACAAAAATTCTTTCGTAAACAAAGAGAAGGCCTAGAATAAAGTCTTCACATCTCTCTATAGTCGTATCATACTTCTAGATTCTAATAGTCACCAAATTCTAATGCGGAAGTTTAACTTATTAATGTGGTCTTTGTGCTAGGATGGTACTGATCTTTATACAGTTCTTGCACGAGCCCGAATGATTTTTTATTTTTATTTTCTGCAATAAGCTTTATAGCCATTACTTATTTTGAAAAAAAAAAATTATGATTATCTCTCATTGTTTTTTTTTTTTTAAATTTCGTAAGACCTCTCTATTTTCTATTTTGTAATGAGCAAGTTGCTATACAAATTTCATAGGTATTGGTAGCCTCAACTTGCCTGAAGGAAACCAGGTTTGTTGGCCACCTCAGAGAGTTAAAAGCCAACCAAAATTGGTATTGTTTTTCCTTCTACTATAAGCTAATATCCCTTTGCTATGTCCATAAAAACTACAAATGAAACAGAGGCTATACTTAATGTCTTAAAAAAACATACAAAACTAAATTTAACGAAGTGTTGACCATCTGAAGAATCTACAGGTGCCGGGTCTTTTGCATTTGACCCTGGCATCTTAGCTCGTTGCATGTTCGAGAGTTGTTGTTCAATCCTTCCTATTCGTGCATTTGCTTGTATTTGCGCCTTGGTCATTTCCTGCATATCCTGTTTAATCTGCTGAAGCTCGAAAAGCATTGAAGGATTGGCTTGCTTTTCTGGCATGCTCGACATCGCATTTGTTAAAACACATTTAATTTTCCAATATGTCTTGACAGATTGTTGGAATAAAGAAACTCTTCCTTTGGTATTACTTGGGTTAGAGATAAAATCTATCCTTTCCTTTTGATCTTGAATACCATCATCTTCATCATCACTATCCCTTTCCCAACCCTGTATAGTTTTACGAATATGCTTTGGAATCCCTGTTTCATAAATATTTGCTATATTTTCTAGAGTTTTTTTATGACTCTTTCTTCCTCTTTTGCTTGGACCATCTACCTAGGGTGGTTGTAACTTCCTTCCTTTGCCTTTTGTCATTCTGTCCTGAATGCTACTGTCTGAACTTATGACTGATAGGAACCCTGTATATCGAACAGTAGCAATTATATAAAACTTAGGATCAATAGTAAATTCCAAAAGTTTCTGATTTACCTGAACAGTGGGGCATGGTTTGCGTTTTTAAATAATTCGGATTTTAACATACTGTCCCTTCTCTTTGCCAGAATACTTCCTCCGTTGAATGAACAATATAATGGTTTTCTGGGTAGTAAAAACTGTATTCGCAAAACGACTTGAGTTTCGATTGACCCCAAGGAAATGAGAATTGAGATAGGGATAATTCGTAATTTGACAGACCTTCTTTTTACCCATGCAGGGGAGGGATTTATAATAGCAAGAAAACAAGATTTGAAGGGGCTTCTCTTTACCCACGCAGGGGAAGGATTTATAACAGCAAGAAAATGAAATGCGGTTGGATTTCCATTTGGATTTAGGGTGAAAACTGAAGAGGCGGAAGACACAAAGAAACCAAGCATCTATATGACCTTAAAGCTTTTGAATAAAAATACCAGGCTTAACCAGACCTTTCAGAACAAAGTAAGCCATATTCCATAATAGACCATCAAAAATCTTTGCGAAACATAGATTTACCCTATACTCTCGAACATAACTGGGGTGGTGGAAAAACAACTTAAGTAAATTACCAGGGACCTGACTATCCAAATCATTACAAAAGCAGCAAATAAACCCATACCTGATGACAATAATGAGATAAAGATAGGGATGATTATCAGGGCTGCGAAAACAGGGTGGAATTCTGAAGTGAACCCCCTCTATCATTACATGCAAACCATAAAAAACTAAAAAACAAACCGGAATCGACAACATCTCTGCATGGCAGGTAAGAAATTTTGAGTTCTTTGACAGTGGATGAACAGGAAAACTTAAAATTGAGACTAGAGTGATGAGAACCAGAACATACCCAGAAAACCTCTGCCCCCTATGCTAAAACTCCTGCTCTTTCAGATCTCCTGTCGTTGCTCTTGTCTACATTCCGGATCCTGTCTGAATTACCGTTTTGCAAGAGCAAGCAAACCTTTTCAATCTCCTACCTCGCTTTCGACGGCCCATCATGGTCTCTCCCATGCATTTATGGTATGAACCAACTTTCATTGTAATGATAAGGTAGGCGCGTGCGAGGTAGATACCACCACGCAGATTTAAATGTTACATTAAGTGGTCAGCTAACACTCCCACCACGTGGTGTCGTCATGATGCCGTCTCCTGTTAGGTGGCACCCCGATCGGGGATATTCACTGCCACTTAAATCTTTGTCTAGAATGAGCTAGAGAGAGTGTAATTCAACATTCCAGATTCTAGCCCTTGGCGTGACATCCAAATTTTGCTCATTATTGCTACAACCCCAGTTTGCTAAATAGTCTGCCGCCTCATTACCTTTTTTGCGAACATGCATTGGTATCAGATACTGTATTCCTTTGATCAATAAACTTATTTCCTGAATAAGATTCACTGTTCTCCAGCTTTTACTTATCTTTTCCCAAGCTGAGCCTTGTTGTAATTTACTTAAAATTCCAGTGACCATTGTGGAGTCTCCTTCTAAAATAAGTTGTTGATCATTCTCTCTTTTTTCTATCAATAAACCTTGTTTTACTACTGTCAGTTCTGCTTCATTATTAGTTGCATAACCCAGATCCAGAGCATAGACTCGACAAACTTCCCCACGAGAATTTCTAAAAATCCCTCCTGCTCCTACTTGACCTGGATTGCCTTTTGATGCACTGTCATAATTAAGCTTAATAAAACCATTCTGTGGTACCTTCCACCTATCTTCTATATTTTGAGACGGAGGTTTATATTTCCAAAGGTTTCGATATAACATTTCTGGTTTCAAATCTAAACTTGAAAGAATTTGAGTTTCTATACCTTCCATCTCCCAATCATCCTCTATCCAACTTTGCACTAAAATTGTTTCTCTTATATTTGCAATCATCTTTTGCCATATTTGGTTAGTTGTTTGTTCTTCTCCTCTGAATATACGATGGTTCCTTTATTTCCATATGCCCCATAAAATAAATCCAATAGATAACTTCGATGCTCTATTCAATACTTCACATTTAAAACCTCCTTTTCGCCAATTATTAATAGTTTCATTTATATTTGTATTATCTCTGTCTGTTTGTCTGAAAGTCTTTGCAATATTGTTCCAGAGAAACTCCGCATTTGGGCAAGTGTTTAGAAGGTGTTCTATTGATTCATTTGATGTTTTGCACATGTAACAAAAGGATGGTCCATACATTCCTCACTTTTGCAGGTTGTCCCATGTAATAATTTTATGATGGCTTAATAACCAGAGGAAATATTCTACTTTTGGCCAATGTTTTAATGCCCAGATTTTACTCCATATCGATCTTTCATTATTAATGATATTCTGAGACTGAATATGATATATCTCTTTTATAGTGAACATTCCTTTACTTTGATAACCCCATCTTAGAATATCACTTCTGACTGCATTAACAATTTTCCTTGTTTTCAATTCTTTTTCAAGGTTAATCTCCATCTAATTTCCATTTATGGTGCTTTACTTGGATGGTTTTCTTTCCATCTTTATAATGACTATTGTGATGTTGTTTTCAATAATTGTTAATTAGCTCCTTTGCAGAATTTGGGTATTTTGTGAATATGAAAATTTATCCTAAATCAAGCCTAATGACTTCATTTTTCTCTTTATTTGCAGCAGATCTTAAAAAAGTGTCCCAGATTACATAGCCTTCTCACTTCCCAAAAGTGCAGCCAGTGAATTAAATTCTAAGTTAATTGTAGTTAAGATTGAAGATATACAATCTTCCATATCACTTTCGTTTACCTTCCGATTGAGGCAATACCATATTTTTTTCCCATATATTCTTCCATAGATCTTGCCCTCCTTGGATCCATCTCCACCACAATTTAGCCCCCATAACTTGGTTTAAAACATATGGGTCACGCAGTCCCAGTCCCCCTGCTGATTTAGGTGTAATAAGTTTATCCCATGAAAGTAAAGCCCATTTTCTATTAGCCTGTGCGCCTTGCCAAAGAAACTTCTTAAACAGATTAACTAATTGGTTACAAATGCTTTTTGGACAAGCTCTCCCTGATGATTGATAGAAAGGAAGAGATTGAAGAACTGATTTTAACATGATGAGTCTACCAGGAGCATTCAGAACTCGAAATGCCCAATTATGCAATCTTTTCTCCACTCTTGAAGTAAGATCCTTCCAGTTTGCAATTCTTAATGGAGCAATATTTAAAGGAATTCCCAAATACTTCATTGGAAAAGAACATATTTTGAAGCCTAGCGTTCTGGCTAGAAAATTTTCAGTTGCAGTATTAGAATTGAAGAAATAAACATTTGATTTATCAGTGTTAAAAAGAGTGCATGATGCCTCCATGAAGATTTCCAGGATCTTTAAAATAGATTTTGCCTCTCTTTCCGAAGCCTGACAGAATAAGAGAATATCATCAACAAACTGTTGATGCATCAAGGAAAGATCAGTTCCCCATCATTTTAAACCTTTTATCTGTCCTTCTGCAAGATGAGCCTTGATTAATCTTCCCAGTCCTTCCACAACTAATATGAATAGAAATGGTGATAAAGGATCTCCCTGTCGAAGACCCCGAGTTATATTAAAAGGCTGGGGCGGAATACCATTAAGTAAGATGGAAAAATTATAAGATGATATAAATGACTGAAGCCACTACAACCATCTATCATCAAATCCAAACGCCTTTAAAACTGCTATCAAATAAGGCCAGTGAATCCGATCATATGCTTTAGAAAGATCCAATTTAATAAGCATTCCTTTCCTTTTCAGCGTCTTTAATGAGTGAATTTCTTCCTTTGAAGTAACAATTCCATCTAAAATTTGTCTTCCTTTAACAAAAGCAGTCCGTTTCGGAGAAATCAACCTTGGCAAGAGAGGTTTAAGTCTATTTACCATGATTTTAGAAAGAATTTTGTAAATTACATTGCAGAGAGCTATTGGTCTGAAACCAATAGGAGTGTCCGAATTTTCCTGTTTCGGTATAAGAGTTAAGAAAGTTGCATTAAGAGCAGGATAAACTTTGCGATTTCTCCTGGATTCTTCTACCAATTCCCAAATGTCTCGACCCATGAAATTCCAGATGGCTTTAAAGAATTCAGCCGTGAAGCCATCCAGACCAGGAGCTTTATTCCTAGGCATATTCATTACAACTTCTTCAACTTCTTCCATACTGATTTTCCGTAGCAAAGCTAAATTCTGCTCTCTAGAGACTACTGATGGGATATGACTTGTTATTTTATCAATAGATGTCTATCTATTATGATTCGATTCTGTAATAAAATTTCTAAAATGATCTACAAGCACCTTTTCCATTTCCTCATGTTGAAGCAATCGGTTTCTGTTTTGATCTTTTAATGAGAAAATTCTATTGTGTTGCCTCCTTTGTATCATTGTTTTATGGAAAAAATTTGTATTTCTCTCTCCTTCCTTTAACCACTGGATTCTTCATTTTTGCTTCAACAAAATCTCTTCTTGTTTTCTACGTTCTTCTAGGAGACTGAGTGTATTTCCTTCTTCAACTACTAATGCTTCTATCCTGCCATCTAGGATCATTCTTTGCTGAATTTCTTTCATTTTCTCTTTTAATCGAGTCTGATCTTGTTGAATGTTTCCAAATTCTGTTCTATTCCATATTTTTATTTATGTCTTCAATTGCTTCAATCTAAGCTGAAAATAATGCATCTTATTTCTACCTGTTATCATTGTTGTTATGGAAGTTATTAAGCATTTAAAACTAATGTGTTATAGTTAAAAAAGTTTTTGGAGAGGCTAGAATAAGAGATCTCTAAAAACCATAATTTTTTTATGGAAATTCCGTTTATAAATGGCTTAATTAGATTATTAGTGAGTTTTAAATATTTTCTAAGTCAAAACTTAGGGAATATGATTAATTAATTAGAATTAATTAATTCAAGGTGTGAATTTTCTAGAGACTCACATGGATTGATTTCAAGTTAATCATAACCATCTATTAATATTTAATCGTGTTCGTTGAAGTCTCAAAAGAGGATTATAAGAAGAAGTTGATGAGGCTTGGAGAAAACACTTGAGAAATTTGATTTTACTAGGAAATTGATTTCCAAAGTAGCAGTTGTTTGTTGCCGGAGAGAGGTTCAGTGAGATAGGGGCAGAGACATTGAAGCTGGAGTAGGCATTCCAAATCCGGTGTGTGCATTTGCAAAGAGGTAGAGAAGCCACAGTGAGGCTAACATAGTGGCAACACAGTAGCCTCTACAGGAAAATTCGTGTTTGTTAGGAAGAATCACTGATTTAGTGTTTGAAGTTGGGTAGAGGTTCCAGAGGTTAAGAGAGTCATTTTCTCAGAAGTTTTTTTTGAGCTAGGTGACACAGAGACTATGTGAGGGTGACGCAAAACTGCGTATAGGCCATTTGAATGACTCAATTTTGAGCTGAGGTCAATGCTTGGATTCGCCCATGGAGTGAGAAAATTCCTCACTAGATTTTTCTTGCTAGTTTTTCTCTGAAGGATTTCCATTTTTGGAATCCAGTTGTACTAAGAATATTTCATTGATGCATAAAACTAAAACCCTTAGTTGTTGCACCATTTTTCACGAGATGGGTTTTTTTGGGGACTTTTATCCAAAAATAACTATGTTATTTTATGTGTGTGTGCTAGTGTTTCTTCAAACATTTATTTCTTTTACAGTTTTTATTTGTGAAGGTTGCAATGTATTTATTTCGATATTTTTCGTAGGAAACAACAGATAAATTGTTAAGTAGAATTAACAATTAGAATAAATAACATCAGTTGTTGTAATAGGATTCAGGTCTCCGAATTTTCACATGGTATCAAAGTGCAAATGATCAGTCGAAGACATCGGTAGCGAAAAAATAAGGAGTTACGTTGTTAAGTGTGGGCAGCAGATCGAAACCCCAAAGGTCAACGCAATCACCTTTTCCAAGAGGTCGAATTTCTTGAGGAGAATCTATTTTTCTAAGAGAGGGATAGAAAAATTCGATCTCTTCAGATCGAGGGATTTCAAAGGCAAAGGGAGTAGCTATTATTTTTCGTAGATCAAATCACTGGCTGGAAACAATAGTTTTGTAACAATTTTTTAGAGAATAACTAGCGTCGGGTGGAAGAAGAGCATAAACTGAGGGAAAATTTATCTCAGGGAACTTCTAGTCTCATAAGTTTTTATTTCTAGTTGTAGATTGGTAGTAGAAGCTAGCAGAGCCACGCATTCCAAAAGGGACTGCGAGTAGCAGAGCAGTAGTCGAGCACAGGGGTAGAGTGATATTTTGAAGGTTTATTTTTCCAGTTTTTAGTTTCCATATTTTACAAATCTATGGGATGGTGATACGAGATTTAGAGAGGAGGTCATGCGAGTTAGCCAAAATGGATATCTAGGAAGTAGATCGACTTCCACTTACTAGACGCATATGGTAGAGGAAGTGCGAGTTGCAAATAAAGGAAGGGTCCTAGCTAGGGACTAGGCTCGATAAGAGATAATGGGGCACCAAATCCAGGTGGAGGAGGAGTATGAGACTCTGGTGTGCTAGATTGGGATGGATCCTTGAGGAGTCCACCTCATAGATCATTACCTTGCTATGGGCGCCCAGAGTATTTAGTAGCAAGATGGATTAGTGGCAGTTGATGTAGTAAGATGCCAGAGTGACAATTGTAGTGACTAGTAACAGCCATATTCTAGGGAGCGCAGTGGAGAGTTGGCAGAAGTGCAGGTGGCACAATGCAAATGCTAGTAGTAGTCAGGACTCGAATGACATATGCGTCATACTGAACATAGTTGTTTAAGTATTGAGGATTCTTTTCATTTGTAGATGTTGTAGTTGCAACAACAAGAGATGAAGAGGGAGTTCTAGTGTAGATGCAGTGTTGGCAACAGTATGGAAATGTCAACACCAACACAAATGAAATGTATATCAAAGTTTCATAGTGGTTGGTTGGCAACAACATCCAGACATCAGTAGCATAACATGAGATGATGTAGAGACAGGGTTTTGCTAAAGGAGGCAACAATATTGGAACACTTTCCTCGCTAAGAGGGAGTGTTATTTTTTGTAGCATTGGAGGTGTTCTAGCCACGAAATTTCGTGGAGAGGCTAGAATATAGGAGATCTCCAAAACCCAGAAATCGTTTCTGGAAATTCCACCCGAGAATGACCTAATTAGATTATTAGTCAATGTTTAAATATTTCCTAAGTCAAAACTTAGGGAATATGATTAATTAATCAAAATTAATTAAGTCAAGGTTTGAATGTTCTAGAGACTCACATGGATCAATTTCACGTTAATCCTAGCATTGATTAAGATCTAATATTGGGCGTTGAAGTCTCAATAATGGATTATAAGAAGAAGTAGATGGGGCTTGGAGAAAACACGTGAGCAGTTAAATTTTACTAGGAAATTGATTCAAGAGTAGCAATTGTTTGTTTCTGGAGAGAGGTTCAGTGAGATCGAAGCAATGAGAGAGGGGCAGAGCCAATGAAGCCGGATGAGGCATTCCATATAGAGTGAGTGAATTTGCAAAGAGGCAGAGAAGACTTAGTGAGGCTGACGTAGTGGAAGCACAGTACCCTCTAGAGGAAAATTCGTATTTGTTGGGGAGATGCAGTGATTCAGTGTCAGAAGCTAGGCAGAGGTTCTAGAGGCCAGGAGAGGCAGTTTCCCTGAAAACAGCTGACCGGATGGCTTGAGGAGAAGTTTTTCCGAACTGGGTGATGTAGAGAGTGTGCGAGGGTGACCTAATGACTGTGCAAAGGAATTTTGGACAACTCAATTTTTAGCTGAGGTCAGTGCTCAAATTCATCTGTGGAGTGAGGAAATTCGTCACTAAATTTTTCTTGTCAATTTTTCTATGTAGGATTTCCAGTTTGGGTATTCGGTTGTAGTCAGATTATTTCACTGCTGCATAATATTAAAACCCTCAGTTGTTGCACCTGTTTTCCTGAGTTGGGTTTCTCCAAAGACTTTTTTCCAAAAATAACTATGTTATTTTATGTGTGAGTGCTAGTGTTAGGCTTCCAACGTTTATTTTTTCTACAGTTTTTATTTTTGAAGGTTGTAGTGTATTTATTTCGATATTTGTCGTAGGAAACAACATATAAATTTTTAAATAGAATTAAAAATTATAAGAAATAATATCAGTTGTTGTAATAGGATTTGGGTCTCCAAATTTTCACAACTACTACAAGAGCAATTTTCCTATTCAAGAAATATGTTACACAACTGCTTCTTGCAACTCTGAGCATTTTGTTTTAAGATAAAGTTTTGGAAATTCTGAGTGGAAACGCTCGTCGAGACCTTCCCAAATGTTACAAATTGTCTTTTACTCAACCGAGGACTATTTTCCTGCTATGGCTAACCAACTTGGCTTGGTATATAACCTGGGTCTCATGTTTTGGGTTTCATTATTTATAACTATAACTGGTTTTAATGTAACAAAATATTCATTTTCTTAATGGAAGTCACACTATTATACAACCACAACCATTTTAGAATCGAATAAATACAATACATGATTGATATTAGATCAAAACACTTATCTTTTCTTTAACTTCCTGGTCCATCCATAAAATCTCCAGGAAAGGGAGTTCTCCACCCGTCCAATGAGTATTTTTTCGGTACAACAACACTCCCTATGAGCCATTTTCTTATCAGACACTTTCTTGAAAGAGACCTAACCAGGTATATTCAATGGCATCAAGACTATACATGTCAAGCCCAAGTACTCATAGACTCACGTGACTATTCTAGGGCTTCCATTGGCCACTATCCAACTCAAGAATGCCCTACTAGAAACATCCTATCTCACCTTCAACAACGTCACATTTGAGGTTACAATATTAAAGCTTCAACTCCTCTCTTGGACCTCCTCCATCCACATACCAAGTCTCCAAGGTTTCCTCAACTTTTATTCGCTCTCCCGTCTTGGCTCCCTTGTCCCAACTAAGATTATTTATCTCTAGGGTGAGGAATAAATTTCCTCATTGTGTAGTAAATGAAACTGTCTCTTAGCACTCTTTCCCATAATTTTATGGTTTTCCATAACTTTTATTATTTATATTAAATTCAGTCACATAAATAACATTTATATTTTACCATCCACCCAATCCTTTACTTGACACATAGTTTTATCATGTCATTTGTGGTAAAATAAAACATTTACCTCTTTTAAGGAGGTGTGTTACATCTTACCCCTCTCAAGTGAAACATTGTCCTCGGTGTTTCTTAGTCCTCAAAATAGGATAGGACATTTCTTTGTGCATATCATATTCATCTTCCTAGGTAGTCTTTCCCCACTTAAGAGCGTCCACTGCACTTAACGTGGGAAATATTTCATCTTCACAACATTTTTATCCAATTAAAATACATAGAGGTTCGATTAGAAATTTTTCATCTCATTCAACTTGAATTCACTATCATCACGATTATCGTTAGTTTCCATAAATTATCATTTAAGAATCATGTATACATATATAGTTATTTCAAACACTATCATAGACATCACTAATTCTTACTTCATATGTATCCAATAAGGCCCTCAACATACTTCACCACTCTACCAGATTAGCAACCTACACTCTATAAAATTTAGTACCATTATTATAGTTCATCCACAATAACCTCAGTCCTTTTTACTTAACCAATGGATGAGTCAATTTCCAAGGACTCCATCTCGTGGTTCTATTATAATTTCCAGTTCATGGAGTGACAACTAATTACATGGTAGTAATTTTGCAAAATCTTGCCTTTTCTTTCTAAAGATGGATTAGTGTTGGCTCATTATTATACTAGATTGCATTACTATATCCTTATGTTTTAATGTTATATATGCATTAAGTATTATTCAAGTAGAGTTTGAGACAACTTCCTTTTGTTGTCTACCTATCCAAGTATCACATTTATGTCCATCTTAGATTTCTTGTTTTCATCTTCCATCGTAACATCAAAAGTCACCATTCCTTCAATTTTAGCCTTTTTTCATGTTGCATTATAGGTGATGTGTGGTCATAAAATTTATCTTATTTATATTAACTATTCCAAACTCCTTCATTAGTATAGTATATTGTTTTCCTTATATATATATATCAGTTCTTTGCATTTCATTCACGTCATTCAGTCAATAGATTAATTTAATATTTTTAACCTATAGGGTCCTAGGGTTGTTAAAAGAAAAAAGAAACCACGAGCTTAGCTATATATGTGATTAACTATTCATTCCACACCAGTCATACTTGTTATCACTAGTGTTCTTTTACTTTCTTTTAAATTTTAGGGAGAGTCCTGTTGAAGCCCTGAAAATCGGGTCTACAACAAGGGGGATACCCACCCGGTCCGGACCTTGGTTGGAAGATCCTTTTCCGTTTGGTATAGTGGGTCCGACTGGGGATAATGGGACCAGTTTCCCAATATGTGTATGTGTGTGTTGAGAATTGATATTTCCTTTTTAAAAGTTCCTAAATGAAATGCTTTTATTCTAATTCTAATCTATAACATGCAATTGTATTCTAATAAATAGAAATATCTAATTCTAAACTAACCCGGGATGTAATCTTTTCTTTATGCGATCTAAAATGATTTCAAATAACAATTGGTAATACAGATCATTCAGCTGTTATAAGAAAATAATTCAATAAAGATAAACTACTTCGTATAAAAAGTTAAACGAAACAGTTGTGAAGAACATATCGCATAATAAGCTACTCATATATTAAGCATAAACAAATATCTATCACCGTAAAAAAGTGCCAAATGATAACTCAAACATTCAAGCATTAATACATAAACAACTAAACATAAATATCACTTTAACACAGAGCATAAATAGTTAAGAGATAAAAGTACCATTTATAACTAGTTCTACTCATGAGCTTCAAGCAATAATGACTTATCTCTTCTTAATCCAACATCCACTAAGAGTAAAAAAGTGCAACATCAGTAGCAGATATTAAATGAAGATACCAATAAATCCTGTTCCATTCATTCATCAAAACCTCCTCGGAGGGTGCAAAAGTGCATGTTCTGAGGACAAGTTTTTGACAAATTTAAGGACCCTTCTCTAAATGCATGAGAAGGGTTTAAATACTACTAACTAAATATAAAAATAATTTATTACAAAAATGTAGGATACGGTTTAAATGACCGTCCTCTTTTTAGGAAAAAAATAAAGCAAAACTAATACTAAATCTAAAATTAAAACTTAACAACTAACTACTTGTGAATCTGTTCTTTGAAATTGCAAGTGTTCAGCATTGATTTGAGAAGAGTAGGTTGGATGACTTCAGATTTCAACTATCCTGTGAAAACGGAATTGGCAAGAGCTGGCGCTATCTTCTCGGCAGAATTGATGATACATTTGAGAGTCATGCATTGGCTGTGTGGTTTTACCAAACATGCCCAGTAAGAATCCCAATTTAACTTTGTTAATCTTTTAATCGATTCTGCCTTTTCTTGGGCCTTCTGTCTACAGTTTTTGTTCTTTCGAAAGGTATCCTGGAGTAGTTTCAGAGATCAGATTTTCCTTGTGCAAATTTTTATTTATACAATCAATAATATTTCTTGCTGTTGTGACTGCTTCTTCCGCTGCTTGCTCTGCTTTCCTGATTTGTGCATCCCAATTATTAAAGAGCATTACTTTGTGATTGTCATTGATTATTGGTGCACCTGCTCTTTTCCCCTCCTATGTTTCTTACCAAGCTAAATATTCAGTAACCCTTTTATCAATTAAATCATAATCATGTCGTAAGTCTACGACATGATTAGTGATTTTCACTTTCTTCACAATAAGAGTTCCATTGTAATATTCTTTGGCATAATATTTCATGTTGCTGCAGTAGTTGGTCATTTAAGGAAATAGACTCTGTGATAAATTCTGTAAGCTTGGGATCATCTTTGTGCATCTCTTGCACATCCTGTAGCTGTTTCTCTTTTTCAGCCAAGCTATTCTGATATCCTATCTGCATTTGTTGGAAGTCTTGTTGTAATTTTTCAAGTTGTTTATGTGCTTCATTGTTGGCATCGGCTTGTTGCAGTTGTCGTTGTAGAACCTGTACTTAATCTTATTTTTCATTCAATAATTGTCATACCCCAGATGCTTTATCAATGGCTGCAGAGGCATATGCTCCTGTGATCTTAGATAATTTGGTGAGATTTTCAGTTGGATCAGTAGTAGGATCTTGCCATAAGACATCTAATTGTTCTGCATCATGAGAGAGCACATTTTCCAATTTTCTTTTCTTTCTTTGTCTTCTTACCACTGCCTTGTGTTGTGGACTATAGAATACATCAAGAGGAGGAATTTCCTCTATTTTGAGCATAAGTTCAGAGGATGGGGTAATGGGAATATGTTCCTTTTCCGAGACATTGCTAGTTATTCCTGTGACTATATTTTTTGTTGTCTGTACATTACTCACAGGTGTCTGTGTGTTCTTTCCTTCAATATTAATCAAATCATTGAATGTCTCCCATTCCTTGTATAACTCAGTTCTGACTGATGGTTGCTGTACAATGAGAGGGGGGAGATTTAACTGTGGAGAGGTTGAAACCTGTTGCTGTGAAAGCTCATTTGACTGGGCAATATCCCTTACTGACCCTTCACTTTTATCATGATAATTGTCAGACCTCTTAGAGTGTTCAGAGGTTTCTTTCCCGGACTTAGACTTAGACCTATTTGTACCTAAACTTCCACTGAGACTGATACTGGGAGTTGGTTCCCTTACGGGTTCGAAACGTAATTTATCCAAAGGAATAGTAGTCAACCTCCTTTCTCTGTATATCTTGAATTCTTGAAATTCTGCTGGAGGAAACCGTATTTGAGCCGAATGTAGAACCTCTCTAAGTGTGTTTTTTTCTTGGAACATGTCCTCAAAAATATCATCTTCTTTAGAAAACACTCTTATTTTGACTGCAGTAGTGAAATTTTTAACAATATCATAGGGGTCGAATGGTCTTCTTGGAAATTTGAATAAATGTAAACATGTAATATTGTTTACTTCTTTGAATGCATGCCTAACATCAAATAATAAAAAGGCCCCACAGGCCACAGGAAATTGTGGCCAGATAGCCTTCTTTTTGTCCTTCAATTCTTTAGTCAAACCTCCTTCTCCGCAGGTTTGATAAGCAATTTCTCGCGCCATGAGTTTGTCAGGGACATACAAAGGTAAAACATGAGGGGAAGCAAAACTTCCAAATACCCTAACATATGTAAACAATTCTTCTCCAAACCATATTGCAACAGGAAGTATGTCTACCTCTGCTTCAGGAGAAAACCTTGGATCATCTTTATCATATAACATTCTGTACAGGGGAAACATGATTCCATGGCAAATCTTGTAAAAATAGGGAATGAACTTTGAATCCCACAATTCTTTGTGATAAACATGAATGGGTAGGGGATCTTGAGTTGTCCATTTCCAGCCCATTAAAGGAAACTTAGAAACATAACAGATTGAATCCATTACATAAGCAGATAAGTAAAAAGGGGGATAAATTCTCTGAGAAATAGTTCTTTTAGACCGATAATTCAAAATATCTGTGGCTAAGTTGTTAGATAATATCTTAGCCCAATCCACAATAGTAGCATTAATAGCACCATTCAATAACGGTAGCCATTCAAATGAAAAATTATTAATGTCTGGCTTTCCAAAAAGCCTACAGAGCATAGAAGCAGCAAAACAATATGGAGAAGTGAGAGAACCAGTACTATACATACCATGTTTATCCTTTTTTAGTGGTTCATCTCTCCTTGACCAGTCCTTGGTGCATTCTGCCAGGTTTTCATTTTCTTTGCCAAACTTCTCCATGAACTGTTTGTTATAAGTCACCTGTGGCTCCGAAAAATGATACATAAGTCTCAAATCTTGTGGAGTAAATGAGCCAATAAGCTCTTGACCATGAGTCTTAAACTGTCTGTTTTTAATATCAGTACTGTCGAGTACCCATTTAACCATGTATGTGTATGGAAGAATTCTAGGTCTCGCTGCTATCCGATGCAAGAATGAACAAGCTAGCTCTGTAATGGACTCATCAGAAGACCCATGTGAGCCTGCAGCAGCTGTAACCTCCATTACTTTGGGGTTCTCTTCCTCAAGTAGATTATACATGCCCTCCCAAGTAGTAATACCAGCGTCTTTGTTATAGGCGGTGTTTGTATACAAGGGAGTCATTTCTTTCTCTTCAGAACTCAGAGCCTTGTCTTTCTTTCCCATTATACCCTGAATACTGCTTTGTATAGTTCTTTGTTCTTCGCTCCTGCAGTTTACGAATTAAGTGAGAATAATGATAGGAAAAAGGTGACGGGAAAGTTTTAAATGATGAAGACGTATAAAATATACCACCTTACGTGAGATGGCTCTTCGATCACAACAAAACCAAATTTCATTAATTATTAACAACCAATTCATTGATTAACATTAAAGCACATAACGAGGTCTCGATTTATGGAGAAAGCTTCTTCGTAAAACGAGCCTTAAGGACCTACGATTTGCTTCGCAATATCATAGATCGCAGTATCGCAGATCGCAATATCGCAATACCGCAACATCGCAATATGACTTTATCGCAACATCGCAATACCGCAACATCGCAACATCGCAATATTGCAAGATCGCAATATCACTTTATCGCAACATCGCAATATCGCAAAATTGCAGAAGCGGAACATGTGACAATCATCCGTTAACATATTTTTGCGACATGCGATTTGCGATATGTGCCATCGCATATCGGTGATTTTGAGGTTTTTAGCGTATGATATGACATTTGAAGCACGCGATGCGATTGAATGTTCTTTTAGTGCATAGTTTCGCATCGCGATCTCGCAATTTTTAGAATTCCGCTTATAAGGAGGCATTCATTACCTTTTTGCGATGCGATATTCCTTAAAGAATGATTTTTACTCTATGCTATCGTGAAAATTAAGTTTTTTAGATTTTTCAAGGAGTATTTTCCTAAGTTTATGATAGTAAGATTTATTGAAAAAGGAAATACAAGCACTAATCAATTTTTTTAAAATTTTTGACTAAGGGTCCCCACTTATTTAGTATTAATGATAATACTAAATAATAAGGGGGGTTGTTTCTGGCCACAACAATTGGCGATTCACTCGGAAGAACCAGTTATCTCTTCTTTTCTTTTGAATTTTCTAAACTTTCAAAATAGAAATTTTTTCAGAAAATCAAACTTTATTATAGAAAGACAAAGTACATTATGTTTTTTATCTATCAATGATATTTCGTTTCTTCTATATTCAACTTTGACTATTTACTTCCTCAAGCTAGTCCTTGTATCTATATCAGTCACTACTTAGTTTATAGAGATAAAAATAAAGACTTCTCTATAAATCAGTTTTAAATATGCTCATTCGTCGTAGGTAGAGCCTATGCTTCCAGCAAGCGTTTATAGCCTCGACAGGGTTACCTGTTACCCAGCAATGATCATGTATCCTACTTAGAGAAATATACAATTTTCAAAGAGAAATCCATATCCACACTTATTGCTTTTATATTTTTTATCCTTAAAGAACAATGTCTTGGTTTGGTAGCCAATTTATGACAGTGCCATTCACTTGATTTATAACTTTGCTGAACAAGCTGGCTCGTGATGAGACCCCTTGTCTTTTGATTGCAAAAATCTTAAGTCATTGCCCTGTTGTAGTATGCAGTATTGGAAAAATTAGCAAGCTATAATATCTATGATCATGAAAAGACGGCTCGTGATGAGACCTCTTACTCTTTAAGTTAAAGTGTATCATTGGATTATTCTCTGAACATTGTAATTTCCTAGGTGGGGAGGAAGTCATTGTTTCCTTAAGATAGTTCTGGACGACAATGGTAGAGTTTTTGGAAAGAAATTTTTAACAGAGAATATTTATTTTGTTATTAATACCTTTCATTAGACTGATATAAAACAATTTCCCACTAAAAGTTTCTTGTTATCAAAATTTTCAAAGTTGAAACTAGTATCATTTCTAGGCCTAAAGCTTTTAACTGTATCTTTCAATAATAATGATCAATTTGTTAGAAGAATTCTATTTATACAAGTGAAAAAAAAAACAAAATCTAAAAGAGAATTTGTATCTTTTTCGTGAATTCCAAATGTAACCATTAACAACTGGTTTTATTATGAAAATAAAGAAAACTAATATACAAAATAGAAGAATCATCTCCTATGGAAAATATTTTTTGAGGATCTATCCATTAACAGGTAAAGACTCTCTTTTTCCTGTTAAATCTTGTAACATAAAAGTAGATGGACCTATGATCTCTGTGATTTGGAAATGACCAAGCCACATTCGTTGAAATTTCGTATGTTTCGATTTTTCCTCATGACCCTTGTCCCATTTTAAAACTAGATCTCCGACCTGAAAATCCTTTTTGGATATCATGTTTGAATCAAAAGAAGCTTTAACTAATGCTTGGTGATGAGCATGAGTTATTTTGTCCTGTTCTCATTGTTCTTCTAGCTTAATTATTTCCAGCTGTCTTAGTTGTAAGGAAGAAGTTGGTGCTTCATCAATATATTGAACTAAGGCCAAAGAAGGAATTGCTAGATGAGTTGGAAGAACCACTTCTTTCCCATAAACTAAATTAAAGGGAGAAGTGTCAATGGAGGCTTTATTTGTTATTCGATCTGCCCATAAAGAATATATTAAAGACTTATGCCAATTTTTATGATTTTGATCAATGGTTCGCTTAATGATTTTGATTAAGTTTTTATTTGTAGATTCAGCTAACCCATTTCCCTGTGGATAATAATTGGCAGAGTATTTAAGTTTGAAACCTCTCTTAAGTGCAAATTCAGTCATAGAATTATCAAAAAAATACGATGCATTATCAAACATTAAAGCAGAAGGTAAACCAAACCTGGTGATTATGAACTGATATATGAACTCGATGATATGTTCGACATTAGCAGTCTTAAGAGGAACTGCTTCTACCCATTTAGTAAAATAATCAGTTGCTGTAATGATATACCTATGTTGCTTAGAAGAGTGAGGAACGATATCACCTATTATGTCCAATCCCCATTGATCAAAAGGCTGTTCAATGTTGACTGGTTGTAACGACAATGATGGTTTTTTTTGTCTTCTAGCAGTGGTTTGACAAACTTGACATTTCCTTACGTAGCTATGTGAGTCTTTGAATAGTGTGGGCCAGTAATAGCCTGTGCGGAGGATTTTATGTGTAGTAGTATCTCCAACATAATGTCCGCCTGCTGGTCCTTCATGGAGTTCCTGCAAGACTTTTTCAGCTTCAGATTTCTCAAGACATCTAAGGAGAACATAATCATAATTCATTCTAAAAAGAACATCATTCACAAGCTGATATTGTTTAGCCTTCAACCTTAGAGCTCTTTTCTTGGTATAATTGAGATTTGGAGGAGCATATCCATTCTTTAGATAAAATATGATATCAACATATAATGATTCAACATCGTTTAGGCTTACCTCATACATTTGTATCTCTGCAGATGGCTTTTCAGAAATAAGCGATGATCCCGCTAGTATTTTGCAGAAGCCTTGACCTCTTACAATATTTGCTGGTTTTATTTCTACGTCATATTCTTGTAAGGTAGTAACCCAATTGGCTCTTTTCTCACCCACATCTTTCTGTACTAAGAGATTTCTTACAGCTGGAAACGGTACTATGATTTTTGTATGGGTTTTAAGTAGAAAGGGTCTGAAATATTTAATTGCTTTGAAAACAGCATAAGCTTGTTTCTCTACATCTGAATAATTCAATTCAGCCCCCTATAAATTTGAACTGAAAAAAGCAATTGGGGCTTCTGCCTTGTCTTGATTTGTTTGAGTGAGTATCGCAGCATATAATTTATTAGAGGAAAATGTATACAAAATAAAAGGATCGGAAAAATTTGGAGTTGCTAAAGATGGAGAATTAACAATTGCTTGTTTGATCAGATTGAATGCCTCATATTCATTTTGGCCCCATTTGAAGTTTGAATTCTTTTTAATCATTTCTTGTAAAGGAGATACAATTCTTGAAAAATCTGGCACAAATATTTTCACAAAATTAATCTGGCCAAGGAAAGATTGCATAGCTTTCTTGTTCTGAGGTAAGGGTATTTCATAAATCTCCTTGATTCTATCAGGATCAATATGAATTCCAGATTTTGACACTATGAATCCAAGAATTTTTCCTTCACTTAATGCAAAAAAATATTGTTTTGGGTTAAGTGAAATTCCATACCTTTGACAACGTTGGAAGATCTATTTTAAATCTTTGAGATGATTGCTTTATTTCTTGGAATATACAGTTATATCATCCAAATAAATTACCACTGATTTATTAAATAATCCCTTGAAGCGATGTCCATTGCTCTCTGAAATGTGGAACCAGTGTTGATCAGACCAAAAGGCATATTTTGATATGCATAAGTGCCCCATTTGGTTTTGAATGTTGTTTTCAATTGATCATCAGGATGAACCAATAATTGGTTGTAACCAGAGAAACCATCTAAGAAGGACATTAATTCTGATCCTGCAACTGCTTACAATATTTTCTCCATAGGAGGCAAAGGAAAATTATCTTTTTGGCAGGCTTTGTTAAGATTTAGAAAGTCAATGCAAATTCTAATGTCTCCGTTCTTCTTTCTAACGGGAACCATATTGGAAACCCATTTAGAATGTCGAACGGGAAAAATAATCTTGGCTTTCAATAACTTATTGAGCTCAGATTTGATTTGGTTTTCTAGATTGGGATGGATCTTTCTTAGCTTTTTTTGGACAGGTTTTTCATCCTTTATCATTGGGATAGTATGTTGGATGATAGAAGTGTCATAAGTTTTGAGTTCATCGTAGTTCCAAGCAAAGACAATTTTGTATTGTTTCAAGAGACAAACATACGCTAATTTTTCTTTAGGAGCTAGGCCGAGGCCTAGGTTGATATTCTGTGGTTTGGTATCAGTTCCTAGATTTACTAATTCATAATTCAAAGTTGAACTTTGCAGTTTTGAATTGGTAGATCTTTTGAATCGATCTTTCAAATCATAAAGGTCTTCTAACTTGACTACTGACTTTGGCATAACATTATTAGTGCTATCTTGTTCTAATTGTCTGTCATGTTGGTTCTCATCAATTATCTGATTGGTGTAAGATCCTTCAGATGTTAGAAAGCTTACAATATCTGGATCATCATTGAAAATCCTCCAATTGGTAATGTTATCAGGAATCGAGGATCTAAAGATTAATTCGATCGAAAATCGATCAGGGCTATAGTCTTCTGCAGGAATGAGCTTGGAAGCTACGTTAGCTAAAAGGTCTGCACTAGCATTCTGGATTTTGGGAATCGATGAAATATTAAATGCTATAAAGTGTTCAGTCAGATCTTGAACTAAAGATTGATAATGCTTTAAATGACCTGATAAACAATGTATAGTATTGCGTACCTGTTTGATTACAATTTCAGAATCCCAGAAAACTTGTAGATATTTGATGTCTAATCCAATTGCTTTGTATAATCCTTAGACTAAAGCCTCGTATTCTACGGTATTATTGGTGCAATCGAACTCGAGTCTGCAAGTTAGCATAATTTTGTTTCCCTCTGGACTAACCAACATGCATCCTGCTCCTGCTCCTTCATTAGACTTAGAACCATCAAAAAATAAATTCCAAAATAAAGATTTATTTACAGGAGTATCTACAAAATTAATGCATCTAGAACTATCTGTTTGAGAAAAAATTTCTATTTGAGATAAAACAGAATGTTCTAAGTAAGGTGAAGTATGAGCATTGAAATTTCCTAAGAAAGAATCAACTAAATAGTTGCCAATGATATTATTGATGTATGCAACTGGTTCATTTTCTCCTTCCAGTTCTGTTACTATGTATTTCTGATGTTTTTCTCGCTCAACCTTTATCTGATTTGGTTTACCATTGTAAGGAAGCCACATGTGCGACCAATCAGTTGAAAAGTATCCATGAATTTTTTCTGACCAATCTCTGCTAAGAATTAAGCCATAAATTCTGGAATATCTGCAACTAAAATGTCGATAACTTGACATACCTTTGGATTAGATGACAGCCTTATGGTAACCTGATTTAATTCGCTGATCACTTCAACTTGCGATCGATCTAACTAAACTATGCGTACAACAGATTTTTGCGGTTGAATGTTCAACTTTGCACATATTGATTTTGGTAGAATATTAGATGAAGCTCCAGAATCCACTAAACAATTATGCAAATTTTTATTGAAAACTTCGTAAGTAAGAAGAAAAGGAGGAGTATGAGATCTCGACCTTCCTCCAATTAAAGTGATATTTTCTAGATCAACTTTTCTAATCGCATTAGTTGGACGTCTTCCCATATCGTTGAAAGCTTGAGAGATTACAGGATCGAGCAAAGGTTTTTCTGGTACATCATGTAATTCTTTCAAAATTACCTTTTGCTGGTGTTTTAACTTGCTCAATTCATAAAAAGTGATATTAGCCCTAGTCTTCTTCATGTCTTCTATGATATTATACTCCATTTCATCCGAAACAATCAGTGTTTTTGATGGAGTTGATGAATCTGTTTGGACTGGGCTAGTTTGAGTTGCTTTGGATGTCGTTTTCTTGGCTGCAACTTTATCCTTAGTCATTGAGCTTGCGCTCTTTGGCTTAGGAGTAGGTTGAGGAGGATCAAGTTGATTTCTACTTCGAGTACTAACCGGGGATGCCTCTTGATCGTCCTCATTTGGGAGGATGAAATCCCACATACCTTGTACCTCTACAACTTCTTCATCATCAATAGTTTCTTCAGTAGCAATCTCCTCTTCTTCTTCTTCTGATTCAGCATTAGTAATAGCATTTGACCGCTTTGAATCAGTTGAAGGGTTTCTTCTATAAGGCTTGAAAGACTTTTTAGAAGATGTTTCTGCCACTTGTTTCTTAATGTCAACCATTTTGTTGGACATGGTTTTCAGAACTTTCTGCAATCCTTCTAAATCGAATGGATCTTTCGATTGTTTTTTCTTGGGTTCTTCCTTAAAAGTAACCTTCTTGGATTTTCGTTCCTCTATTGCATTTTTATTTTCTAGAGCAATGATATGTTTCTCTACTGCTATTTCTTCTTTCATATTGTCAGCTAAAGTTGTTTTGTTAGCCCTATCAACGAATATTGCTATGTTTGATGGTAAAGAAGAAATATACCATTCACTTCACACTTCTTTGCTAGGCTTGGAAGCAGTAGGAATTTTATTTAACAGTTTATTGAAATGTGAATTAAAAGCCTTGATGGGTTCTTTTGATTCAGCTCGAAGATTGGACAGGTCATTGATCAGTGTCGCTGTAGACCTGTCATCACCGAACTTAGTCAAAAATTGATCTTGAAAGATATCCCAACTAGTAATAGATCCAGACGGTAATGAGAAATACCATGATCTGGCTGCTCCTTGTAAAGTATAGGGAAAAAGTCGGACGACAACATCTTCATTAGTAACTCCATTGAGATTTATGGACAACATAAAGTTATTTATATGTTCTTCCACTAGCATGCCTGCTTCAGGATTAAACTTAGGCAGCCATTTTTTCAGGATGGGCTGGTATTTGACTCAAGGGTGTAGGCATTAAAACTACCCCTGGGTTATTCCATGGAGAGGCCATCGCTGAACTACCAACAGAGGAAAGTGCAGAAGATGATCCCTGCGGTTGGGAAGATGAGGATATTACGATTCCAGATGTTTGAGAAGGAGATGTGGAAGTTCCAGTGACTGACGGACAATAGTTTGAAGTGGAGGGGTGGATGGTTGACTTCGCGGTGAAGAGGTTGAGATGGATGATTATGATGAAAGAGTCTCACTATCAGACCCTTTAGGTGATTTCCTTGCTCTCTTCCTTGTAGGTAGAGGTAACTCAGTTGGCTGAATCCCAAGTTTTTCGCTCTGTAATCTGGTAAGAGGATGAGCAGGATTATATTGCGAAGTCACACTGCCTTGAGATTTATCAGATCTTTGAGGTGATATTGAAAATCGCTGAAGTTTATGAATCAAAGATTCAACTTCAGGAGGTTCAATAGCAGATTCTTCTAAAAAGTCAGGGTTTGTAGCAGTGGCTGTTGTTCTTTCGACTTCTAGCTCTATATTTAAAGATTTTATGTGCGATGGAGAAGTTGGGGGAGATGGTGAGGGCGATTTACTCTCAGAATGGTATTTAGATTTTGACTTACTTTCCATTCATAGTTCGGTGCCCTCCTTCTAGCACCAAATATGTTGAAGCCCTGAAAATCGGGTCTACAACAAGGGGGATACCCACCCGGTCTGGACCTTGGTTGGCAACTCATTTTCCGTTTGGTATAGTGGGTCCGACTGGGGATAATGGGACCATTTTCCCAATATGTGTGTGTGTCTTGAGAATTGATATTTCCTTTTTACAAGTTCCTAGGTGAAATACTTTTATTCTAATTCTAATCTATAACATGCAATTGTATTCTAATAAATAGAAATATCTAATTCTAAACTAACCCGGGATGTTATCTTTTCTTTATGGGATCTAAAATGATTTCAAATAACAATTGGTAATAAAGATCATTCAACTGTTATAAGAAAAGAATTCAATAAAGATAAACTACTCCGTATAAAAAGTTAAACGAAACAGTTGTGAAGAACATATCGCATAATAAGATACTCATATATTAAGCATAAAAAAATAGCTATCACCGTACAGAAGTGCTAAATGATAACTCAAACATTCAAGAATTAATAAATAAAAAACTGAACATAAATATCACTTTAACACAGAGCAAAAATAGTTAAGAGATAAAAGTACCATTTATAACTAGTTCTACTCATGAGCTTCAAGCAATAATGACTTATCTCTTCTTAATCCAACATCCACTAAGAGTACAAAAGTGCAACATCAGTAGCAGGTATTAAATGCAGATATCAATAAATCTTGTTCCATTCATTCATCAAAACCTCCTCGGAGGGTGCAAGAGTGCATGTTCTGAGGACAAGTTTTTGACAAATTTCAAGACCCTTCCCTAAATGCATGAGAAGGGTTTAAATACTACTAACTAAATCTAAAAATAATTTATTACAAAAATGTAGGATACGATTTAAATGACTGTCCTCTTTTTAGGCAAAATATAAAGCAAAACTAATACTAAATCTAAAATTAAAACTTAACAACTAACTACTTGTGAATCTGTTCTTTGAAATTGCAAGTGTTCAGCATTGATTTGAGAAGAGTAGGCTGACCGACTTCAGATTTCAACTGTCCTCTGAAAACGGAATTGGCAAGAGCTGGCGCTATCTTCTCGGTAGAATTGATGATACATTTGAGAGTCATGCATTGGCTGTGTGGTTTTACCAAACATGCCCAGTAAGAATCCCAATTTAACTTTGTTAATATTTTAATCGATTCTGCCTTTTCTTGAGCCTTCTGTCTCCAGTCTGTCTGTAGTTGCTGTGCTTTCGCAAGGTATCCTGGAGTAGTTTCAGAGATTAGATTTGCCTCGTGCAAATTTTTATTTATACAATCAATAATATTGATTGCTACTGTGACTGCTTCTTCCGCTTCTTGCTCTGCTTTCCTAATTTGTGCATCCCAATTATTAAAGAGCATTACTTTGTGATTGTCATTGATTATTGGTGCACCTGCTCTTTTCCCCTCCTCTGTTTCTTGCCAAGCTAAATATTCAGTAACTCTTTTATCAATTAAATCATAATCATGTCATAAGTCTACGACATGATTAGTGATTTTATCACTTTCTTCACAATAAGAGTTCCATTGTAATATTATTTGGCATAATATTCCCTGTTGTTGCAATAGTTGGCCATTTAAGGAAATAGACTCTGTGATAAATTCTGTAAGCTTGGGATCATCTTTGTGCATCTCTTGCACATCCTGTAGCTATTTCTCCTTTTCAGCCAAGTTATTCTGATATCCTATCTGCATTTGTTGGAAGTCTTTCTGTAATTTTTCAAGTTGTTTCTGTGCTTCATTGTTGGCATTGGCTTGTTGCAGTTGTCGTTGCAGAACCTGTACTTGATCTTCTTTTTCATTCAATAATTGTCGTACCTCAGATGCTTTATCAATGGCTGCAGAGGCATATGCTCCTGTGATCTTAGATAATTTGGTGAGATTTTCAGTTGGATCAGTAGTAGAATCTTGCCATAAGACATCTAATTGTTCTGCATCATGAGAGAGCACATTTTCCAATTTTCTTTTATTTCTTTGTCTTCTTACCACTGCCTTGTGTTGTGGACTATAGAATACATAAAGAGGAGGAATTTCCTCTATTTTTAGCATAAGTTCAGAGGATGGGGTAATGGGAATATGTTCCGTTTCCGAGATATTGCTAGTTATTCCTGTGACTATATTTTTTGTTGTCTGTACATTACTCACAGGTGTCTGTGTGTTATGTCCTTCAATATTAATCAAATTATTGAATGTCTCCCATTCCTTGTCTAACTCATTTCTGAACTGATGGTTGTTGTACAATGAGAGGGGGAAGATTTAACTGTGGAGAGGTTGAAACCTGTTGCTGTGAAAGCTCCTTTGACTGGGCAGTATCCCTTACTGACCCTTCACTTTTATCATGATCATTGTCAGACCTCTTAGAGTGTTCAGAGGTTTCTTTCCCGGACTTAGAATTAGACCTATCTATACCTGAACTTCCACTTAGACTGATACTGGGAGTTGGTTCCCTTACGGGTTTGAAACGTAATTTATCCAAAGGAATAGTAGTAAACCTCCTTTCTCTGTATATCTTGAATTCTTGAAATTCTGCTGGAGGAAACCGTATTTGAGCCGAATGTAGAACCTCTCTAAGTGTGCTTTTTTCTTCGAACATGTCATCAAAAATATCATCTTCTTTAGAAAACACTCTTATTTTGACTGCAGTAGTGAAATTTTTAACAATATCATAGGGGTCGAATGGTATTCTTGGAAATTTGAATAAATGTAAACATGTAATATTTTTTACTTCTTTGAATGCATGACCAACATCAAATAATGAAAAGACCCCACAGGCCACAGGAAATTGTGGCTAGATAGCCTTCTTTTTGTCCTTCAAATCTTTAGTCAAACCTCCTTCTCCGCAAGTTTGATAAGAAATTTCTCGCGCCATGAGTTTGTCGGGGACATACAAAGGTAAAAAATGAGGGGAAGCAAAACTTCCAAATACCCTAACATATGTAAACAATTCTTCTCCAAACCATCTCGCAACAGGAAGTATGTCTACTTCTGCTTCAGGAGAAAAACTTGGAGCATCTTTATCATATAACATTCTGTACAGGGGCAACATGATTCCATGGCAAATCTTGTAAAAATAGGGAATGAACTTTGAATCCCACAATTCTTTGTGATAAACATGAATGGGTAGGGGATCTTGAGTTGTCCATTTCCAACCCATTAAAGGAAACTTAGAAACATAACAGATTGAATCCATTACATAAGCGGATAAGTAAAAAGGGGGATAAATTCTATGAGAAACAGTTCTTTTAGACTGATAATTCAAAATAGCCGTGGCTAATTTGTCAGATAATATCTTAGCCCAATCCACAATAGTAGCATTAACAGCAGCATTAAATAACGGTAGCCATTTAGATGAAAGCTTATTAATGTTTGGCTTTCCAAAAATCCTACAGAGCATAGTAGCAACAAAAAAATACGGAGAAGTGAGAGAACCAGTACTATACATACCGTGTTTATCCTTTTTTAGTGGTTCGTCTTTCCTTGACCAGTCCTTGGTGCATTCTGCCAGGTTTTCATTTTCTTTGGAAAAATTCTCCATGAACTATTTGTTATAAATCGCCTGTGGCTCCGGCAAATGATACATAAGTCTCAAATCTTGTGGAGTAAATGAGCCAATAAGCTCTTGACCATGAGTCTTAAACTGTCTGTTTGTAATATCAGTACTATCGAGTACCCATTTAACCATGTTTGTGTATGGAAGAATTCTAGGTCTCGCTGCTATCCGATGCAAGAATGAACAAGCTAGCTCTTTAATGGACTCATCAGAAGACCCATGTGAGCCTGCACTAGCTGTAACCTCCATTACTCTGGGGTTCTCTTCCTCAAGTATATTATACATGCCCTCCCAAGTAGTAATACCAGCTTCTTTGTTACAGGCGGTGTCTATATACAAGGGAGTCATTTCTTTCTCTTCAGAACTCAGAGCCTTGTCTTTCTTTCCCATTATACCCTGAATACTGCTTTGTATAGTTCTCTGTTCTTCGCTCCTGTAGTTTACGAATTAAGTGAGAATAATGATAGGAAAAAGGTGACGGGAAAGTTTTAAATGCTGAAGACGTATAAAATATAGCACCTTACGTGAGACGGCTCTTCGATCACAACAAAACCAAATTTCATTAATGATTAACAACCAATTCATTGATTAACATTAAAGCGCATAACGGGGTCTCGATTTATGGAGAAATATTCTTCGTACAACGAGCCTTAAGGACCTGCGATAAGGCGAGTTGCGATTTGCTTCGCAATATCGCAGATCGCAGTATCGCAGATCGCAATACCACAACATCGTAATATCACTTTATTACAACATCGCAATACCACAACATCGCAATATCGCAACATCGCAACATCGCAGAAGCGGAACATGTGACAATCATCCGTTAACATATTTTTACGACATGCGATTTGCGATATGTGCCATCGCATATCGGTGATTTTGAGGTTTTTAGCGTATGATATCACATTTGAAGTGCTCGATGCGATTGAATGTTCTTTTAGTGCGTAGTTTCGCATCGCGATCTCGCAATTTTTAGAATTCCGCTTATAAGGAGGCTTTCATTACATTTCTGCGATGCGATATTCCTTAAAGAATGATTTTTACTCTATGCTATCGTGAAACTTAAGTTTTTTATATTTTTCGAGTATTTTCCTAAGTTTATGATAGTAAGTTTTATTGAAAAAGGAAATACAAGCACTAATAAAATTTTTTAAAATTTTTGACTAAGGGTCCCCACTTATTTAGTATTAATGATAATACTAAATAAGAAGGGGGGGTTTTGCTGGCCACAACAAGTCCCTATTTTTTCCCCATTAGGGTTTGCGACTAAAGATCTGTTTTTTAGGCATCTTCGTTGTTCAAAATATGACAACAACACCTTGTCAAGGTTCTAGAGTAGCCGCTTCGTCCCACCATTTCCACAAAAAATGTTACCTTTGTTCTTTGTTCAAGTGGACCCGATTTCGACCACATTATTTTTATCTGTTGACCTTATCATGTCCAAGTATTAATAATAATTTATAATTCAATTAGTTATTTATTTATTTTTCATATTTTGTTCTCTCCCAATGCCATGAAGATTTCAAAACATAGGATAATATTAATGGAGTCACCATAATGACTTAAGAACACAACTCATAATATTATGGCATACCTAGAATCAAATGAAAGGAGACAAGAAATTCGCATCCCCAAATTTCATAATAGTATTTTTCTAACCTGCCTTACCTAGGAGTTCCTTCTTAACCCTCATCTTTGTGTTTATGTCATTTTGTTTTGATGTTGTTAACTAGGGTATCTAGGAAATCATTTTCCCTTCAATACAATATCTTCATGTGGTTATATTGACATGGTAATTTGTAGACAAAATTCATTCTACATAATCACATGACCAAACTTTGTTTGTTTCTATTAGAGTCATGTTTGAGGTGCTTAACTGGGTAATATTAAGTGGTGATATGTTTCCTTTTTCATGTCATAGTGATTCTGTTAATGTGTTATCAACATTTTTAACTTTTAAATTTTGTTAAAATTAAATTCTATATTCATCTGTTCTCTTACTCAGTGATCTATTCATTTCTAATAATCATTTTACTTAAACCCCCTACCCATTCTTCAAGACATTCTAGGAAAATAAAATCTAAGAAATATATGTTCATTGTCGTGTGTACCTCACACACACATAATGTTGTCCTTTCTAAATTTATGATGTTGGCCAAAACTTTAAAGCAAAGGTGTCGACCAGCAAGCACCATAATTTATAACTATGTCATTTGGTTTTAATATACTTCCATATAGCTCAGCCAAAATTTTCGTATAATTTAACATAAATTAACTGTTATTTCAAGTCTTTTAGATTTTATAGTCATTTCAATTAATCACAATTATATTGTCATATTGTTTTTAGTCACACTGAGCCTTCTCAATTGCGGGGTGGTTATAAAAATAGGTCATTTAGCGATTTATTATTGGATTAGTATTCACGGAATCCCTAAGCCTTTTGCCCACGCAAGGGGCAGGAAATTTCAAATCTACCTGGAATATTTTCCCATGTTTTAGAGTTATTGTACTTCTTAATAATTTTTTATGTTTTGACCCTGATATTACTTACTTGTACTTGCTAAATTTTGATATAATGTGGATATCTTCTCTTAACCACAACAACACTACCATGATGTGCTTTCATGTCTGTTTCGTATTAGGGAATAACCCAAATACAATTACCGTGTTTCCCACCAAATTAAAAGGTTACAATATATATTGTTTACTTGTTACTTCCGAGATTAATTTCTTTCCATCATATCTGTCATGACTTATCTCTATTTCAAGGTTTTGCTAACTACTGCTCATGACCACTTAACTGTTATAATTCTTCATGCTAACAATTTGTGTCAGTGGCTCCAGTTTTTTAATAAGAAATTTAGTAAAAAATCTTTATGAGTTTGGAATTTAATTCCTATTAATCATGAAATCTGCACTAGCCCGGATGATGACACAGTGTGTCCTAAGGTATATATATATATATTATATTATTTTTTAACTGGAAATAGGTGTCATGTCATATTTGTAAAAAATTCTAAATACAAAATTATAGAAACCCTGCTGTAGTTTCTTGATATATTTCTCCTACTTGTGTTTTAATTATACAAGTTATTTTCAGAAATATTCAATAAATAGCGAAGTAAACACAACTTGCAACCTACACATTTACAGGTCAATTCCTGAAACATAGCGCACATATGACAAAGGACACACATGATTTTTCAAAAAAATGTCCCCGGAAAAACCCAATGTCGGAAAACCAGTGCCACACCTCTTTGAGGTTTTTTATTATTAAGCATAATGTGAATACATCAAGGGAACCAGTAGTGGTTTTCCCGATAGATAATTTCACGGAAGTTTTACCTTATCATTCGAAGAAAGAAAATATGGTTGATTCAAACCCTTCAGGAATTATTGAATACAAGCCCTTTCTAGCCCACTAGAACCCCAACGCAGCTCTTCCAACTACTGTGTCAACCTCTCCTGCCCAACGCAGCTTCTGCATAGCACATGTTGCCCCTGCGTCACCCTGAA
Organism: Pinus albicaulis; assembly: GCA_034641835.2. Classification (NCBI taxonomy): domain Eukaryota; kingdom Viridiplantae; phylum Streptophyta; class Pinopsida; order Pinales; family Pinaceae; genus Pinus; species Pinus albicaulis. The sequence continues at coordinate 698,396,369 of CM076578.1, forward strand.
GGTCTCTACATTGCCTCTGCATCACCCTTTATGTTTTCTCTGCATCATCCTGGCTGGGTTGCATCCCTCCTGCTAGCCTTTTCACTGCCTGGTACAGATGTGCCTCTCTGATATATGTATTCTCGGCCTCAGATCAAAACATCCCTTGTCGATCTTCCCCTCACTAGCACAACAAGCTCACTCGAAAATTCTCAGCAAACCACACCCCAGAATTTCGACTTATCTCAAGTGCTACTACTATGTGTATGTGTTCCAACTGACCCCAAGCCTTCCTTTAATACTCTTGTCATTGAGAAATAAAAGGTTGTGATCTAATCACTAATCAATAACTAAGATTATATAAATATCAATCCACGTTACTTAGAACATTCTCACAACATGTGTAATTTAATTCACTTTAATTTTCAATTTCCCTAAGTTAGACCTAGGGTCCCCATTAAAAAATTTAATTATTTGAATAACTTTTACACCAGTTGGAATTTCTCCAAACAATTTATTTGTCTTGGAGATCTCATGTGTTCTAGCCCCTCCACAAAGCTTTAGAGATAGAACACATCCGATGCTACCCAAATCTCAAAAGTTCCTCTTAGCGAGGAATGTGCTCTAGCACACTTCACCCCTGAAACATCACCTTGATCTCTGGAATCGGTCTCCGTGTTTTTTATGCTTGGCCTGCTACCCTCCATCCACTATGCTTCTACTTTCTGTACTAATTCCCATGTCACTTCCACTGACACTGCCACATCTATACTACAATTCCCTCTCAAATCGATGCATCATGTTGCCTCTAGCACTACCACTGCTAATTGCTTCATTGCAACTTAGTTGCTGAGAAGTAAACAACTAAAGGAAAAACACCCAAAAACTGAGACACAAGTCAGTATTGCTGCATCTCATCACTGAAGCACCCTCTATTGCTTCTCTGCGTTTTCTCTCTAAAGCCTCTACATTGCTGCTGCTCTGCACTGCGTAAGCACTGCCCCTCTGTGCTGTTGCTTACACGTTTCTGCTGCAACTGTACTACGTTGCTCCAATATTTAGCGTTGAAGCACTGCCTTGTTCCTTTCCATGATCCTCTCCATTCACTGACTCTAGTCATCCTACTACTATCTTTAACGGCTCTCGTAGCTTGTATGTGATATAAGAGTTTGGGCACCTCAAGGATCCTGCTGCCAGCATATGTAGCTCACTCTATAGATCTATGTCGCCCCACCTCTTCTCTCAAGGTACATGAGCACTCATCGACGCATCATCTTCGCTTCCATCGTCCCCTTTCACAGTTATTGCCTTGGAATCTGAAGCTTCCTTGTCCTTCCTCTTGGGAAAAGTACTAGCGAAGTGTCCCAGTAAAAAAACATCTGAAGCACCAGATCTATGATATTTCCTTCTTCTTCATCCCCTACAGCTGATTTCCTTTAGATTCTAGGGTTGAATCTTCCTCCTTCTCCTTCTTTATCTTGACTCCCCTGCTGTTGAATTCCCTCTTTGTTATTCTCTTGATCTCCTCCTGACAAAGGATTTCCGACATGTCTCCCCAATGTGGGAGTTGTAATCTTCCCAAGATACTTTGGACAAAGGTTTCCCACTCATCAGTGAATGCGTTCAGGGCAGTCCTCACCATGAGCCCTGTTTGGTCAATTTAGTGTGTCCTAAATTGCTACATTAATTTGTCAATCCGGGATTCGTAAGCTGACGAAGTGTGGCGCACTATATGTGCAAGATAACCTATCTCTTACTTTTTGTCTTTTTTGGTTTTTTTTTTTTTTTATATTTATCTTGGGGGTTTTTATCTTGGTTGGTTTCCTAATGTGAGATGGCAATTCTAAAAGACAAGTATGTATATAAATGTTCAAGGCAAGATGTCCTTTATAATGATTTCCCAAACTTCAAACTTCAAAAGGGTTTTAAAACATGAAATGACAAAATTAATTCTTAAAAGAAAATGAAAATGTGCCACTATACTAATCAAACAAACAATGAACTATTGATCATGAAACTCATTACCCTTGCTACTGTCTAAATACAAAAGAAACTGTACTCAAAGAAATCCAAGAATTGCAAACAAAGTAAAGCTAAAATCAGATTACATCAACTCATATTCTGACCCCTCACCATTAGTCTCGCTATGGCTTTCGGAGGTAATCATAAACAACTTGAGCAATCTAATATCTAATTTGTAGAAAAAAATAGACTAATATCAAATTACACACTCATACTTCAATCCCTCACCATTAGTCTCGCTATGGCTTTCAGAGGTAACTGATAATGACATGAGCAATTTAATATCTAACTTGCAGAAAAATAAACTAATATCAAACTACACACTCATACTTCAATCCCTCACCATTAGTCTCGCTATGGCTTTTGGAGGTAACTGATAATGACATGAGCAATTTAATTTCTAACTTGCAGAAAAATAAACTAATATCAAACTACACACTCATACTTCAATCCCTCACCATTAGTCTCGCTATGGTTTTCGGAGGTAACTGATAATGACATGAGTAATTTAATATCTAATCTAACTAATAAAGAAAATGTACAAAACTGAAATAAATAAAACAGTGCTGGAATTAGAAGCTAAGAAAAATAAATTAGCAGAAGGACAAGACTGATTCCATGTCATTAGTCATTGTAAAACTATGTGCAAATGCCCGGGCTGCCTATTGTAATCTGGAACAAAAACACTGATCAGTTAACAGCAGTATAAAGCATGAAAGACTATGGACAGAGATAAAACGTTAATACCATAAGAGATGTGATATGTACACGTGAATTACTATGGCATAATGAACATAAGGAAATAAAGAATGAAACTATACAGCAATAAAAAAAACCTCGGCATGTGCAGGGGCCCTCTGCACAATCCTCGGGCAACAGCTATCAACCACGAATTATACTTATGAACAGAGTCTTCTCATATATTTAAAATGCAGTCATAACAAGGAAATAATGTCACGGCACAGTGGGTTTCTTTTCAACAAAAATTACATTACAACAGCTAACTACTATGCGTATGAGAACACATTATTTATAACAGAGGATGACATAACTAATTTCCTAAAATCTACGCTGATAAAAGACACGTGAACAACCACGTCCAGAAATTTAGCATTATGGCTGCCGTGAAGATTAAATCTATGGAAGGTGGCTGTTGGATTCGGCTTATGGAGCAGTCCACAGGTGTTGATATGTCCCCTGATAATTAGGAACGGCCACACAAGTCTTCACGTGGTGAAAAAACAGAGTTCTGTCACCGTAGGACTCTTAGGTTGACCACCGCTTGACTGCCTTTGACCACGGCCTTATTTGGTGAATTTGACTGAGCCAGTAGGACTCAGTCCATGTCCATATCATTTCCAACTTGCCCATGTGGCTTGATTTGCCTGAAGACACCTGCAATATAGACTTTAACAAAATGGCTGCGGAAAGTTGACGCAGCTGCGGAAAGTGACAAGATTCCGCAGCTAAATGAGCACAAATCTAATTCAAATAGCAGACACAAAACATAGTTAAAAACCACTTTAAATGCTCTTTTATGATTAATATGCAATGATGTTGATGACTTAGGAGGTCCAGATAAATGGAAAAAGTCTAAAAAGGTGTATAGGAAAGATGCCAGTTTGGGACTCAACAAGCCCATCATCCGGAGTTGCCCCCATGGTAATTAGCTGGTTTGGGATAGTCTGCAATCTAAATAGGAATGGATCGATCTCCTCTCCCTTGTGCATCTGGAACATCCAAATCTGATTCTCCAGAAGCATATTCCTCTAGACAGAGCTACCTTCATACACCGTGGTCAATTCTATACACACCTTGCTTGTCTTCTTATTCTCGGTAATGTGCAGGACCACATGATATTTAATTCCATCCATGATCAAGCACTTAGCCCATGCGTAATTTTCATTGAACTTATTCAGAGCATCAACATCGTTTGGCGTAGTCAGGATGTTCTTAGCGTGATCTTTGATGCTATACTCCTCTAGCGCTGTCAGGATTATGGCTTTCCAGATAGCAAAGTTAGACACATCCTCTAACCTATCCCGATCTCTCAGTCTTTATGGGGCCATCTCTAATCAAATATTCAAAGTAGATTCCCTTCTCCCTTCTACTATTGTTTCTCCCAACAGATGACCAGATTTGGGTTTCTTGGCAATAGAAACCCTCTAGAGAATATTCTCCCTCTGAAAAAAGACTTCCCTCTTGGAAATCCTCTGCCAATTCTGTCGAATCACCCCTCTACGATCACCCTCCTAATCGAATCTCAAATTCCTTGGCAAGAAAATCTGCTAAGGGACAATTTCCCTTTACTTTTTCTACTTTCTTAGGCATTTTTTGCACCGACATAATCGATGCCCCACTAGCAACTTTGAATATCAGAAGTTGCACTTCCAACTCCGGGAACCGGCACAACGTTACTCGAACTTGGATTGTGTCACCCTCTAGGTCCTGTGTCAGCCTAGCATGAGCCTGGAAGGATCTACATCACCCACTAGGGCACGCGTCAGTCTCTGCATGAGTGAAATGGTACTTTGTCACCCTTCTGTTGGGTCTGTGTCCCTCCTAGTGTTGTGATGCCTTATTCTTGGATCTGTGAGCTTCAGCTACCCTCCTATAGCAAAATTTATTGAGCCTCTTGCTGATGGCTTCATCTTGATCTACAATTTCTCTAATACCATGTGAACAATTCTGAATAAAAAAATATAGAAACCCTACTGCAGTGTTTAATTTACTTCTCCTACTTGTGTTTGAATTATACAAGTTATTTTCAGAAATATTCAGAAAATAGTGAAGTAAACACAAATTGTAGCCTACACATATATAGATCATTTATTGAAACATATCACATGTATGACAAAGGATAGACATGATTTTTCGAACAAAGGTCCCCAGAAAAAACCCAATGCGAGAAAACTGGTGCAGCAACTCTTTGAGGGTTTTTATTATTAAGAAAAATTTCAATACATCAAGGGCACCGGTAGTGGTTTTCCTGACACATAATTTCACGGTAGTTGTACGTTATCACTTGGAAACATAAAATATGGTTGATTCAAACCCTTCAATAATTACTAAATACGAGCCATTTCTGGACCACTACAACCCCAGTGCATATCTTCTAGCTACTGCGTCAGCCTCTCCTTCCCAGCACAACAAAGGCTGCCCCTGCGTCACCCTGAATACCTCTGCATTGCCTTTGCATCACCTAGAAGGTTTGTGTCACCCTCTACATTATCTCTGCGGCAACCTTGATGGGTTGCGTCCCTGCTGCTAAAATTGGTCTTACATGGTTAGATGACCAAAAATTGGTATAACATATTTCCCCCCAACGTGAAAGCGTTAGGAGCTAATCGTATGACCGAAGTAAGTTGTAAGAACAAAATAAATAGACACTGAAGGGGAGTCAAAGAGAGAGAGATACATAAACAAAGTGAAGCGAGAGAGGACAATAACTGAGGGGGCGAGACCTACGAACGATATAAGTCTCCTTTAATGTTTGGGTACTTGTTCTCAGTGAGGCGGGGGAGGCATACCTATGTCCGCTGAGATGACAAAGTACAAAGAATAATGGTGCACCCAACAAAAATCAAACTAAGAGATAAAGTACATGATAAATTATACATGAGATGTTGGCATAAAAAATGCTAGAAAAAAATATAATGGGTCCCACGTACATACTGCGTCTGTGAAAACAGCCAAGACTAAATACAATAATATCTGAGTACATGAGACATAATAACAACCAAAGAAGCCCTAATAAACAGGCATTAGGGGAATTTTGAGGTCTAAAATGGGCCTCCTAAGGAAATTATAAAATAATAGTGGAAATAATAAAATAAGATTTGATTACATCATCAAATTTTAGAGGGAAAAAAGAAAAAAACTACTTTTTCAACTCGTCTTTTTAACTTATCTCCCAAATTTTTTACTCAAATTTCAAGCACGAGTACTCGTTGGATGCAAAATTTAATTCATCATTCAAGGAGTAACCATGTTCCATACTTTTGATAGGTCCTGCTACACGAAAAATGAGAAATACATGAAAAATGTGATTATAATCATGATTTTTGATGTATTTCTCATTTTTCATGTAGCAGGGTCCATCGAAAGTATGAAAAATGGGTACTCCTTGGATGAGGAATTAAATTTTGCATCCAACGAGTACTCCCTTTCAAAATTTGAGTAAAAAATTTGGAAGATAAGTTGAAAATACAAGTTGAAAAAGTAGTTTTATTATTTTTTAATATTTTTACCCTTTTACTTAAAAAAATGATGAATCATCCCCCATGGTTGACATCATCATCTTGAATCCTATTGGTTCTTATAAAGTTTTTTTTTTTGTACATTTTTCTTAGGAGGCCCATTTTAGACCTCAAAATTCCCCTAATGAAAGGGCTCTAAAAATATGAATGGATCATCTAAGTGATACATGCATGCTAAGGGTGTTGCAAGCGGATGGAATCGAACCCACCAAATCTGCGGAGCTGCATCTAAAGTTGTAGCATAATATAAGGTCATGTGGACATGTAGGGGGTGACCTGAAGGGCCACCCTATCATGAGCTCTGAAACATATCACACACATGCAGGAATCACTGACACAATCTGTTGGATCATCGAACCATCAAGTGTACAAATCTGGATCATGCTATAATGAGCTGAAGTTGAGCGGATGAGAAACAATCAAGTCAAAGGGAAATGATCAGTCCCTTTGCCTGATCTGAGGCACCGAACAAAAATGGAGGTTGGAACCAAGGTACAATTCCTTCTAGACCTTTCTTCTAGAATGAATGTGCTAATGTCGACAAAAGGAGGTCCACCATAGGTGAGGCAATGGGGAATCCTCAACTAAGGCACGTGGGATCATAGTAAAGTTCTTGATGGACTGAAACCAGCGATGATAATGGAATAGGGTATATTGAGTAGTGGAATGACAACATCCCTTGTCAGAGCATAAAAAACATGGATGACCTGGCAGCAGCTGACTCGACTCCGAAGGGGATGGGGGAGAATATGATAGGAGGCCAAAACGGATGACACGAGAGAGGGACAAGGAAAAATGGATGGAATACTTTAACAGGAGACAAAGTGACTCGAGACAGACTCCATGAATGCAATGGTGACTCAACTTGGATGCTCTAAACAAGGTTGAATCGATGTTGCTGCCACACATAAAAAGCCCCATGGGGACCGTAAAAACATGAGCAAAAGATGGTTACTCATGATGAAAATCGACACACGCATTGACAAGTATGAAGGCAAAGCGGTGCCCCAAGTATAAGAAGCGCAAGTGTAGAAATACGATTTTAAAAGGTGACAAAGTAACCCTTTTTGGAAAAATGGCTTCATGGTGAAGTGTCAAATTACCAAAAACAAAAAGATACCCATTTTAGTGCTCGATGAGGTATTTCCAACAATTCTAATAGTTTTTCAAACCGAGCTACGATTTGGTTGCAATTGGTGAAATATAATTTAGGGTTTTTATTTTAATTGGGTGATTTCCCTCCAATTTGATTCATTTTCTAGTGGAGTTGTGGTGAATTTGGAGGGGAGGAGAAGGCCCTAAATCTTGCGGCGATCGTAGGAGACAAACCGACCATTGGAATCGAGATCTGTTAGTTGTAGGTTGGTAGCCGAACCATACTCTAATTTTTCAGCGTTTAGTTTTTCAATTAGGTGCTCGGGGCTTAAAAATAGAACTTTGCCCATCCCCATGGATGGATCACACTTTTTGGGGCCTGTACTATGACCTGTCTCGCAGTTTCCAGATGGGAAAATTGTAAGCTCGTAGCTACAGGGGATGAAAGTTACGAGTTAGTCCAGAGGTGGGTTTTAGCCTGTTTTTCACTGAGGACCGATGGTTTTTTGCACGTATGGCAGAGCTGAAGATCAACTGGCGAGAGAGGTATTTGGATGTGCTTCGTGTTGAGATCTAGGGGGATCAGGTGGTCCGAGGAGAACTTGTGAGGTACAGGGTTCTCAAGTTGGTTGAGAACCCACTAATGAGGGTAGGGGAGCCCTTGTTGTCCAAGATAGTCGGCTATTGGGATCCAGACGAGGAGGCCTTTATGGTGCAAGGGAATAGGATCGAGTTGACCATTCAGTACATCTACTTCTTGACCGGACTCCCTCCACTAGGGGTGGTGGGAAATATCCATCCATTATTTTTTCATGGGCGGGACATATCAGAGTTTGCGGAGTGCCGCTCTAGACTGAGTGTTCGTGCTAAGGGAACGACCATACCGATCAATGATCTAAAGAGGTTAGAGACATGGGTTGTCTTCGTAGCATTATTGCGGATCCTGGGAAACCAAGTGTTCCATCACATCACTGGGGGGTAGATGATGTTGGTTGAGAGTGTTCTGAGTGGGACCTACTATGGGTGGGCACAAATGATGCTATCATTGGTGAAACCGTATTTTTCATTATGCAAGCGATAGGTGAACCATGACTATTCTTTTGGTACGGTGTTGTGCTTGTTATTTTTTTAAAATACCCCCACACTTCGGCCTCATGTGCAGATCGAGGATGGGGGCCCACTGGAGCTCAGGATGCATTGCTAGGGGCAGCTACTATAGAGAGGAAGAGGAGGGGAAGTCGGACGGGTGTTCCGACCCGAGATCTTCACACATTGGGATCATATGTCGTTGTACATAGATGACTATCCATATAGTGGTATGAAATTTTAGGGGGACCTTCACTTGCCACTTCCACCGGGTCGAGTATGAGGACCAGATTGTAAGTGAAAGTTGCTAAATATTATCATGCATTTAAATTTTTTAGAATATGTATGTGGTAATGACTTGTTACTTTTGGTATGCAAATATAGCACTGGTGAATCTGGTAGGGTATATGGGATGACCTGCAGCGTCAGGGGCTGTAGAGTCTAGTGGAGCGAGGGGAGACCAAAGACATGACTATGGGGCTCTGCTAGAGGATGTCCACCGTAGGTGTGAGCTGATTTTTACTGGCATATCTAAGCATGAATGGCATGATATTGAGGACCAGTACATCAATGGATGTATAGGGCTACCCTCTAAATGGCGAGGGGTCATGTGGCGCATGGCGATGGCCGGACAAGCAGTTCAGGATCTGCTTGCTACTGGAGCCGAGCGATTGGCTTGGGACACTCCATATAGTGATTAGATGTAGGGGCATGTGATGCCCCAAGTTTTTATTGTTGTAACATGATATGGGCATGTCGAATGTATTTCGAGTAGTGAACTCAAAACATTTATGAATTTTTCGATACATAATATGGATATGCGTCTTTTTATATATGATGAGTGTATGGTTTTCCATTTGTTTTATGATTGTCTTGTGTTAAATGCATGTGATACGTGCCACTATAGAATATTGTTTGCAATGCTATCTACATAGTGATTATGGGCTCTAGGTACATGACTGAATGTAATGGTTTCAAATTCACGCACTAAGAACTTCACTCATAAATATCTTCTAAAAAGGACTTGGCTATTCACGAGATACACACCATTCATTTTCATGACAAGCAACAAGGAATATAAATGAACATGAATATGAAGGATGATATGATCAAGGGAATCGACTAACAAACCTATCACTGCATCATATTAAGCATGGTTATTGGTGGCAGATCCAATGCATATGCCATTGGAGAGGACCAACGAATGCAAGGGGGTAAAAATGGCCCAAGCTGCCGAGGCTAGATTCCGGGAGAAGAAACTTGCACCATCGGCATAGCCGATATACTGTGTGGATGATGGATCCATCTAAAAGGTGCCACAAGACAAGAAATGAGATGATAATGCAAGCTACCTAAATGAATGACAAAAATAAAACACACATATCAATCGGAGATGATATGGGTAAGATTTCTTGAGGTAGAGTGCATTGCAAGGATTAGGAAGGAGTTGGCCTTCAAAATCCTCTAGAAGGTATTCCCCCTTTCCTAAACATTAGGTGTCAATGTAATGGCCACAAGTTGCATGTGGATCGAATTCATGGGTTCGATGTAAGGGGGTATAGGAAAAATCAACTTCATTATAGATGAAGTCTATAGACTCCACCGCATATGGGCCATGGGACTGCTGCGGAAGGAAGTACGCACGATGGTGCATATTATTCCAGGGAAAATTAGGGGTGGTCTTCACTTCCATTAAGTCTTCATCATAATGAAAGGTGGGAGGACTGGCGGAAGGGAGACCACATGACACGGCGGGGATACCTGATGCATCATCATGAGAGATATGGTTCACATACACACCGCTACAGAGGGTAGATGAAGAGCTAGTATATGAAACATCTACCGATGTTTAGATGAGTTTGATCGCCAGAGGAGGTTCAACCAAAAAAGAAGGGGATACCCCTGAGGGGTCTTCCACCATGGATCTCATGGATGACGATAGATAGATAATAGCGTTCGAAGGGTCTGTCATCTTGACATCGGGGGAAGGTATCGCAATGGGTGAAAAAATTTCCTCCGGTTCTGCTGAAGCACAACTCACAAGTAGATGGGTACAAGATCCACTACAAACGACCTCTATTTGGAGAATAGCCTCAAGGGTGTCGCAAAATTCGTCTAGATGGGGAAAATAATGAGAATAGTGGCCATAAATATTGCACAAATCACAAGGGTGGTTCGTGCGCAACTATTTTAGTTTCTTGGTTAAATCAGGTAAGGTAACATGGAACTCGTGGATGTCAGATTCAGGAAATGTCTCGTTGACCACAGTTTTGAGACGAGGAAGCTCAGGACATTTATGTGTGGAATACCCAACAACATCACACAAAGTGCATGGAGGTGACTGATTTGGAGGCTTAGGAGGTACAGGATTTGTTTGGGGGGCCTTGTCCTTAAGTTCCTTCTTTTTGGATTTATAACCCTCGTTTGATGCTTTCGCAACAGGAGTAGGTTCCCATTGGGGTGGCTGAGGCATTGAAGCAAAGTGAGGGGCCATAGAGATCGGTTAGACCGGGGTCAAAGAAGTATAAGGCTTGAGCTGACCAGGCAGAGTGTTGGCTGGAGGATCAATTTACCAAACTTGGATCTCCAGGATAAAATTGGGAAGGTCCAATGTATCCTTAACAAGCATCGAAAAGACTCCAGAAGGGGGTTCTAAAAATGGTATCTGAATGGAAGGGTAATGGTCGGGCAGAATGGCTCCCAAATGGTTAAGGCTAGGGGGAACCATTCCTGGTTGAAAAAGGTTGGGAGAGACATGAACAGAGGAAGAAGGTCCTTGAGGAGAAGGTCTTGAAGGTTGTGTTGAGTGACCACTAGTAGGTTGCGGAGGCGTTGGCTGCTGGTTGGTCGACCTGGACTGTTAGTATCCTATAAACTATAGGATCTCAAGGTGATTGGATACTTCACAGTTCTTGTAAAGTTTTCATTATTTAAAATTTAAAGGCTTTTCAAAATTCAAATGATTTAAAATAAAAAAAAATATGAAAAGAAAGAAAAGAGGGTATAAAAAATAGAAAAAGAGAAAAAGAAAGAGAGAAAAAAGAAAGAAACCCCCCGCCCCCCCCAAAAAAAATAGAAAGTGTCGCAAGTTTAAATGCCACTACTCATTAGATAGGTTTCTCCAGTCATACAGTTTAATCATGATTGGAAAATTTTCAATTTCTGTTAATAAAATTTTTCCAAAGTGTTTAATCTTGGCTTATCAGTAGACAGGTAGAAAATGAAATTGGCTCAGATAAGGATAGGTGTTAGGTTAGAAATTCGAAAGAAAAAATGATTTAAGGGTCTGTCAGCCCAAATGCACACTGAAATGAAGAAAAAATATAAGGTGAGTAGTTGGGTAGGTAGTTGTGCTGAGGAGAAATAATGAAAGGAAGAGGTAAAATTTATTCCACTAGGTACAACATCAAAATCTCATTTTTCATATGATGGAAGAAGATCAAAATACAGGGTGGGTGCACTCAAAAGGTGGAAAGGGATTTATGTTTTAAAAATTTTGGATTCCAAAATCATTTGAGGCATGCCTTATGCCTAAAAATTTATCTGAAGTCCTATACAAGTCCCGCCAAGCCTCAAATCACAATTTGCATCGGAATATCACAAAAATTCCCTGCCAATTCATTTACTATTTCTCAAACTTCCTGAAGTGATATCGGTGGGACCCCTTCTTTACCTTTTCACATCGACATACTGCAAATTTCCTCACCGCATCTATTCATTATTTCTTTGGACCACCAATGCAATATAGTGGGACCCTTCCCTGCCACATCACCTCCCACTTGTCACACTTTGCGCATCGCCAGTTTTAGCATTTGCCTCTACCGCCCATAACATAAAACTTCCGACCTGCAATTTGCTAGATATGTCGGGCCCCAACTCCTTACCACGTCACCCTTTACCCCGCTGCCACATCACACATCCCATCACCACGTCACAGCTGCGTTAAATTTCCCACAACTCCCCGCCATCTCCGCTCACCCCCACATATCGAATGGCCCACAATGATTTTCAGCCCCCCCTCGCCCATAAAACGTTAACAACGGGGGGGGTGGTCTGAAATGGGCAGTATTAAATTCCACCAAGAAGGTTATGTGTCATGCCGAGAAGAGTTCGCACCCCCCACGGCCGATACCACTGACCACCTTCGACCCCCTCTGAAAAGCGATCTCCACTGTTCGTAATACAACCACATCCGTTTGACCATTACCCATGATGTTGTACCACATCCACGACCATCTGTACACTTCGCCCTATCACAAATCTTCTTGCCAGCTGTTCGTTGTACCATAAAGGGTCGGGCCATTATCCAACGGACTTGCACTAACTCCAGGACCACCAAATTGTTGTTTTAAAGCGAAAATTCAGCATAAATGCAGAGTTACTCTGTTTGTTATTATCAAATTGTTGCAAGTTTTGAATTCGCAGGTATTATCAGAGAAAGTGAAAACTGTTTCCGAAGAGCCATTGTTTTATGAAAGAAGATTTGTCAGCTCTATGTGAACTAGATTACAATTCTCCTTTAGACTATTCAATCCTGATCACGATCCCCCTCTACCATATCCATTCCCCAGTGTTGATCCATAGAAATTTCCATTTCTCTGTTCCCCCTTCTGTCATCCCATTCTTCATTGCAGGTTTAGAAAGAAGATACATTGAAGAATCATGCCTCCCAAGAAAGATCAACAATCTTTCTATCCCATGGTCTATCCTCAGGTAGATTTAGATCACATACCCCTGGCTGATAGAGATTACAAGATCGATGAGACAGAGTCTGAATTCAACTTATTCGATGTCTACTACTAGCTTGAGGATAAATTCCTTGAAGAAATAGATGATATAGGCCTTTGAGACACCAAATTACATTTTTACATTTTTCCCATAACCCATAGCTGCCCTGAGCTAATCAAAAAATGTCAACCATGCTATGACATTAACCGGAGAGCCATAGTGAACCCTGCGGGAGAAATTTTCTTTTACATAAATGCCCCATCCATTCAAGAGATGATGCAAGCCCCCATTGTTGATAACACTGTCCCTTTTTCATATGAGGCCCTTTTAATTTTATACCAAAAGCTCGATTTCACCAACAGGGCCAAAACCTTAGAATTATTCATGGCCACCAATGCACCAATGCCTACTAAGAATCCTCCATATTCATCATCCATCTTCCTGGATAGGACCCGAAACATCATCTATGTTTTATCTTACTTGTTAGGATACCAAAATGATCAATGGGTAGATGAAGCCATGATTAGTTTCATATATATCATTTCCTTAGATGCTAATCCCACTCTATTGTTCAACTACGCTCAGTTTCTTGCTGATGCAATCCATGATCAGTTCCCAAAGTTCTAGAAATAAGAGGTATTCAACTACACCTATGTGTTGGTGTACATGTTTGCTTGTTTTCAATCCAGAAAGTTCCAAATTGATATAATGAAGTAGAATGTTGACTCTCAATCCCAATCTATAATTTTCTGGACAACTTTATTGATGAAGGAGTAGAAAATCTCTTCCTACAAGAGTTTTGTAGACCTATTTGTTCATCCAGAGATCGGTGCACTCAGCAGTACCACAGAGCCAAGGATCAATGAGGAAATCAATAAGGTGATGCAGTTTACAGATCAGATTAGGATATCTGATCAGTACCTCTACCAAAACTACACACAGACAAGATTTTATTGCAATGAATTGGCTCCATACAAACTGCCGAAGTACCTCTCTATGAGAATATTTTCACTTGAATATATCAGTCAAATGATACATGCAGATGAGGTGTACTTTGTCTCCACCAAGAAAATGTCAAAATTCAGGATCAAATCAAAGATTGATCTATTTATTTGCAACAATAGAGAAGAAGGGGATGAGGCAGATAAAATGTTGAAGGGGGTGAATTTCATACATAGCTTCACTCGATAATATGATCCAATGGGGATCATCTCCAAGAAGAGGGTGGAAAACAAGTCCATGCCCTACATTCATACCCACAGATTGGAGATAGAAAAGTACAAGAACCAAGAATAATGGGTGGCAGACACACTCCAAGAGGTGGAAGAGCAGGTCATCTCTACTTTATGAATTCAAACACCAACTCCACAAGAAATTAAAGTTGCAGGAGTTCAATATGACAAAGGAAAGGAGCCCAAAAAGGAGATAGGAATCAAGAGGACCAGGGAGGATCAAACAGACATGGATATTGATCCCTCCACTAAAGAATTCAAAATTAAATATAGGAAGAGGGCCTGATTCCGCATGGACTTTGACCAAGGCAGTGAGAAGGACCAGCAAAGTGTCATCACAATCAGATATTCACCAAGTTCCTCTGCCACTGTGCCTTTCCATCCGCAGAATGTGTAGACTCCTACATCCGCTGCAGGACAAAAAGAGGAATATATCTATGAGGCATTAAAAGAAATCAAAAGAAGGAATGAGATTCTTAATACCAACACATATAATCAGTTTTGGAAACAAACAAGGAGCTCCCAGAGTATACTTCTATCAGAATTTGACTCTGAGAAGGGAATAATGAAGATGGCATTCTTGGAAGCATAAATTCCTTAGCCCAAAGGTGAAACAGACTACGAGAAGACTTCCTTTGAGTTTTATAAAAATCATATCCATCCTATAGACAAAATGGAGATGCATAAGAAGACTGGATAAATGATCTCCTCCACTTTGAATAGTACATCCATGAGCCTATCAAAGTTCCAAGTTACATTATCCAACACACAGTCACAATTGAAGATGGAAAATATCTCCTCCATAGCCAAAGACTCAAGGATTAAGACTCTGGAGGATTTAGTAATACAAATTGGGTATGCTTAATCGAACCTAGGAGTGGAAGAAAGACTGGTAAGGAAAAATAATGTAGACATAGCTGCTTTGAGGAGGCAGATCAAGATTCCAATGAAAGAAGACCGTATGGCCAAGGAGATAGAAGAAAATGAATAAAAGAAGGCAGAGATGCTGCAATTGATCGTTGAAAAATCAGAGAAAATTTAGAAAATGGAGAGTGAGATGGATAAAATGATAAAATAAAGACAGAAAGCAATAAGAGATGCAGTGAAGGGAGAAATAAAACAAGCAACTAAGGCCATGATTCCACTACAGGCATTCCCTCTTACAATGATTCCAACACTTACAACAACAACAAGTACACTAGGTGAAGGCCCTGAGAAATTAGCTAAAGCTATGGAGAACATGTCCTTACAGACAACATAAATAAAAAAAGTTGCAAGATCAACTCAGTGACCTACAAGAGCAGATGAAAAGGAAAGATTCAGCACATGCCTCAGAGTTACAGATCAGTAAAAATTTAAATGAAAGTTTGCAGAAGTCCCTTTAGGAGTCCTCAATTGGAAGCATGGTAAGAAGAGTCAAAAAAATTATTTGGTTGGATATAATTGAATCTGTGAATGATATATGTTCATCAATTCAAATATTTTTTGAACAGAGGGATTTAATCGAATCAGTGAAAGTTTCCATCGGAAAAGCAAATGATGAACTTGGAGATAAGCCCTAGACTACCAAAAATATCATTAGATTCCTAAATTCTAAATGCAGTCATGAATTGGAACAACTGGAAGTAGCAGACATAACAACCACCATACTTGAGGTAAAAATGGTGTTGAACAAGAAGATTCTAGTTACATAGCTAGAAGAAGATGTCATAAACTGGAGATTGGAGTAAGTAGATTTTTCAATATAATTGAGCCACTGAACAAAAAGGGATTTCCTTCCCTATTTGTTATCAATGATAAACTGATGCCTATGACAGATTATGTAAAAATGCTCATAGATTTCAAAGGATGCATCCAAGCAAACAAATATGAAGAAAACTATGACAGGGAAAGCATTTTATGAAGTGATCAACAATGATGTTTTCATACAACATGGAATTAGACACGTCTTTCAATTGAGACCAACATTTTTGAAGTACATTGAAACTGATGGAGCCTACCAAAATTTGAACAGAACTAAGTTTCATACTCCAAAGAATTGGGAAAATTTATGTAGACTCCAGGGAGGATGACATATTATCATGATGACGAAACAAGAAGCTCAGTGAATTGTCTAAATCAGCATGATCTGGTGTATTAGAACAGCTCAGCAAGATCAGATTTTCCAGCACAACAGGTCGCTACAACACAGAATAACGACTTTATGATGACTTCTAACACTTGTTTAAAAGGCCGTTACACTAAATGATGGTTGCATAGTTCAATTTATATATATGTTAAAAAGTTGTCACAACGTGTCCATGCATGAGACACACATGTCAAGTTTGAGTTACTTTTGTAATAAACGAACCGATTACCTTACTGATAACGACAATTAGTCACAAATATCTTAAATATAGAACTGTATTTTGTATTAGGGGTTGGACCCTGGTTTTGTAAGTGCTTTTCATTGCAAGTACTTGTATTTTTTCAAGATGGAGCATCGATAAAGAGATCAATCTGCAAGATTCATGTGTTGTGTTGTTCTGTTGATGTTCTTCCTTATTCCCATTTAATGTTCTCCCACTGTAATATTTTCATGTGTGCCATTTAAAGTTCTTATTGTAAAACAGGAAGGTTAGATTAATATTTACTGTTTAGAGTACCTTAATTCTAACTGTCTTTACAATTTCAATGTTTTTCTTCTGATGTATGGTTTAAGAAGTCTTAGTTTCTCTTAAGTCATTAATGAAAGCATTTTTCTCCATCTCATAATTCCATTCATTTATAAACACCAGTATTCACAGCTAGCTTTCCTTGCATTTGTTCTTGGTTTTGATGCATATACCCAGCCCATTTCGACTCCATAGCCCAATGGAAACTTATTAGAGACACCCCTTAAATCCAACCATGAAAAATCAAACAAAAACAATTCCTGCACTCAATTTTACTAGCCTAATACCAGTAAGCTCGAAACAAATCTAAATCTTATAGAGAGATCCCTCTCTGAGTCTAGGAGGGCTAGATCATAGGCTTCAAGTGGTTTTGAGGTTTTTCTTTATAATTTAGTCTTGCCAATATTATAAATTATAGAGTGATAATATAGTGGCAACCATACTGGGGATATAACTGAAAATTTTCAATTTTCATCCGAATTCAGAAAACCTCGGCTAAAAAGCATTGAATGATACAACTTTCTTTTAAATATTGGTTTCTTACAGTCTTAAATAATCAGTTGGTCTGTGATTTTGAGCTGAGTTCTAGCTCCCAAAAGAATATCCACCAGATCCCATCCAGATCCAAATCCTCCTCCCATCGTAGATAATCCTGAGAAAACATTGAGGAAAAATCCTAGAAACAAAAGTCCAACCAGTAGCACAGTTCTTCATAGATCTATCTCCTTACTTGATAGCTTTGTCACTTTGTAAGACATTCAATTTGATTTTCATTTTGAATTAGGTCTATTCAGAACCAAATCTCATAACTGGATTGACCTTATTGTTTTTTATCCATCCATATTTCATACCTCTACCCATCCAACTTCATCCACCATTCCTCTCCCTCCACCACCTCCACCAATCATGGCAACCCGATATGCCCCATTGGTGCTACCAGTATCTTTACCTCCTATGCCCCAGGATTACCAATCTAAGATTCCACAATTTAATAGCACTGATCCTGTGACTAACCAACAAAACATAGATAAAATGAATGATTGTTTTGACCTGCAATAAATTGATGATGAAAGCGTTAAATTGAGAATTTTTTCCCAGAGTTTAGGGGGTGAAGGTAGAAAATGGTTTAAAGGTTTAACGGCTAATAGCAATCATGATATCCCTGCTTTTCACCAAACAACTATAAACAGATGGGGGGTCAAGAAAATCCCACTGCAGATTTTATTAGAATATGAATCTATTAAGAGATCTCCAGAAGAGAGTGTGCGGGACTATTGTAATATATTTAACAGCTTATACAATGCACTCCCTGCTAATATGAGACCACCCCAAGGGATAGTTCTGCTTAAATTCCTAGACGAATTTTACCCAGACATGGCCTATCAGATGAGGGAAAGAGAATCATCAACTTTAGAGGAAATGCAAAAGGATGTTGTGAGTGTAGAAGCAAAATTATTAGCAAAAAGGGATATGATGAGGACTAAGAGGAGAGTCACAATAAGAGAAGAACCTGTAGCCTCTACATCTGATGCCAAAATTGAAAATTCAGTAAGGACTATGGAAAGGATGATGGAGAGGATGAGTTAGAATAAAAGAGAAATACCCATAGAAAATCAACCCGCACCCAAAAATGGAAATCAGAACCCAAGAATAAACCCTCCACAAATTAGACAGAGAGAGAAAAGAGGTCATGATCAGCAGATTAGACCTCCTTTTCTAGAAAACTCTGTTTATGAAAATGAAGGAATAGTGGAGGAAGTTGAGGAAAATAATATTAACTTGATGGGGATTAATGAAGATGATTCTATTTTCCTCACCGAAGAAGAGAAAGACCTGTTTTCACTCACCCAAATAGACCTTGGATCCAAAGAATCTGATGACTACAAATTGGATTTTAAGAAAGCAATTATGGAGGTCCACAGACAATACAATTTGAGAAGTAAGAAAAATTTAGATAATTCTAATAAGAAGGATTCATAAAATTCTACCAAGAAAGTATTGGAATCTAAAGTCAAGAAAACATCAGAAAACACCAAGAAAAATGAAAATAACCCAGAAAAGAGAAACACATAAAACAATGCCAAGAAAGCAGTAGATATTCCTGGTAGAAACGCTCATATAGACATCCCTAGTACAAGTAAATAGACTGAAGTTACCTAAATAATAGAGGCTGAAAGAATTTATTTATCAAACCCACTGAAAACTCAAACACAATTCAGTATTGAGAGTGAACTTGTAAAGGTGAACATTTCTATCCCCCTCACTGAATTAATCAACAAAAATTTCTACTGATCTCAGGTCCTGAAAGTGTTAAATATAGGGGAGGTTACCGATACTATCAATTTAAATGATGACCATCCTGAACTTTTTTTTGGGTTAGAAGTTGATGTCAAACCTGAGGAAGGAGGTGTCCCTCCTTTTAATGTCAGTTTAAACATTCATGACAAGATTCTTCACAATGTCATGTTGGATTCGAGTGCATCACACAACCTTATGCAAAAGGCTATCATGGAGAAGCTTGGTCTTGAAATCACTAGACCCTACAAATATTTATACTCTTTTGACTCTAGTAAAGTTAGGTGCCTAGGTCTGATCAAAGATCTTTGTGTCATTCTAGCTCAGATACCTGCAAAGAGTTTAGTGATGGATATTGTTGTAGCTGACATTCCCACTAAATACAAAATTCTTTTATCTCACTCATGGGGAGAAAAATTACAAGGGAGACTGCAACTGGACATTACATATGCTAGAATTATGGTGTTTGGTCAGTCAAGAAGACTATATAGGGAAACATTAATGAAGTACATGGTAAGCAGCCAAGAGAAGCCTCACAATTACCCTCTGTACTCTGCTCACATTGACCTTGATTATTTCATTTTGTATAACGATGGAGTCATTTACTCACAAGTTTCCCATATGGAAGATGATTCCACAGAAAATAATGACAGTCAAATACAAACAGAACAACGAGATCCAGCAAATGAACCTCTTTGGAACATGAGTTTTAATGGCTCATCTGGCAAATATGGCTCAGGGGCAGGCATTTGGGTGTATAATACAGGAAACAATAGTGCACGGGGTCATTCATAAAAATTAATTTTTCAGTGCACAAGTAACATTGCAGAATATGAAGCTTTTCTTTTGGGATTACAAATGCTGAAAAAAATAGGAGCAAAAAGGATCTTTGTACATGGTGAATCTGAGTTGGTCATAAAACAAGTTAAAGGAATGTACGCATCAAAGCATCCTATATTAAGAGCTTATAGAAATGTTGTCCTTGATTTCTTGAGAACTTTTGAGGAATATGATTTAGCAGTAATCCCCAGAAACCAGAATGTCCTATCAAATGGCCTAACTTATTTAGAAAGTACCTGTAAACTGCCTCACCCAAACAAACAACATACAATTGAGGTCAAACATCTACCTTCTATGCCAGATAACATGAGGTACTAGAAAGTTTTTGGTAGTGATAAACAAATAGAAATATTCCTACAATCTAAAGATGAATTTGAAGATAGTAATATAGACATGGATTGTGAGGAAGACAGTCTTATTGATGAAAAAAGTACTGAGGAAAAAAAACCTTTGTTCTAGAAGCTGTTATTTCATATGTAAATACCAATGTAAATATTACAACCAACAAAACTGTACATAATACTAAAAATCAAAAATACCTGGAAAAAGAGGAATTTGAAATACTCCAACTCAAAGACAATAATTTGCCTATATGGATTCCCCCTTTAGAGGAATTATTTGAATTCAATGATGTGGCAAAGAAACCCAAAATGGGACCAACTGGAACAAAATTTGAGGAATGTAATATAGGCACTAAACAAAACCCCAAAATCATCAAACTGTCTAAATCTCTTCCTGCTATTACAAAAAGAAGATATATAGCATTGTTGAATGAATTTATAGATGTGTTTCATGGAGCTATGGGGATTTGAAGTCTTATGATACAAGAATCATTTAACATAAAATTCCAATCAAAGAAAATAAAAAACCATTCAGACAAAAATTGTGAAGAAAAAATTTGGTTTTGATGCCTTTAGTTGAGAAAGAAATAAAAAATATCTATGAATCAAAAATCATAGTACAACTCAGATATTCCAAATGGGTCTGCAATATTGTGCCAACTAGGAAGAAAACCAGAAAATGTTGACTTTAGAAATCTTAACGAAGTATCTCTAAAGGATAATTACCCTTTACCAAAGACGGATCACATATTGCAAAGGGTAGAGGGTTCTAGTAGGATATTTTTGTTAGATGGTTTCTCTAGTTACATTCAAGCGTTAGTACACCGTGATGACCAAGATAAGACAACTTTTAAAACTCCTTAGGGGACTTTCATGTATGTGAAAATGCCCTTTGTATTGATGTATTCTTGAGCTACCTTTCAAAGGGCCATGGACATTGCATTTTCTGATGACATTGGCTACTTTATTATGATTTATTTGGATGACATCACTGTGTTTTCTAAAACTAATGAATAACATTTAACACACTTGAGAAGAGCTTTTGAAAAATGCAGAAAATTTGGAATTTCCATGAATCCTAAGAAGACATTGTTTGGATTAGAAGAAGGAAAACTATTAGGTCACATTATCTCTCAGGGGGGAATCAGAATTGAACATAGTAGAATTGAGGGAATATTAAAAATAAGCCATCCTAGAAATCTTAAAGAACTCCAATCCTTCATTGGTAAAATCAACTTCATAAGGAGATTTATACCAAAATTAACATTACCAATTGAGGGAATATTAAAAATAAGCCATCCTAGAAATTTTAAGGAACATTACCAATATTCTCAAGAAAGGATCAGAAATAAAATGGCCCATAGAAGGAAAACAATCTTTTGAGTTAGTCAAGATAGAATTGACAAAGCCCCAGTACTAATCAATCTGGATTTCACTAAATATTTCATGATTTTTTCTTTTCCCTCTGAACATACTATTGTTGTTGTTCTATTATAGAAAAACAGTGAAGGACAGGAGAAACCAATAGTTTTTTTCAACAAGGCATTAAGAGATGCATCATTGAAATATAATGTCATGGAAAAACAAGCTTTTGACTTGGTTAAAGCATCGAAATATTTTAGAGTCTATATTTTACATTCACATATCATTGATTATGTTCCAAATGCAGTTGTCAAAGATATCTTAACCTAAAACGGTCCTGATGGAAAAAGAGAAAAATGGATTGTAGTGATCTTGGAATATGATTTGGAAATCAAGCCTACCAAGATGATTAAAGGCCAAGGACTAGCTGAATTGATGGCAGAATCGAACTTTCACACACTAGAAATCAACATGGTACACTCATTAGATGGTCAAGAGGAACTATCGACTCCACCAATGGATGAAGCATTCATGATTCTCTACGGTATGCTGATATTTTGTATGTATTGTCAAATATGAATGCTCCTCCTGGTTTGTCTAAGACAAAGGCTAGATTTCTAAAACTTAAAGCTGTTAAATTCTACATTTTGGACAATGTTTTGTATTGGAAAGATATTGGAGGTATTTTTCGTAAATGTTTATTGAAGGATGATGCAGACAGAGTAATAAAGGAGTTCCATGGAGGTGACTGTGGAGGCCATATCTATTGGAAAGCCACTGCTAACAAGATCATGAGAGCTGGTTTTTATTAGCCCTCCCTTTTTCCCGATGTCCATAAGATGGTTACTGCTTGTCACAAGTGTCAAATCTTTGAAGGAAATAAAAATCTATTTCCCTTACCCTCGAAACCTATTTCTGTGGAAATCATTTTCTAGCAACGAGGATTAGACTTCATAGGAGAAATTCACCCCCCATCCTCTGCCAGAAATAAATGGATCCTCACTGCTATAGATTATTTCACCAAATGGATAGAGGCCACCTCTTCTAGAAATTCCACTGACTCTGTCATAATAAAATCCCCAAAAGCCAACATCCTTTCCAGATTTGGTTGTCCTAGAAAAATCGTTACAAAAAATGTTGCAACCTTTAGGTCCAAAAAGATGGTTGATTTCTGTCACAGGCATCATATAACATTGGGGCACCCAACAGCCTACTACCCTCAAGGTAATGGACTGGTTGAATCTTCTAACAAAATCCTGGTGAACATCATCAAAACTCTTCTAGAGGAGAATAAGAAATCATGGCACAATAAGTTGATCAATGCCCTTCGGGATGATAGGATCACCACAAAGAAATCACTTGGCATGTCTCCATACCAACTATTTTATGGAATGGATGCATTGTTTCCTTCTTCCTTGGAAGTTACAGTAATGAAGATGATCCAAGAGATTCAAGATGAACCAAATGACACTCAAAGGAGGATTAATGACACCATTCAGTTGTAGCAGTCCAGAGAGGAGGTCTATAATAGAATACAAGTAATTCAAGGGAATATCAAAAATATATTTGACAAGAGAACCAAGGCCAATGATTTCAACTTGGGAGATAAAGTTCTGAAATGGTATTCCCGAAGAGAGGATAAACGCAAGCATGGAAAATTTGATAAACTTTGGCAAGGGCCATACATCATTGATGCTTTCGGGGGAAACAACGCTTACTTTATCAAAGAGTTGGATGCTACAAAAGTATATGGAGGTCCTATCAATGGCAGGATGCTGAAGCACTATTTATTTTGAAAGGTTGACCTTTAGTCATTATAAATACCACAGTATTATAGTTTTTAATAATTCATTGGATAAGGTTAAAGCCCGAAGTGAAGGCCCTAAGCCTAGTTTGATGAGAAGATATTCAAACAGAAAAGAAATCAGTTGAAGAAGAGAAGAAATCAGTTAAAAGTGTTGCAGAAAAAGGAGCATCCAAGGCTAATGGTATCAAGTTCTTGACACTTCTTTTCAAGAAGCGCCATCCCCAGCTGGAGCCACTATTAGTACCCTATAAATTATAGGATCTCAAGGTGTTTGGATACTTCACATTTCTTGCAAAGTTTTCTTTATTGAAAGGCTTTTCAAAATTCAAATGATTTCAAATTCAAAAAAAAAGAATATGAAAATAAAGAAAAGAGGGTATAAAAAGAGAAAAAGAAAAAGATAAAAAAGAAAGAATACCCCAAAAAGAAATAAAAGTAAAAGTGTTGCAAGTTCAAATGCCACTACTCATTAGATAGGTTTGTACAGCCATATAGTTTAATCATGATTGGAAATTTTTAAATTTCTTTTGATAGGTTAGAAAATAAATATTTTCCAAACTTTTTAATCTTGGCTTATTAGTAGATAGGTAGAAAATGAAATTGGCTCAACAATTTAAACTGAGCGAATGGTTGAGATTAGGATAGGTGTTAGGTTAGAAATTCAAAAGAAAAAACGATTTAAGGGTCTGCTAGCCCAAATGCACCCTGAAAAGAAGAAAAAATGTTACGTGAGTAGTTACATAGGTAGTTGTGTTGAGGAGAAAGAATGAAAGGAACAGGTGAAATTTATTCCACCAGGTACATCATAAAAATCTCATTGTTCCTATGATGGAAGAAGATCAAAATATAGGGTGGGTGCACTCAAAATCTGAAAAGGGACCTATGTTTTAAAAATTTTGGATTCCAAAATCATTTGAGGCATACCTTATGCCTAAAATTTTATCTAAAGTCCTATAGAAGTCCTGCCAAGCCTCAAATCGCAATTCGCATCGGTATATCGCAAACATTCCCTGCCAATTAATTTTCTATTTCACAAACTATCAGAAGTGATATCGATGGGATCCCTTCTTTACCTTTTCGCATCGGCATACCTCAAATTTACTCACTGCATCCATTCGTTGTTTTTCTGGAACACCGATGCAATATAGTGGGACCCTTCCCTGCCACGTCACCTCCCTCTCGTCGCACTTTGCACATTGCTAGTTTTAGCATTTTCCTTCGCCACTTATAACATAAACTTCCAACCTACAATTTTCGAGATACGTTGGGTCCCACCTCCTTACCACGTCACCCTTTCCCCCACTTCCATAACACACATCCCATCCCCACGTCACATCTACGTTAACCTTCCCACAACTCCTCACCATCTCTGCTCAATCCCACATATCGGATGGCGCACAACACTTCCCCCCCCCCCCGGCCATTGAACGTTAACAAAGGGGGGGTGGGGTTTGAAATGGGAAATATTCAATTTCACCAAGAAGGTTACATGTCATGGCAAGAAGATTTCTCACCCCCTTGCCCCCCACCAATACCGCAGACTTCCTTCGACCCCCTCCGAAAAGTGGTCTCCATTGTTCGCAATACTGCCACATCCGTTTGACCATTGCCCATGATGCTACGCCACATCCACCGCCATCTGTCCACTCCGCCCTATCACACCAGCTGCCCGTTGTGCCATACAAGGTTGGGTCGTTATCCAACGGACTCGCGCCAACTCCACGGCCCCCAAATTGTTGTTTTAAAGCTAAAAGTTGGCATAACTGCAGAGTTTACTCTATTTTTTATTTTCAAATTTTTGCAGGTGTTTAATTCACAGGTATTATCAAAGAAAGTGAAATTTTTTGCCGAAGAGACATTGGTTTATCAAAGAAGAGTTTTCAGCTCTCTGTGAACCAGATTACAGTTCTCCTTTAGACTGTTCAATCTCGGTCACGATCCCCCTCTGTCATATCCCTTCTCTAGTGTTGATCCATAGTAATTTCCCTTTCTTTTTTCCCCCTTTTGTCATCCCATTCTTCATTGTAGGTTGAGAAAGAAGATACATTGAGGAAGAATGCCTCCCAAGAAACATCAACAGCCTTTCTATCCCATGGTCTAGCCTCAGGTAGACTTAGATCACATACCCCTGGTTGATAGAGATTACAAGATCCACGGGACGGAGTCTCACTTCGAATTGTTTCATGTCTACTGTTGGCTCAAGGATAAATTCCTTGAAGAAATAGATGATATAGGCCTTTGGGAGACCAAATTACCTTTTTACATTTTTCTCAGAACCCATAGCTGCCCTGAGTTAATAAGAAAATTTCAATCATGTTATGACATTAACTAGAGAGCCGTAGTGAACCCTGTGGGAGAAATTTTATTATACATCAATACCCCATCCATTCAAGAAATGATGAAAGCCCCCATTGTTGAGAACACTGTCCCTTTTTCATATCAGGCCCTTGTAGGTCTATACCAAAAAGTTGATTTCACCAGCAGGGCCAAAACTTTAGAATTATTCATTTCTAACAATACACCAATTCCTACTAAGAATCCCCCATATCCATCATCCATCTTCCTAGATAGGACCCGACACATCATCTTTATTTTATCTTCTTGTTAGGATACCACAATAATCAGTCGGTAGGTGAAGCGATGTTTGGTTTCTTATCTATCCTCTCCTCAGATGCTAAGTCCACTGTGATGTTCAATTATGATCAGTTTCTTGCTGATGCAATCCATGATCAGTTCCTGAAACTCCAAACAGAAGAGGTATTCAACTACACCTCTGTGTTGGTGAACATGTTTGTTTGTTTTCAATCCAGCAGGTTCCTATTTGATATGATGAAGCAAAATGTTGACTGTCAATCCAAATCTATAATTTTCTGGATAACTTTATTGATGAAGGAGCAGAAAATCTATTCCTACAAGAGTTTTGTAGACCTATTTGTTCATCCAGTAATTAGTGCACTCAGCAATACCACAGAGCCAAGGATCGGTGAGGAAATCAAGAAGGTGATGTAGTTGACAGATTAGATTAGGACAACTGATTGGTACCTCTACCAAAACTACAAAAATATCATAGTTTATGGCAGTGAATTGGATCCATACAAACTGCCCCAGTACCTCTCTATGAGAATATTTACACTTGAATATATCAGACAAATGATAAATGAATATGAGGTGATCTTTGTCTCTGCCAAGAAGAAGTCATAATTCAGGATCAAATCATAGATTGGTCCATTTATTTGCAACAACATAGAAGCAAGGGATGAGGTAGATAAAATGTTGAAGGGGATGAATTTCACACATAGCTTCACTTGGTCCTATGAGCCAATGGGGATCATCTCCAAGAAGAGGGTGGAAAACAAGTCCACACCCTACATTCATACCCACATATTGGAGATAGAAAAGTACATGAACTAAGAATAATGGGTGGTAGAAACACTCTAGGAGGTAGAAGAGCAGGCCATCTCTACTTCAAGAATTCAAACACCAACTCCACAAGAAAGTAAAGTTGCAGGAGTTCAAGATGACAAAGGAAAGGAGCCCGAAAAGGATTTAGGACTCAAGAGGAATAGGGAGGATCAAACAGACATGGATATTGATCCCTCCACTAAAGAATTCAAAATGAAATATAGGAAGAGGGTCCGAATCCGCATGGACTTTGACCAACGCAGTGAGAAGACTTCCTTTGAGTTTGATATAAAGAATATCCATTATATAGACCAAATGGAGATGCATAAGAAGACCAGAGAAATGATATTCTCCAATTTGACCAGCAAAACCCTGAGCCTCCCAAAGTTGTAGGTTACATTATACAACACACAGTCACAATTGAAGATGGAAAAGATCTCCTCCATGGCCAAAGACTCAAGGATTATGACTCTGGAGGATTTAGTAATTCAAATTGGGTATGATCCATCGAACCTAGTAGTGGCAGAAACATTGGTAAGGAAAAAGAATGCAGACATAACTACTTTGAGGAGGCAGATCAAGATGCCAATGACAGAAGACCCTATGGCCAAGGTGATAGAAGCAAATGAAACACAGAGGGAAGATATGCTGTAATTGATCGTTGAAAAATCAGAGCAACTTAAGAAAATAGATAGATATGGAGAAAATGATAAAAGAAAGGCAGAAAGAAATAAGAGATGCAGTGAAGGGAGCAGCAAAGAAGCATCTAAGGCCATGATTCCACTATAGGTAGTCCCTTTTATAGTGATTCCAACACCTACAAAAACAACAAGTATACTAGGTGAAGGCACTGAGAAATTAGCTAAAGCTATGGAGAACATGTCCTTACAGACAACAGAAATAAAAAAGATGCAAGATCAACTCAGTGACCTACAAGAGCAGCTGAAAAGGAAAGATTCAACACATGCCTCAGAGTTACAGATCAGTAAAAAGTTAAATGAAAGTTTGCAGAAGTCCCTTCAAGAGTCCTCAATTGGAAGCATGGTAGGAAGAGTCAAACAAATTATTTAGTTGGGTATAATTGAATCTGTGAATGATATATGGCCATCAATTCAAATAATTTTTTAACATAGGGATTTAATCGAAACAGTAAAAGTTTCCATCGAAAAATAAAATGATGAACTTGGAGATAAGCCCCAGACTGCCAACAATATCATTAGATTCTTGAATTCTAAAAGCAATCATGAATTGGAACAACTGGAAGTAGCAGACAGAACAACCACCATACTTGAGGTAAAAGGGGCGTTGAACAAGAAGAGTCTAATTACACAACTAGAAGAAGATGTCATCAGCTAGAGATTGGAGTAAGTAGATTTTTCAATAGGATCGAGCCACTGAACTAAAAGGGATTGCCTTCCCTATTTGTTATCAATGATAAACTAATGCATAGGACAGATTATGTAAAAAGGATCATAGAGATTTCAAAGGATACATCCAAGCATACAAATATGAAGAACACTATGATAGGGAAAGCATTTTATGAAGTGATTAGCAATGATGTTTTCATACATCATGAAATTAGACATGTCTTTCAATTGAGACCAACATTTGTGAAGTACACTGAAACTGATGAAGTCTACCGAAATTTGAATAGAACTAAGATTCCTACTCCAGAGAATTGGGAAAATTTATGTAGACTCCAGGGAGGATGGCATCCTAGCATGATGACGAAACATGCATCTCAACGAATTGTGTACATAAGCATTATCCGGTGTATCAAAACAACTCAACAGAATCAGATTTACCAGTGCAGTAGGTCGCTACAACACGGAATAACGACTTTATGATGACTTTAGACACTTATTTAAAAGGTCGTTACACTGAATGACAGTTGCATAGTGTAGTTTAGACATATGTTAAAAAATTGTCACAACGCGTCCATGCATGATACACACAGGTCAAGTTTTAGTTACTTTTGTAATAAACGAACCGATTGCCTTTTTTATAACAGAAATCTTTCACAAATAGCTTAAATATAGAATTGTATTATGTATTAGGGGTTGTACCCTGGTTTGGTAAGCACTTTTCATTACAATTAATTGTAATTTTTCAAGCTGGAGCATCAATAAAGAGACCAGTGTGTAAGATTCATGTGTTGTGTTGTCCTGGTGATGTTCTTCCTTAATCCCGTTTAATGTTTTCCCACTGTAATCTTTTCATGTGTGCCATTTAAAATTCTAATTGTAAAACAGGAAGGTTAGATTAAGATTTATTGTTCAGAGTACCTTAATTATGATTTTCTTTATAATTTCAATGTTTTTCTTCTAATGTATGGTTTAATAAGTATTAGTTTCTCTTAGTCATTACCGAAAGCACTTTTCTCCAGCTCATAATTCCATTAATTTATAAGCACCAGTATTCACAGCTAGCTTGCCTTGCATTTGTTCTGGGTTTTGGTGCATATACCCATCCCATTTCAACTCCATAGCCCAATGGAAACTGATTATAGAAACCATTTAAATCCAACTACGAACAATCAAACAAAAACAACTCCCACACTCAATTTAACTAGCCTAATACTAGTAAGCTCGAAACAAATCTAAATATTATAGAGAGATCCATCTTTGAGTCTAGGAGGGCTAGATTTTAGGCTTCAAGTGGTTTTTATGTTGTTCTATATAATTTAGCCTTGCCAATATTATAAATTATAGAGTGATAACATAGTGGCAACCATACTGTGGACATAACTTAAAATTTTCAATTTTCACCTGAATTCAGAAAACCCTGGCTAAAAAGCATTGAATGATAGAAATTTCTTTTAAAGATTGGTTTCTTACAGTCTTAAATATTATTTGGTCTATGATTTCGAGCTAAGTTATGTTTCCCAAAAATAATATCCACCAGATTCCATCCAGATCCAAATCCTCCTCCTATCGTAGATAATCTTGAGAAAATATTGAGGAAAACTCCTAGAAACAAAAGTCCAACCAGTAGCACAGTTCTTCATAGAACTATCTTCTTACATGATAGCTTTGTCACTTTGAAAGACATTCAATTTGATTTGCATTTTGAACTAGGTCTATTCAGAACCAAATCTCAGAATTGGACTGACCTTACAGTTTTTGATCCATCCATATTTCATACCTCTACCCATCCAACTTCATCCATCGTTCCTCTCCCTCCACCACCTCCACCAATCATGGTAGCCCGATATGCCCCATTGGTGCTACCAGTACCTTTACCTTCTATGCTCTAGGATTACCAATCTAAGATTCCACAGTTTGATAACACTGATCTGTGACTGCCCATCAACACATAGATAAAATGAATGGCTATTTTGACCTGCAAGAAATTGATGATGAGAACGTCAAATTGAGAATGTTTGCCAAGAGTTTAGGGGGTGAAGTCAGAAAATTGTTTAAAGGTTTAATGGCTAATAGAATTCATGATCTCCTTGATTTTCACCAAACATTTATAAACATATGGGAGGTCAAGAAAAATCCACTGTAGATTTTATCAGAATATGAATCTATTAAGAGATCTCCAGAAGAGAGTGTGCAAGACTACTATACTAGATTTAATAGCTTATACAACGTACTCCCTGCTAATATGAGACCACCCCAAGGGATAGTTCTGCTTAAATTACCAGATGGATTTGACCTAGACATGGCCTATTAGCTGAGGGAAAGAGACTCATCAACTTTACAGGAAATGAAAAAGGATGTTGTGAGTGTAGAAGAAAATTTATTAGGGAAAAGGGCTAGGATGAGGATTGAGAGGAGAGTCACAATAAAAGAAGAATCTGTAGCCTCTACATCTAATGCCAAAATTGACAATTTGGTAAGGACTATGGAAAGGATGATGGAGAGGATGAGTTTGAATGAAAGAGAAATACCCTCCACCCTCACTCCAAAACCAACACCCCAAAACAAAAATCAAAACCCAAGAAGAAACCCTCCACAAATTATACAGAGAGAGAAAAGAGGTCTTGATCAACATATTAGACCTCCTTTTCAAGAAAACTATGTTGATTAAGATGAAGGAATAGTGGAGGAAGTTGAGGAAAATCATATTAAATTTATGGGAATTAATTAAGATGATTCTATTTTCTTCACCGAAGAATCACAAGACTTGTTTTCACTGACCCAAATAGACCTTGGATTCGAAGACTCTGATGACTACAAACTTGGTTTTGAGAATGCCATTATGGAGGTCCAGAGACAATACAATTTGAGAAACTAGAAAATTTTAGATAATTATAATAAGAAGGATTCATAAAATTCTTCCAAGAAAGTGTTGGAATCTGAAGTCAAGAAAACAACATAAAACACCAAGAAAAATGCAAATAACCCAGAAAAGAGAAACACAAAAAAAAATGCCAAGAAAGTATTAGATATTCCTGCCAGAAATGCTCAGACAAACATCCCCAGTACAAGTAAACATACTGAAGTTACCCAAAGAATAGAGGTTGAAATAATTTATTTATCAAACCCTCTGAAAACTCACACACCATTCAGTATTTAGAGGGAACTTGCAAAGGTGAAGATTGATATCCCCCTCATTGAATTAATCGACAAAAATGTCTACGGATCTCAGGTATTGAAATTGTTAAATATAGGGGAGGTTATCGATACTGTCAATTTAAATGATGACCAACCTGAACTTTTGTTTTGGCCAGAAGTTGATGGCAAACCCCATGAAGGAGGTGTCCCTCCTTTTTTTTTCAGTTTAAACATTCATGACAAGATTCTTCACAATGACATGTTGTATTTGGGTGCATCACATAGCCTTATGCCAAAGGTTGTCATGGAGAATCTTGGTCTCAAAATCATTAGACCCGACAAATATTTATACTCTTTTGACTCTAGTAAAGTTAGGTGCCTAGGTCTGATCAAAGATATTTGTGTCACTCTAGCTCAGATACCTGCAAAGATTTTAGTGATGGATATTGCTGTAGCTGACATTCCCCCTAAATATGGAATGATTTTATCTCGCTCATGTGGAGAAAAATTACAATGGACATTGCAACTAGACATGACATATGCTACAATTTGTGTGTTTGGTCAGTCATGAAGACTATAGAGGGAAACATTAATGAAGTAAATGGTAAGAAACCAAGAGAAACCTCACAATTACCCTTTGTACTCTATTCACACTGACCTTGATTCTTTCATTTTGTATAATGATGGAGTCATTGATTCACAAGTTTCCCATATGGAAGATGATTCCATAGAAAATAATGACACTCAAATACAAATAGAACAACTAGATCCAGCAAATGAATCTCTTTGGAACATGATTTTTGATGGCTCATGTAGCAAAGCTGGCTCAGGGGCAGGCATTTGGGTGTATAATATAGGAAACAATAGTGCACAGGGTCATTCATACAAATTAAATTTTCACCGCACAAGCAACATTGCGGAATATGAAGCTTTGCATTTGGGATTACAAATGTTGAAAAAATTAGGAGCAAAAAGGATCTCTGTACATGATGACTCTAAGTTGGTCATAAAACAAGTTAAAGGATTGTATGAAGCAAAACTTCCTAGATTAAGATTTTATAGAAATGTTGTCCTTGATTTCTTGAGAACTTTTGAGGAATATGATTTAGCAGTAATCCCCAAAAACCAGAATGTCCTAGAAAAAGGCCTAGCTTTTTTAGCAAGTACCTATAAACTGCCTCACCCAAAAAAACAACATACAATTGAGGTCAAACATCATCCTTTTGTGCCAGATAACATGAGGTACTGGAAATTTTTTGGCAGTGATAAACAAATAGAAAGCTTCCTACAATCTAAAGATGAATTTGAAGATAGTAATATAGACATGGATTGTGAGGAAGATAATCTTATTGATGAACAAAGTACCAGGAAAAACAAACCGTTGTTCTAGAAGTTGATGTTTCAGATGTAAATACCAATGTAAATATTCCAGCCAACAAAACTGTACATAATACATAAAATCAAAAAGACCTGGAAAAAGAAGAATTTGAAATACTCCAACTCAAAGACAATAATCTACCTAGAGGGCTGGCCCCTTTATAGGAATTATTTGACTTCAATGATGTGGCAAAGAAAACCAAAATGGGATGAAATGGAACAAACATTGAGGAATGTAATATATGCACTTAATAAAACCCCAAAATCATCAAACTGTCTAAATCTCTACCTGCTATTACAAAAAGAAGATATGTAGCATTGTTCAAAGAATTTATAGATGTGTTTGCATGGACCTATGAGGATTTGAAGTCTTATGATACAAGCATCATTCAACATAAAATTCCAATCAAAGAAAATAAAAAACCATTCAGACAAAAATTGCGAAGAATTAATCCGGTTTTGATGCCTTTAGTTGAGAAAGAAATAAAAAATATGTATGAATAAAAAATCATAGTACCACTCAGATATTCCAAATGGGTCTACAATATTGTGCCAACTAGGAATAAAACCATCGAAATTATACTTTGTACTGACTTTAGAAATCCTAATAAAGTATCTCTTAAGGATAATTACCCTTTACCAAAGATGGATCACATATTGCAAAGGGTAGTGGGTTCGAGTTGGATATCTTTGTTAGATGGTTTCTCTGGTTACAATGAAGTGTTAGTACACCTTGATGACCAAGTTAAGACAACTTTTACAACTCCTTGGCGGACTTTCATGTATGTGAAAATTCCCTTTGGATTAATGAATTGTGGATATACCTTTCAAAGCGGCATGGAAATTGCATTTGCTGATGACACTGGCCACTTTATTGTGATTTATTTGGATGACATCACTGTGTTTTCTAAAAATAATGAAGAACATTTAGCACATGAAAATCATTTTTGAAAAATGCAGAAAATTTGGAATTTCCCTGAATCCTAAGAATACACTGTTTGGATTAGAAGAAGGAAAAAAGTTAGGTCACATTATCTCTTAGGAAGGAATCAGAATTGATCCTAGAAGAATTGAGAGAGTATTAAAAATCAGCCATCCCAGAAATCTTAAATAACTCCAATCCTTCATTGGTAAAATCAACTTCCTAAGGAGATTTATACCAAACTTAGTAGAAATTTTAAGGAACATTACCAATATGCTCAAGAAAGAATCATAAATAAAATGGACCATAGAAGAAAAAGAGTCTTTTGAGTTAGCCAAGCTAGCATTGACAAAAGCCCCAGTACTAATCAGTCTGTATTTTACTAAAGATTTCATGATTTTTTCTTTTTCCTCTGAAAATACTATTGTTGTTGTTTTATTATAGAAAACTAGTGAAGGACAGGAGTAGCCAATAGTGTTTTTAAGCAAGGCATTAAGAGATGCATCATTAAAATATAATATCATGGAAAAACAGGCTTTTTCTGTGGTTAATGCATTGAAAGATTTTAGAGTCTATATTTTACATTCACATATCATTTCTTATGTTCCAAATGTAGTTGTCAAATATATCTTAACCCAAAACGATCCTAATGGAAAAAGAGAAAAATGGATTGCAGTGATCTTGGAATATGATTTGGATATCAAGCCTACCAAGCTGATTAAAGGCGAAGGATTAGATGAATTGATGGCAGAATCCAACTTTCACGCACTAGACATCAACATGGTACACTCATTAGATTATCAAGAGGAACTGGTGACTCCACCAATGGATGAAGCATTCCCGATTCTCCATGGTATGCTAATATTTTGTATTTACTATGAAATATGAATGCTCCTCCTAGTTTGTCTAAGACAAAGGCTAGATTTCTAAAACATAAAGTTGTTAAATTCTGCATTTCTGACAATGTTTTGTATTGGAAAGATATTGGAGGTATTTTTCTTAAATGTTTTTTGAAGGATGATGCATATAGAGTAATGAAGGAGTTCAATGGAGGTGACTGTGGAGGCCATCTCTATTGGAAAGCCAATGCTAACAAGATCATGAGAGCTGGTTTTTATTGGCCCTCCCTTTTTCCTGATTTCCATAAGATGGTTACTACTTGTCACAAGTATCAAATCTTTGAAGGAAAGAGAAAATTGTTGCCCTTACCCCTGAAACCTATTTCTGTGGAAAGCCCTTTCCAGCAATGGGGAATAGACTTCATAGGAGAAATTCACCCCCCATCCTCTACCCAACATAAATGGATCCTCACTGGTACATATTATTTCACCAAATGGATAGAGTCCACCCCTTCTAGAAATGCCACTAACTCTATCATAATAAAATTCCTAGAAACCAACATCCTTTCCAAATTTGATTGTCATAGAAAAATCATTACAGACGATACTACAACCTTTAGGTCCAAAAATATGGTTGATTTCTGTTAGAGGTATCATATAACATTGGGGAATTCAACAGCCTGCTACCCTCAAGGTAACAGACTGGTTGAATCTTCTAATAAAATCCTGGTGAACATCATCAAAAATCTTATGGAGGAGAATAAGAAATCATGGCACAATAAATTGATCAATGGCTTTTGGGCTGATAGTCTCATCACAAAGAAATCAATTTGCATGTCTCCATACCAACTAGTTTATGGAATGGATGTAGTGTTTCCTTCTTCCTTGGGAGTTACAATAATGAAGATGATCCAAGAGATTCAAGCTGAACCAAATGACATTCAAAGAAGGATTAATGACACCATTCAGTTGCAGCACTCCAGAGAGGAGGTCTACAACAGAACACAAGTAATTCAAGAGAATATCAAAAAGATCTTTGATAAGATAACCAAGGCCAATGATTTCAACTTGGGAGATAAAGTTCTGAAATGGGATTCCCAAAGAGAGGATAAAGGTAAGCATGGAAAATTTGAAAATATTTGGCAAGGGCCATACATCATTGATGCTTTCAGGGCAAACAACGCTTACTTTCTCAAAGAATTGGATGGTACAGAAGTATATGGAGGTCCTGTCAATGGCAGGATGCTGAAGCACTATTTCTTTTGAAATACAGGTTGAACCTTAATCATTGTAAATACCATAGTCTTATAGTTTTCAATAATTCATTGGACAAGGTTGAAGCCTGAAGTGAAGAATGTAAGCCTAGTTTGATGTGTAGATATAAAAACAAAAAAAAATCAGTTGAAGAAGAGAAGAAATCAGTTAAAAGTGTTGCAGAAAAAGGAGCATCCAAGGTTACCGGTCTCAAGTTCTTAACACTTCTTTTCAAGAAGCACCATCCCCAGCTGGAGTCACTGTTAGTACCCTATAAATTATAGGATCTCAAGGTGATTGGATAATTCACAGTTCTTGAAAATTTTTCATTATTGAAAGGCTTTTCAAAATTCAAATGATTTCAAATAAAAAAAATATGAAAAGAAAGAAAAGAGGGTATAAAAAACAGTAAAAGAGAAAAAAAAGAAAGAAAACCCCAAAAAGAAATAAAACTAAAATTGCCACAAGTTCAAATGCCACTACTCATTATATAGGTTTGTCCAGCCATACAGTTTAATCATGATTGGACATTTTTCAATTTCTATTGATAGGTTAGAAAATAAATATTTTATAGATGTTTAATCTTGGTTGATCAGTAGATAGGTAGAAAATGAAATTGGCTCAACAGTTTAAAATGAGCCAATGACTGAGATAAGGATAGGTGTTAGGTTATAAATTCGAAAGAAAAAAAGATTTAAGGGTTTGCTAGCCAAAATGGACCCTGAAATGAGGAAAAAATGTTAGGAGAGTAGTTGTCTTGAGGAGAAAGAATGAAAGGAAGCCCGTGAAATTTATTCGACAAGGTACAACATCAAAATCTCATTTTTCCAATGATGGAAGAAGATCAAAATACAAGGTGGGTGCACTCAAAAGGTGGAAAGGGAGTTATGTTTTAGAAATTTTGTATTCCAAAATCATTTGAGGCATACATTATGCCTAAAAATTTATTTGAAGTCATCTACAAGTCCCTCCAAGCCTCAAATCGTAATTCACATCGGCATATCACAAAAATTCCTTGCCAATTCATTTTTGTTTCACAAACTACCAAAAGCAATATCAGTGGGACCCCTTCTTTACCTTTTTGCATTGGCATACTGCAAATTTCCTCATCGCATCCATTCATTTTTTCTTTGTAACGCCGATGCGATATAGTGGGACTCTTCCCTGCCACGTCACCTCCCATTCATTTCACTTCTTGCATCACCAGTTTTAGCATTTGCCTCCGCTACTCATAACATAAAAATTTCGACCTGCGATTTGCGAGATACGTCAGGCCCCACCTCCTTAACACGTCACCCTTTCCCTTCCACCACATCATACATCACATCACCACGTCACATATGTGTTAACCTTCCCGCAACTCCCTGCCATCTCCACTGACCCCCACATATCGGATGACCCACAATGCTTTTCGGCCACCCCTCAGTCGTCGAGCATTAACAAAGGGGGGGGAGGGTCTGAAATGGGTGGTATTAAATTCCGCCAAGAAGGTTACGTCTCATGACGAGAAGAGTTCGCACCCCCACCCCCCCCCCCCCCCCCCCCCACCCCGCTGATACTACTGATTGCCTTCGACCCCCTCTGAAAAGCGATCTCCACTGTTCGTAATATTGCCGCATACGTTTGACCGTTATGCATGATGATGCACCACGTCAATCGCCATTTGTCAACTTTTTCGTATCACACCTCTTCCCATCAGCTTCCCATTGCACCATAAAGGGTTGTACTGTTATCCAATGGACCCGCGCTAACTCCATGGCCACCAAATCGTTGTTTTAAAGCCAAAATTCAGCATAACTGTAGAGTTTACTCTTTTTGTTATTGTCAAATTGTTGCAGGTGTTGAATTCGCAGGTATTATCAGAGAAAGTGCAAATTGTTGTCGAAGAGCCATTGGTTTATCAAAGAAGAGTTTTCAGCTCTCTGTGAACCGGATTACAGTTCTCCTTTAGACTGTTCAATCCTGCTCATGATCCCCCTCTGTCATATCCCTTCTCCAGTGTTGATCCATAAAAATTTCCTTTTCTCTGTTCCTCGTTCTGTCATCCCATTCTTCATTGCAAGTTGATAAAGAAGATACAATAAAGAAGCATGCCTCCCAAGAAATATCAGCAACCTTTCTATCCCATGGTCTATCCTCGGGTAGACTTAGATCACATACCCCTAGCTGATAGAGATTACAAGATCCACGAGACAGATTCAGACTTCGACTTGTTTGATGTCTACTGCTGGCTCGAGGATAAATTCCTTGAATAAATATATGATATAGGCCTTTTGGAGACCAAATTACCGTTTTACATTTTTCTCAGAACCCATAGCTGCCTTGAGCTAATCAGAAAATGTCAATCATGCTATGACATTAACCGGAGAGCCATAGTGAACCCTGTGGGAGAAATTTTATTTTACATCAATGCCCCATCCATTCAAGAGATGATGCAAGCCCCCATTGTTGAGAACACTATCCCTTTTTCATATGAGGCCCTTGTAGGTTTATACCAAAATCTTGATTTCACCAGTAGGGCCAAAACCTTAGAGTTATTCATTGCCACCAATGCACCAATGCATACTAATAATCTTGCATATCCATCATCCATCTTCCCGGATAGGACCTGACACATCATATCTGTTTTATCTTACTTGTTAGTATACCACAATGATCAATGGGTAGATGAAGCTATGATTGGTTTCTTATCTATCCTCTCCTCAGATGTTAAGCCCACTGTGATGTTCATCTATGCTCAGTTTCTTGCAGATGCAATCCATGATCAGTTCTTGAAGCTCTAGATAGAAGAGGTATTCAACTACACCTCTGTGTTGGTGTACATGTTTGCTTGTTTTAAATCCATCAAGTTCCAATTTGATATAATGAAGCATAATTCTGACTCTCAATCCCAATCTATAATTTTCTAGACAACTTTATTGATGAAGGAGCAGAAAAGATATTCCTACAATAGTTTTGTAGACCTATTTTTTCATCCAACAATCAGTGCACTCAATAGTACCACAGAGCCAAGGATCAATGAGGAAATCAAGAAGGTGATGCAGTTAACGGATCAAATAAGGATAGCTGATTGATACCTCTATAAAAACTACACAGAGATCAGAGTTTATGGCAGTGAATTGGCTCCATACAAGCAACCCAAGTACCTCTTTATGAGAATATTTTCACTTGAATATATAAGAAAAATTATAAATGAAGATGAGGTGCACTTTGTCTCTGCCAAGAAGAAGTCACAATTCAGGATTAAATCACAGATTGGTCCATTTATTTTCAACAACAGAGCAACAGGGGATGAGGTAGATAAAATATTGAAGGGGATGAAGTTCACACATAGTTTCATTTTGTCCTATGATCCAATGGGGATCATCTCTAAGAAGAGGGTGGAAAACAAGTCCACACCCTACATTCATACCCACATATTGGAGATAGAAAAGTACATGAACCAAGAAGAATGGGTGGCAGAAACACTCCAGGAGGCAGAAGAGAAGGTCATCTCTACTTTAGGAATTGAAACACCAACTCCACAAGAAAGTAAAGCTCCAGGAGTTCAAGATGACAAAGGAAAGGAGCCCGAAGAGGAGATAGGAATCAAGGGGACCAGGGAGGATCGAAGAGACATGGATATTTATCCCTCCACTAAAGAACTCAAAATGAAATACATGAATAGGGCACGAATACACATGGAATTTGACTAGGGAAGTGAGAAGGACCAGAAAACTATCATCACAATCAGAGATTCACCAAGTTCATCTCTAGCAGGCAGCCAAATAGTTTTCTCAACATCCTCTGCCACTGTGCCTTTCCATCAGCAGAATGTGCGGACTCCTACATCCACCGGAGGACAAAAAGAGGAAGATATCTATGACACATTCAAAGAAATAAAAAGAAGGAATGAGGTTCTTAAGACCAACACATATAATTAGTTTTGGAAACAAACAAGAAGCTCCCAGAGAAGACTTTTATCACCATTTGATTGTGAGAAGGGAAAAATGAAGATGGAATTCTTGGAAGCACAAATTCCTCAGCCCGAAGGTGCAGTAGACTACGAGAATACTTCCTTTGAGTTTGATATAAAGAATATTCATCCTATAGACCAAATGGAGATGCATAAGCAGACCGAAGAAATGATATCCTCCACTTTTCCCAGTACAACCATGAGCCTCTCGAAGTTGCAGGTTACATTATCCAACACACAGTCACAATTGAAGATGGAAAAGATCTCCTCCATGACCAAAGACTCAAGGATTAAGACTTTGGAGGATTTAATAATACAAATTGGGTATGATCCATCGAACCTAGCAGTGGAAGAAACATTGGTAAGGAAAAATAATGCAGACATAGCTACTTTGAGGAGGCAGCTCAAGATTCTAGTGACAGAAGACCCTATGGCCAAGGAGATAGAAGCAAATGAAACACAGAAGGAAAATATGCTGCAATTTATCATTGAAAAATCAGAGAAACCTAAGAAAATGGAGAGTGAGATGGTGAAAATGCTAAAAGAAAGGCAGAAAGCAATAAAAGATGCATTGAAGGGAGCAACAAAAAAAGAGGCTAAGGCCATGATTCCACTATAGGAAATCCCTCTTACATTGATTCCAGCACCTACAACAAAAATAGGTACACCAGGTGAAGGCCATGAGAAATTAGCTAAAGCTATGGAGAACATTTCCTTACAGACAACAGAAATAAAAAAGTTGCAATATCAACTCAGTGACCTACAAGAGCAGCTGAAAAGGAAAGATTCAACACATGCCTCAAAGCTACAGATGAGTAAAAAGTTAAGTTAAAGTTTGCAGAAGTCCCTTCAGGAGTCCTCAATTGGAAGCATGGTAGGAAGAGTCAAAAAAATTATTTGGTTGGATATAATTGAATCTGTGAATGATATATGGCCATCAATTCAAATAATTTTTGAACGGAGGGATTTAATCGAATCGGTGAAAGTTTCCATCGGAAAAGAAAATGATGAACTTGGAGATAAGCCCTAGACTGCTAATAATATCATTAGAATCCTGAATTCTAAAATCATTCATGAATTGGATCAACTAGAAGTAGCAGACAAAACAACCACCATACTTGAGGCAAAAAGGGTGTTGAACAAGAAGAGTCTAGTTACACAACTAGAAGAAAGATGTCATCAAATGGAGATTGGATTAAGTAGATTTTTCAATAGAATCAAGCCACTGAACAAAAAGGGATTTCCTTCCCTATTTTTTATCAATGATAAACTGATGCCTATGACAGATTATGTAAAAAGGGTCACAGATATTTCAAAGGATACATGCAAGCATAAAAATATGAAGCACACTATGACAGGGAACACATTTTATCAAGTGATCAACAATGATGTCTTCATATAGCATGAAATTAGACATGTCTTTCAGTTGAGACCAACATTTGTGAAGTACACCAAAATTTATGAAGTCTACCGAAAGTTGAACAGAACTAAGGTTCCTACTCCACAGAATTGGGAAAATTTATGTAGACTCCAGGGAGGATGACATCTTAGCACGATGATGAAACAGGAAGCTCAGTGAATTGTCTACATCAACATGATCTGGTGTATCATAACAGCTCATCAGAATCATATTTTCTAGCACAACGGATCTCTAGAGAATAGAATAATGGCTTTATGATGACTTCAGACATCTGTTTAAAAGGTCGTTACACTAAATGACGGTTGCATAGTGAAGTTTAGACATCTGTTAAAAAGATGTCACAACATGTCCATGCATGAGACACATAGGTCAAGTTTCAGTTACTTTTGTAATAAACAAACCGATTGCCTTTTTTATAATGGAAATCAGTCGCAAATAGCTTAAATATAGAATTTTATTATGTATTAGGGGTTGGACCCTGGTTTTGTAATCATTTTTAATTGCATGTTACTTGTAATTTTTCAATATGGAGCATCAATAAAGAGATCAGTCTGCAAGATTCATGTGTTGTGTTGTCCTGGTGATGTTCTTCCTTATTCTCGTTTAATGTTTTCCCACTGTAATCTTTTCATGTGTGCCATTTAAAATTCTAATTGTAAAATAGGAATGTTAGATTAAGGTTTACTGTTTAGAGTACCTTAATTATGTCTGTCTCTACAATTTCAATGGTTTTCTTCTAATGTATGGTTTAAGAATTCTTATTTGCTCTTATGTCATTATTGAAAGAACTTTTCTCCATCTCATAATTCCATTCATTTATAAACACCAGTATTCACAGCTAGCTTTCCTTGCATTTTTTCTGGTTTTTTATGCATATAACCATCGCATTTTGACTCCATAGCCCAATGGAAACTGTTTAGAGAAACCCCTTAAATCCAACCATGAAGAATAAAAAAAAAACAACTCCCGCACTCAATTTAACTAGACTAATACCCATAATATCGAAACATATCTAAATATTATAGAGAGAGCCCTCTCTGAGTCTAGGATGGCTAGATCCTAGGCTTCAAGTTGTTTTGATGTTGTTCTTTATAATTTAGTCTTTCGAATCTGATAAATTATAGTGATAACACGGACCACTTGTGGCTAGCCCAAGATGCTTGCATCATGCAAACACTTGACAAGCTAGGGTCAATGATAAGAGAGGGGGGGGGGGGGGGGGGGGGACCAAGGAACGAATCAAGTAAGGTGGAATCTTTATAGACTCCTGATGAAACATTGGTGAGAGGTGCGACTGATTGTTTATTGGCCACCGAGGATATGATAGACTTGGGGGAGGTCTAAGACTTTGGTTTGTAATATGTCAA
The DNA here is from genome assembly GCA_034641835.2 of Pinus albicaulis. Taxonomy (NCBI): domain Eukaryota; kingdom Viridiplantae; phylum Streptophyta; class Pinopsida; order Pinales; family Pinaceae; genus Pinus; species Pinus albicaulis. Next base: position 698,439,107 of record CM076578.1, read on the forward strand.
AATCTATGGTGGCATTCTTTCCATTATGGGGAAAACACATCTTATGGTGAACCGAAAATGCGACAGATGAAATCACATAGGTATAGATATTACCCAAGAGGATATTGTAATCCAAGGGTTCATCAATGACTTCAATGTCAACAGAAATAGCCTTGCTTGCAAGAGTGACATGACTATTGCGGAACATGCCAAGGGCCTGAGAAGGGTGACCATCCCAAGAATGCAAACTGATGGTGGATGGGGCTAATTCGGGTGATCCGAGCTTATTCCAAACAGAGGCAGACATCACACAGGTGGATGTGCCCTCATCAATGATACATTTATCAACATGGGCATTATGAATCTTGACTGGAATTCAGAAGGCAACGGATGAAGGTAAAGGGGGATGCTTTTAATATTCCTTTTCTTGATTCAGTCAAAGTGGACGGAATTGGTCCATGCTATTACTGTGGTATTTTCCCATGGTATCGGCCCATGGTATTTTTTGTTGGTTTTCGAGGAAAATAATAAAATAAGGTCCATCAAGCCTATAAAAGGGGATATAAGCTAGGAATTTAGGATCATTCAGGTTTATCTATCTTACTGGGTTTTGGTTGAGAACTTAGCGTGACCAGTTCTAGCATTGATCCCAGGACGAAAACCCCATGGTGAATTTTGTCTGGTGGATCCATCCAGGGATCACATTGTTCTTCAGTCTTTATTCCTTCTCTTTGATGAGCAAAAGTGCATGTCATTGCAGGGGTTCTGATACTTTGTATGGGCATGTACTATTTTTCCTCAATTATTAATATAAATAAGGCTGCATTTCTAGATCTCATCTATGTTCATGTTTTTTACTAAATGGATTTTTATTGAGAACAATAGAATGTGCTAGATCTGACTAAATTATTAAGGTTTGGGATCTTACAGTGGTATCAGAATTTTGCATCTTTCCAGCCTTACAATGTTTTATTGCAGATTGAAGATCAAAAGAAACTAGTCTTTGGTGATTCTCCATAATCACCCTAGCGAGTGACTCGCCCAATTTCGGTGGTTTTAAATTTTCTGTAACTACCCTAGTTGGATGAACAATTTCATCTGCATGAGATTTATTTGCTGAAATTAACCCTCTTTGTGGGAGATCGAAGGAACTAATCTTATCAAGAGGCTCAAACCATTTAGTAAGAAAGGATCGAATCACAGATCTCACCCAGATCTGAATAAGGAGAGCTCATAATTGAGAACACAAGTGCAAAATGGTGAATTAAAGATGAAGGAGCGAACATGGATTACATGAGTTTAGCGGGCTGCGAGTGGCTATTATTGGGAGGCCATTAAACATCGCTGAGGAGTGCATCATGATGAAGGCCACCAATATTATTTGATATATTTGTCGAATTTGGAGGTTTCGACAGCTGAGCTGTGAGGCGAGGCCAATATTTGGAGAGGAATATGTGAGCAAAGGCTTCAAGTCCATATTCTCGTGCATTGAGTCGTGTAGCCATAACCCTCCATAACCATAATTCCCAAGATCGAATTCCATGTGATTTCCACAGTTGTGGTTTTACACGCTGCCACTAGGAATTGCAGGGGTTGAAAAGCGGCATGCCAAAAGCCACTAAGATAGCACTATGGGTTCCAGAAGGACCAAGCGAAGTTGAAGACGATATATAAGGGCGTTGCACAACTATGAAGACCAAAATTGTTGCATATACAAAAGGTTCAGTAATTTATGCATGAGGCTAATTTATTGCATTTCAGAGACTCATCATTTTTGGAAGGGGATCGAAGTATTCATCCATTTCCTATCTCTATCTATATAATTTTATTTTTTTTGTAAAGAATCGTTTAACATGCTAAAAGGCAATCTTCCCTGATGAAATCCAGTTATGGATTGAGGCAGATCCCACCACTGGTGCTTGCAGCAACATCGATGGAGATCGCCAGGCCAAGACAAGTTTGAAGAATGAAGGAATCAGAGTCGTTTCAGTCTACGCTACTTGGGTTCTGGGAATTGCAGAACCATAGTCTGAAGGCAGATCCATACAATAAGTTGAAGAGAATCTCATATTGTAGAAGGGTCGAGGGACGATCTCATGAGTGATTTAAGTCGAAGGTTGCAGCGGAATAGTCTGCCACTTGTGATTTTGTAAAGGAACACGGCCACAGAGCCTTCATCTTCCATATCAAGTCCGATCCCTTCTTGAGGTGCAAGCAGAATGGTGCACGATATCGACCAGTCAAATTCCTATTGGATTGAGATTTATCATTTCTCATTCAAGGAAGATTCCCATAAGCCTCACTATAACGCCGAATCCAGAGTGCAGGAAAGGCCGATTTCAATCGCTGGGAACATCACTCATTGAAGACCACAAGATTAGTGTGTTGCACATGAGAAGGTCAGAGAACAAAGGATTCCTAGACGATTTCAATTGCTGGGAAAATCGCTCGTCGAAGACCACAAGACCAATGTGTTGCACATGAGCGAGTCAGAGAGCAAAGGATCGCAAAAGTTTTCAAGCGTGGAGGAGCTGAGAGTCTATTCCTTCCACTACCAAGGGTCCTCATTCAAATCATTAGCCTCACCATCACAAAGAACAAGAGTGAATAGGAGCCATTTTTAGGATCGGGTGTGGTTGATCGCCCCTCTCTTGGTCGATTACAGTGAGCTAAGAGTTGCCACATTTGGGCTACCCCAGGCTCGATTTTTTTAAAACATCACATTATCATTTCTGGAGAAGTGGAGAAGTTTCTTTTATGTGTTGAAGGTTCGAGTTGCGTTACAAGGAAGAAAAAAAAATCAAGGAGGGAATACATTTCATTTGCCTCTCCATTGGATGGAATCGTATGGAGGTAGCTTTGGTAATATAGTAACATTGGAGATATAAGGATATAATTGTGGGTGTTACAAGGGGTTTGAAAGTAAGTTATTTCTTTTAATTTCGGGTTTAATATTGGGAGACATAAGTGAAGGGAAAATCATTTATAAGTCTATGGGTTAAATATTTGAAAGCATGATTGAAAATTTTTTCCTATAAAGAATTATTATATTCTTTCTTGGGTATGGGAGTAGATGGACCATCTTAAAGAAATTTTGGAAAACAACCAGAAAATCCTTGATGAACTAGTGAGGATATATGGTCCTTTAAGCAACCATACCTCCATATACCAAAATGATAGTCAAAGTAGGAGACCATTCTAAAGAAGGGTCCATGTCATTTTGTAGCAAAAGCAACCATGGGAGGTGAAGGAAGGACAAAGAAGAGGAGCTAAGCTCTTCGCACTTGGCTTTGAATTGCAACAAACAAAATCAGTCATAGAGCTTCATAATTTGGATGAATTAGAAATATGTTTTTCCAAGGTGGGACAACCAAAATGGAAGAAACTTAGTTGGGCTCTCAAACCATCCATGCTTGTATTGATACAACCTAGACTTCAGGAACATCCTGATGAAGAGGTTAGGCTCACAATTTCTTTTTGTCTCAGTAGGGTTGTAGCTCTAACATCACCATTACTACCCTACAATAATGATCTCATGATAGATATACTGCAACTGATAGTAGAATCCCTTCAGGGATTGATCAACATCATGCCTCCTACTTATCAGAAGCGGTGTCGAATTTTGAAACTCATGGCAGAGTTTAGTTTTGGCACATTCATGTTTAATATGGAATGCGACGAGTTGATCTTTCAGTTTCTCCAAAACTTTTATACCAGTATTACATCAACTCACTCAGACCATGTCAAAGCATGTATGCAAAATATTGTGTCTCTATTCTTAGAAGGAGATGCTGAAATATGCAAGATACTAAGATCCAAATTGTTGACTATTTGGAGGAGAAAACCAAAGGTATCACCAGCTGCCTATGATCTAGTCGAGAAGTTGGTTAGGAAAAACATAAAGTTGCTTAGAAAGGTGCTAACTAGGAAGGATTTTAGAAGGATTGATGGAGAAAGCAAGATAAAAATCTGCAGCAAGAATGAACTAAGGAGGAGAGGACTATGCTTTATCTGCAAGGGACCTTGGGCCCTTAACCATTCATGTCTAGGTGATAAGGAGGAAACAAAGACAGAACAAGAGAAGATTCCTTCAGATCATGGGGATTCTTCTGTAGTTGGGTCTATTGGTCTTCAAGATGGCGAGCAACAACTTGATATTATTCAGGGAGGCTTGCAGGATGACAAGCATTTGGAACTGCGTGAGGAAATTATACCTAATGATATTGATGAGGTATACTCCTATAAAATTGAGTCCGTAGATCCCCAAGGGAATATCCATAAAGAATATGAGCATTCAAGTATAGATAACAGTCCACCATTGCATCTATGTTCGACAGTTGAAAGGGATGAGCATATTGTCTCCACAGATGGAGGAGACCAGGGAGATTTAAGTGAGGAGCGAGCCATAGTGAACCAGCATGATGAGTATGATCATGAGGAGCAACATGAAAAACATAATGTGCAAAATGAACCATTCCTAAAGAGTTGGTCAAAGGCTCAAGTTGAAGCGGTGGTCGTGGGGCATCCGGTGCAGTCAAATACAAAGACATTCAGCAGGGCACTAGAATTTCCCGTGAAGGACTTTCAGGAAAGGATCATGCATTTCAAGACAGTTCTTATGTTGTTGAAGAAAAGAGTCTAGACAATCTGAGACACTGTCTTACAAGGGAACAGAAAAATTGAGGAACTCATAGGGGTATGTGTCAAATCATTGACCAAGTTGTCTAGTATTGAGGAACAACTCATGTCCCTCACAAGGCCACATGAGGAGTAGAATTGGGATTTCCATAGCAGCACTCTACAGGAATACATAGATAAGGCTTGCAACACCAACAACCCACCTTTATACATTGAGAAGAGCAGGGCAGAGTTCTCCAAATACATCATGTTGGGTAACGAAGTAGAGCAGCATGAATCAAGCATCGAACAACATCAACATAGTAGATTTGCATATATTCATTCTTTCCCAAGTATGGATTGGCGAGATATTGTGAGTTGGTATTCTATTTATGGGTTGATTCTTTGGAGGATATCCATAACCAAGGGAAAATTACAGCTTGGGCCATTTGGTGCAGGCAATAATGGAGGGTTTGAATGGTACCATAACCCACAAGTCCCAAGATTTAGGTGGCATTGGGATCCAGGAAAATCCATTGGGGGTAGGATTGGCCAAAGGATTGTTTGGGATCCAGGTAAATCTATTAAGGGAAGGATTGGTTAGAGGATTATTTGGGATCCAGGTATCGAAGGATCCATTCAGGACCATTCAACATAAAGGGATGGAATAGTACATCAGGTTGTATGGGATCTTAGTATCAATGTACAAATGCTTCTATTGTGGATAGAAGTGGATCGCTTGAGGACAAGCAATATTTGGGCCGAAGGATTTGTAATATTCCTTTTCTCAATCCAGTCAAAGTGAATGGAATTGGTCCATGGTATTACTGTGGTATTTTCCCATGGTATTGGCCCATGGTATTTGTTGTTGGTTTTCGAGGAAAATAATAAATTAAGGTCCATCAAACCTATAAAAGGGGATAGAAACTAGGCATTTAGGATCATTCAGGTTTATCTAACTTATTGGGTTTCGGTTGAGAACTTGGTGTCACTAGTTCTAGCATTGATCCCGGGACGAAAACCACGTGGTGAATTTTGTCTGGTGGATCCATCCAGGATTCACATTTGTGCTTTAGTATTTATTATTGCTCTTCAATGAGCAGTCGTGCATGTCATTGTAGGGGTTCCGATACTTTGCATGGGCATGTACTATTTTTCCTCAGTTATTAATATAAATAAGGTTGCATTTTCAGATCCCTTCTATGTTCATGTTTTTTACTGAATGGATTTTTATTGAGAACACTAGAATGTGCTAGATCTAACTAAATTATTAAGGTTTGGGATTTTAAAATGCTCATATGAAGGATCTACAATGCCCAAAGAAAATAGTAGAGATTTTCGTTGAGATGGGCACGATTGGAGGACTTCCAGTGTTGACATCACAGCAGGGGACTGTGCCAAGTCATCTACTATGTTGTAGGTGTGGGTGGCTTTGGTGGAAGTAGAATTACGGTGTAATGGCCCTTTGGGGATCTTATGAATGACTTATTCCCTAGGCTGAGGGATCTATAAGGGAACATTAGGTGTCAAAATGGACTCTGTGGAAACTTTGTTTTGGGAATCGGTTATAGACGTAATAGGTTGCTTGTCATATTGGCATGACTGGGCCTCAAGGTTGACATCAGCAGTGTTGACCACTTCAAAATTCATCATGAGAATCTGTTAATCAGGGGTACCAAACTACGAAGGCTGAGGAGCATCCTGAGCTTGAGGTGGTTGGGAAGCAACACATCCTCTCTGAGGGAAAGGATTGGTGAACATGACTGGTTGAGTTGGCATAGTATTTGGAGGAACCAAAGTGATGGCTTGCTGGCCTCTAGTTGTTGCTTGTGATTCCCACAACGCACGTATCTTAGGTAAAAGGGGACAAACATGAGTATAATGGCCATGGACACCAAAAAATGAACAAGGCTTGTTCATATGAAGAGGCTTGTTTTTCTTAGGCTAATCACCCCCTTGCTAGTTTGTAGTGTTAGGCTGGTTACCTTGGGGTGTGTTTGGTTAATTACCTTGACACCCTTGGTTACCATGTATTGGTTGGTTTTGGTTGCCTTTCCCCTTATTATTTTTCTTTGAATTAGGAGGATTAGTCGCGCTTTGTTGTGCATACACCTGACGTTGAGGAGGCGGTGGTTGCATTGGCGAAGGTTGAGAAGGCACGGGAGGCTGAGGTGTTGATGCTGGAGGGGATGGAGCACCGAGCTGTGGATAAGGATAAACAAGAGGTTGGGAAACATTGGGGTAAAAAAGTTGAGAAAAATTTGGCCTTCGCATTGGTTGATGTAGTTAGGAAAATGCGTAAGGTGTGCTTTGACCCAGATACATGCTCCCAGGAGGGGGATAAGTGTTGGAGGAGTTGGTCCCCACCATAACCCATGGGAGGATGAGTATATGGGTGTGAAAGAAATCCAACAATACCGTCGGTGGCGTGAGATTCCCCCGGTGCGTTGGCTCCACCAGGTCTTGGAAGATATAGTAAAATGGTATAAAAATAACCATACTAATCGTATATCAAGTCATATTTCAGCGTGACTTAGAGAACTTCTTCTTCGGTCTGAGGAAAGTTAGATGTGATATATTTACCAATGGAAGGAAAAATCATTTTGAGAAACTATTCCACATAAGCACGGTCCTCGAATGTAGGAGCTCGACACAAGCTCCTCCTTCTATGAAATTCTTAGACATGGTCAGAAAGGCAAGTGGTAGAATTTTGATGGAATGCGGTCAACAATTCGATACCGATATCATAGCAGAGAGGTAGCTGTAATTAGGATAGAAACACTTTAGCAAGAGTCACAGAAGTGGAATGAGACGTAGAAGTCTGGTCAACATACCACTTCGCAGCTTCTCCAGTGAATGCATGCTAGAACAACCAAAGGCAAATGGAGTCATTTGTAATGTAATTGGATGAACACCACATGTGAAAGGAGTGGATGTGATTAGTAGGGTCCTCTCCAGCGTTTTCTTCAAACTTAGGGATGTCGAAAGGAAGCTTAGTTGGCATAGCTGGCCAACCTGGATTGTGCCTGGATTGTGGAGTATATGGTCGTTTATTGACTAGCGGAAATCGAGAAGGCTTAAACCTGCCATGAAAGGTAGCAAAGGAGTAGACGGAATAGTTCTGGTAGTTTCTCCAGCATTAGGGCCAGGGCCACCACCAGCTTGAGGACCTGCACCTGCATTGGCGCCTGACATGATGACAGTATGAGGGTGAGGGGAACCAGGCTCAGAATCAGAGGAAGAACTCGATGAACCAGAATAAGGTTTGGTATGGGGACTTGGCGGAGAACTAATTCGCACCCTATGCGGTCTAGTAATTATTCCTAACGGAAACTGAGGGTGAAGGCCTTGGCGTCTCCGAGATAAACGCCTTGGGGACATAATGATGGAAAAATACAGATGACATGAAAAGGTTGAAGAGTGATAAACAAAGGCTCAGTGAGGAAGATAAATTAATTACGATATTTATGTCTTGGCTTGGCGGTGTAAACCAAGCGCTCTTTGCTTTAGGTGTGCATGTGTGCAAACCATGTGTTAATTTTAATTAATCCCAAACGGTTATATAAAGAAAAGGAAAAAATGCTGAATTATTTTAAATAAAACTAAAATGACACTAAAATAAACAATTATAGATGCATAAATTCAACCCAAAATAAGGCTTCCCAAACAACTAGTCTAAAAGATGGGAAAAATTGACTCAAAACACACAAGATAGCCAAAAAATATAAGGTATAAGGGAAAGTGATCTAATGACTCATATCTGCTAGAAAAGGTGCATAAAAAAACAAGAAACCAGAGGGGAAATTGTTGCAAAATGGAAGGTGAAAGGATAAAACCCTAAGGGAAACAAGGGGTCCCTAAGGGAGAGAACAAAAAAAACTAAAGAGGAGGTTTTTAATGGAATAATAATGGATCAAAAGGGACCTAAAAGAAGCACAGATCAGACCCTGAACAATGGCTAAAAGCACTGCAAATCTTAGACTACCTATTCAGCTAAACCCCTCCTAGAAAGGTGGAAGTGCACTGAAACCCTAAGGGGCTTGGTTCTACTTCAAGGAGACAAACTGAGAATATCCATCCCTAAGATGGGCTGAGACGAAGGACGGACAACCCAGAACAGTACTTGCGGCGAACCTTGACTGTCACAGAAAAAACTCAGAAAAAAGTTGCAGCTCACAGGTACTGACCTGTAAATTGTGGAATTCATAGTTTCTGGTCTAGCAAGTAAGAGTTCAGGCAGAAATCATAGATTATGGGCTAAATAGTACAAGTTCCAGTTCTAGGATTCTCAGGTAGCAGGTTGCGAAAAAATTGTCTTCTCTGGCGCGACTGATACCTGTTACCTGCGGAAAACACCCGAAAACACACGGAAGTTAGAACTTTGACTGATTTAGGGCATAAAAGTTAAAAAACAATCAAGATACTGAAAAAAAAAGATAAAGAAAAACCCTAGTTGCTTAAGTGGTTGGTCATGCAGGAATATGAATAAACAACGTTGGAGTCGCCAATTGTTAGCGTAAATTCTTAACGCAAGTGTATGAAAAGAGCTCACTTTAACTGCACGTGACAAAAAACCCTAACAACTAATATGAATGCTTAAATTATTTAGATCTGCAATCAATAGTTAAAACAAATGCCGCAGGAAACCAGATCTATGCAGTGAAATCAGTTAAACAGTGAAAAGAAAGAAGGAATGCTCCTTACATCCAACTGACAAGATAAGATATAAAGAATTTTATATGTATTATAACACCTGTAAAGGGAAAAAATAATAATTTTACCAGTCCCCCTCAATGGGATGGGTTCTTGGTTATCCTCAATGCTCCGGATCTAGAAGTTTCTCTTTCTCAATGGTGTAGAAAATCCAAAATGTGTTGAACTCTATGGGAGCTCAAGGATAAAAGACAAAAGTAGCAGTAATGAGAATGAGAATGATCAAAGCACGACAATGAAAGTGATCAAAGTGAAGAATGAATGGAAAAACCCTGCTATTTATAAAAAAAATATTGAGTTATCCTCGATACTAATGGCGAATAATAAAATATTATTAAGCAAGATCTAGATGTCACCGCTTGGAATATTTTATTATATTTTGTTATAGGGAAAATGCATTTAAATTGGTTAAATACATTTATTTAGAAACAATAAACAAATAAATTATTTAGTTATCATTTCAAGAATGTGGTTAAGGAATAACTAACAAATAATGATTTGTTTAATTATTTCTAGGTGATTTAGTCAAATTCAACAAGGAATAATAACAAAATCAGAAAAAAAATGATTTATCTAATTATTTCTCATAATTGTGTTAAATATGACTAGTAATATTATTTAAACAATAGTTTAATTAATTATTCCTAAAGGAAAATCAAATAAATAAGAATTTATTTAATTATTCCTCATTGGGTTTCTTGTTTGAACCAAAAATAATTTAATAGAATATGGTTTATTAAATTATTTCTTATAGTAAAAGAAATTTTACTATGGTAAAATTGGCCTTACATGGCGTACTTTGATCCATCTAATTGTAAATGGTTAGATGACCAAAAATTGGCGTAACAGTTGCTATTGTCTATGTGTGTTCCAACTGACCCCAAGCATTCCTTTAATACTTTTCTCATTGAGAAATGAACGGTCGTGATATAATCACTAATCAATGACTAAGATTAGAGAAATCTTGATCCACGTTACTTAAAACATTCTCACCACATGTGTAAATTAATTCACTTTAATTTTTCAATTTCCCTAAGTTAGAATTAGGTTCCCCATTAGAAAATTTAATTATTTGAATAAATTTTACATTCGGTGGAATTTCTCCAAACGATTTCTGGGTCTTGGAGATCGCATGTGTTCTATCCCCTCCACAAGGTTTCAGAGCTAGAGCACATCCGATGCTACCCAAAATCTCAACAATATCAATTGAAGGAGTTCCATCATTCCTAGCAATCACCCACCATAGAATAAATTTATTTGGTTATTAAGGGCATCACACGTCTCCATTCAACTTGTACAAGAGCTATCCTTAAGTATGCTTAACCGACTTCCTTAGGTATATCTGTATGCCCTACCTCTTGTTTTATATGTAACAAGGGTTCTTAATTTTTCTTTTATTTGAATGAATTTAACACACACACACACACATATAATTCTCTGTTGGTCACATTCATTGGAACTGAAGTAACCTGCGAATATTTAATCCCTACTTTTGAGTTTAGGGTTGTCTATAAGTTGTTGAGGTTTAACCAGCTTGGCAAAGAGAATAAGTTAAACTCTTACAATAAATGATATTCCATTATCTTGGTTGCCAGATTTCGCTTGAATGGTTAAGTAAATAATTTCTTTTGTGATATGTGGGTATCGTTTTTATATCATGTCAGCATTATTTCCTGTGTAATGTAGCCAATTTTTTCATATTTATGGCCAGGTTCTCTATCTTATACAAAAATGGTCTTCTTCTATTTAGTAGCCTTTGTACAAGTTCTCGTGCAAATAACATGGACACGCTTTCATTACTATGTATGCTAGTTTTATTTATATGCATAAATACCAAACAAATGATCCTTATGTAGATTAACAAAAAAAAATATTCATTAGCACTAACAGTGATCCATCCTAAAGATAACCCCAATTGCTCAGAATAATCTCACAAGCAACCACCAATATTCTTCTTAGATGTGTCCATACTTTGCTTAGTCTATTCGTATTCAACCTCTAATTTGTTGGTGCATTTGTTCCTCATTGTTTCAGATTCATGGTCTTTTCGTTATCGAAATTAGTGACAAAATGTGATTAGTGACAAAATGTGATTTACTTAATTATCAATCACTAAGTAAATCTTTCAATCGGTTGCTTGTTCTCTAGGAACTCAATGAGTCAAGTCAATCTTTGTAGATAAGGGTGGCCTCGACTTCCCTCCACTCCTTGTTATGAACATTAGTTGGTTCAGGTGTCGCACTACTACAGGGAAAACCTTCTGATTTTTGAAGGTCCCATGGCCTTTTTGTTTGATCAATTTTTCTCTAATTTAGTTGTTTTCTTATTTTTAGGTTTACAGAGTACGAGAGTCATTTATTTCTTGAATTTTCTTAAGGAAATCTCGTAACCTTGCCCCTGTGTTAATTAATTTCTTACCATTGTATCCGGTCACAGAGAACTAACGAGCTGGTTTCTTCCTTACAGGTGAGGATTTTGTTCATTATCCAAGGATTGATAAGTTAGGACTGCCTGTGAAATTGGAGGTTTCTTTTCTTTTAATCCCCTAAACTACCTCATTGTTCACAGGGATTCACCGTATTGTTAGCTTATAATTTCACTCAGTGAAAATTGTAATGCAATTGGGTCAGAGTTGACTCGGATGGCCTAGTTATACGGTGATTATCATTTATGCAGTTTAAAATACAGATACAATGGAACATTGTTTACTTTCACCTGTATGTCTATTTTTTTATTCCTTACGACTTATGTGAAATTTTCTACAATGGACTTTCGACCCTATTTTGTTAGGAATACAATGATAATTATTACATTGTTTGCAAATTTCGACCATACTCATTATTTCTCCACTATTCCTTACTGTAATATATACTTTTTATCATACATATATTCTTTGGTAAACAAAGAAAAGGCCTAGAATAAAGTCTTAACAACTCTCTATATCCATATCATAATTCTAGATTCTAACAGTCACCAAATTCTAGTGTGAAAGTTTAAGTTATTAATGTGGTTATTGTGATAACATGGTACTACGGTTTAAGAAAAACTGAACTTATTTAATGTCAACCCCTTTCTTTATACAGGGACTGAATGATTATTTTTTGGTTTTTTTGCAATAAGCTTCATAGCCATTACTTATCTTGAATATTTTATGACTATCTCTCATTATTGTTATGGAAGTTCTCAAGCATGTTATAACTAATTACTGCTTCATACGCAATTGCTCTTACAATTCTTAGTGATTTTTTTAAGACGATGTTTTGGAAATTTTGAGTGGATCTCCTCCTTGAGACCTTCCTAAACGTTAAAAGTTGTCGTTTAATAGACCTAGGACTGTTCGCAATTTTCCTATTAAAGAAATAAGTTACGCAACTGCTTCTTACCATTCTTAGTGATTTTTTTAAGAGGATGTTTTGGAAATTTTGAGTGGATCTCCTCCTCGAGACCTTCATAAACGTTAAAAGTTGTCTTTTGATAGACCTAGGACTGTTCTCGTAGCTATTGGGTAACCAACTTGGCTTAGCTAACATGGGACTGATGTTTTGGGTTTCCTTATTTATAAGGATATCTGGTTTTAATGCAACAAAACCTTCATTTGCTTAATGTCAGTCACACTATTAGAAAACCAGAACCATTTTAGAATATAATAAAGAAAATACATCACAAAGATTAGATCAGAACACTTATCTTTTCTTTAACGTGTCTGTTCCAGCCATAAAATATCTAGGAAAGGGAGTGCTTCACTTATCCAATGAGTACTTTGTTGGTACAACAGGACTCACCCCGAGTCAGTTTCTTACTAGGCAGTTTCTTGACAGAGACCTAACGAGGTATATTAAAAGGCATTAAGACTATACAAGTCCAACCCAAGAGCTCACTGAATCACCTGTCTATCCTAGGGATTGCACTGGCCACCAACCAACTCAAGAATTCCCTATTGGAAGCACCTTCCTCACATTCAACAATCTCTTGTTTCAGGTTCCAAGTTGAAAGCTTCAACTCCTCTCTTGGACCTCCTCTAGCTAGGTACCAAGTCTCCAAGGTTTCCTGAGGTTTCCTCCCTCTCCCCTCTTGGCTCCCTTTTCCCAACTGAGGTTATTTATCTCTAGGGAGAGGAATAATTGTCTTAATTTTGTGGTAATTGAAACTTTCTCTCAACACTTTTTTTCCGGCAATTTTATGTTTGTCCATAACTTGTATTATTGCACCGAGAGGCACATTCTACAACACAATATGACACCGATGTGTAAGTATGTCACGTCCTAAAAGATAATAAAAATAATTTTCGGTAATGTTAAATTGAATCTTAAATAATATATAACTTTATTATTTAGATTATATATAACATTTTAATATATTATTAATAGGCTAAGATTAATTATTAAAATATAACTATGGATTATCACACTCTACAAGAAATTTAAAATATAATTTTTTTTAGGTATGGTAAATAAATAAAACATATTTTTATACTTGCTAGAGAGGAATGGTAAATAAATAAACCTTCCTTTTATATTTGCTCCATAAACCTCTTTATATCTACAAAAACTCAAAAGGAGGATTTATTTAGGTGAAGCCTTTGGGCCAAATACCATGGGACAAATTATTATTAATAACATGAGCCAAAAACGATATTTAAACCATAAAGAGGTATAAAGATGCATGATAAAAAAATATATATATATCAAATAGGATTAGAACTCAACATTTAATTATATACCAAGCCTATGGGTCAAATACCATGGTAAATAAAAGAAGTATGGAAAAAAAAACATATTTTTATATTTACTCCATATAGCACTTTATATTTACAAACACTCAAAAATTAGGTTTTATTTAGGTGAATCCACCTATGAAACCTATTTTTTGTGTGAAAAACTTGAGGAAAGGTTTGCACCTTGAGAGATTTGATCCCTCTCGTGGCTTGATAGATCCAGAGTTAAGATGGATCTAAGTTAGTTTATAATAAATTAAATCACATAAAATAAAATTTATATTTTCAGTTTTACCAAGTCCTTTGTAGTGAAATAAAACATCAGAAAAATAATAAATCAATTAAATTTAATTTATTAAATTGCAATTTAGTTTTTATTAATCAAATTACAAACCCATTGCCACAAAAAAAACCGTAATA